>JAHRHZ010000145.1:2368264-2403351 GCA_024137785.1 Ginglymostoma cirratum | reverse complement strand
TAAACCCTTCATCAGAACCCTTCTGATGAAGGGTTTAGGCCCGAAACGTCAAGTTTTCCTGCTCCTATGATGCTGCTTGACCTGCTGTGTTCATCCAGCCCCATGCTTGTTATCTCGGATTCTCCAGCATCTGCAGTACCTTTTATCTCTGGTACTAGGAAGAAGATGGTTTGCCACTCAATAACTTCTCCCACTGCTGTGCCAGCCTTCCCTCTGCCCGGCTTGTCACCAAAGAGCTGCTGAAATCCTGCCCTTTACAGTCTTGGTGTTTACCACCATTTGAAATATCTGTCCTTTCATGCCCCTCCCTAATCTGATGCGTCTCTCTTGGGTTAGTCCATCCACTCATAGAGCCATTGAGTTATACAGCATGGAAACAGACCCTTCGGTCCAATTTGAGGGCTCTGACTAGATATCCTAAATTGATCTAGTCCCATTTGCCTGCATTTGGCCCACAACTCTCTCTATTCATGAACCCATCCAGATTCCATTTAAATATTGTAATTGTACCAGTCCCCACAACCTCTCTGGCAATTCAGTCCATACATGCCATGCACCACCCTCTGTGTGAAAAAGTTGCCCCTTACGTCCCATTTAAATCTTTCCCCTCTCACCTTAAACCTATGCCCTCCGGTTTTGGACTTTCCTATATTTCTTGATGATTATAACCTCTGTCAGTGGCAGCAGATTTGTCATCCAAAACATGATTCCCAGCAACCTATTTAAGATTCTCAATGGCTTTGGTGGGATAAACATCAATATTATTTAGCATTTTCTTACAATACAGGGCATGAGGTGAAAAGACATAATTACTTGCCACACAAGTGTGGAGTGGACAGTTAAGTGACACACTGGGACTTATTATTATGAATTCCAAGAAAAACACCTCGAGGTTAGTTTAGTAGAGTCACATATCTTACACACCTCAAGAATATCATTGACACTGGAGAAGTTTCTTTGTTTCTGATCTTGTACTGTTCTATACATTTGTGTTAAATTGTTCAATTCTGCTAATGTTCGCAAAGAAAAACCACAGTTTTTGTTATTCTGAGACTGCAGTTATAATCACACACATTTTTATCAAATTTAATAAAAGTCTGCCTGTCAATATTTTATCCAGAGTCTAAGTAGGTATCCTAAGCAAAGTTAAAGCCAGCATTTTAAAATTCTGATATCTGCTCAACAACCTTTTTACAATGCCAAGATAATTCTTATTGGGAAATCTTGCTAAACTCAGAGAGGTCAGGGTACAAAGAAATTAGTTACTATCCTGAAGGAGGTCTGAAGAAGAGTCATTCAGATTGGAGAGATTAACTCTACTTCTCTCTCCTTATATGCTGCCAACCTTTGAGTTTTTCCAGCATTCCCTGTGTTTGTTTTGAATTTCCAGCATCCACGGTATTTTGTCTTTATCTTCTATCCTTAAATTCCACTCTTAGACTTAAGATTTAGGTTTATTGAAGCATGTACTCAAGCACAGGTACAAGAGTACAATACAGGGCATAAGGTGAAAAGACTTAATTACTTGCCACACAAGTGTGGAGTGGACAGTTAAGTGACATACTGGGACTTATTATTATGAACTTCAAGAAAAACACCTTGAGGTTAGTTTATTAGAGTCATGAGAGTGAAAAGTGTGTGATGTACCCACACACAGTGCCATCTGAGATACAAAGTACCTAGGTACAAAATGTTAGTTACAGAAATAGAAAAGACCAAAGAAATAGGTTAAAAAGTTCAGCATTACAGTCTTCTAAGCATAGAAGGAGTAAAAATAAACCTAAAATGCTAAACATTACAATCCTTTCTTTAGCCTTGGGCCGGCAGATGCTCCAAGCTGGGCTTTCCCCAAGAGGGTACGCTCTCCCCTGCTCTGGACAAGCATTCACCCCACTGGGCTAAGACCCACGCTGGCCAGCCAGGCTTTAGCGCTGCTCGCGAGGCTCTGACCCCGAATATCGCTGCCATCCAGGCCCGTGCTGGGACCCAAGTCCCTGCGTCACTCTGTCGCTGTTGCAGTCTCCACGACCTCCAAGAGGTAAGTAAGAAACACTAAAACTTTTCTAAAAAGACGCCGAGAAAAGAAGAAAAAGAGGAAATGAAAGCGGATGGAATGGATGAGATTCGGGCTCAACAGCACAGATGCTGACTACCGCACCGCCACCATCTTGTACGTCATCTTAGTATCTATAATGTATACCCTTCTGTCAGCAAGAGGACGATGCTGACCCATTGAATTGCTTCCTATAAATCAATTGCTCAGAAATACTATTTCCGCTTGATTCTTGATTATGTGACTCTTCAGGATAGAGATAATCTCCTAAAATTGAATTAAAATGCTCCTGTCCCACAGCTATCAGTTGTGTTTCTGAGCTAAACTGTTAACGGGTTTATGCACTAGGCATTATTCCGCTTACAGCCCAGAAGGAAGCTATTTAGCCCATCATGCCTATGGTGTGCTGAACAGTCATGCTTGGCTTCACACACAAATTGGAAAGCTTGTTGCTTCTGCACATACTGCTCGAAGACCAGGTAGAACCAAAATAATTGGTTACTTCTGGGTTTTGCAAAAGTCTACCTGGTATTGCTAACCTTCTGTGTGTTACCATTGATGAGAAACTGAACTGGACTAACCGTATAAAAATACTGGCTACAGTACCAGGTCAGAGGCTAGGAATCCTGCAATGAGTAACTCACCTCCTGATTTTGCCTAAGCCAATCGACCATCTACAAGGCACAAATCAGGGATGATTTGTCTACTTGTCTGGATGAATGCAGCACCAACAACCTTTAAGAAGCTTACCACCAAAGCAATTGACTTGATTGGCATCCCATCCAACATCAAAATTCATAAAAGCTCTTTATACAACACCCTTTCAAATCAATGACTACTACCGTCTGGAAGGACAAGGGCAGCAGATATATGGGAACACCACCACTTGCAAGTTTCCTGCAAGCATCTCACCATCCTGACTTGGAGATATATCACCATTCACTCAGTGTCACTGGGTTAAAGTCCTGGATTTTTCTTCCTAACAGCATTGTGGGTGTCCCTGCAGCTAACAGCCTGCAGCAGTTCAAGAAGCTATGACTACCACCTTCTTCAGGACAATTAGGGGTTGGGCAAGCTGAATAGATAAATGAAAAAAATCTGAAGTGTAACACGGTGAATTACAGACTGAAGTAATGCAGTTTACAATTTAAAGTAGCCTCAAAACACTAGAAAAGTTTAACTCTTGGTTTCTATTCTTTAGTTTTGTCTTAATGATAGAGAACTGGATTCAACAGCAGGATATATACAGAGTCAGATAAATTAAAAAATCTTCAAACAATGAAGCATATAACCATTAGGACTGATAACAAGGATCCCTTCTCCAGTTAGAACAGAGCTCATTATAACAAGTACCATATATAAATGATGCTTGACTCATTATAATGGGTATCAATGCTCTAATCAGCACAGGAATTACAAAATGAAAATTATTCCAGTCAGTATTAGCTTTATCATAATGGCAACAAATGCTCTAATTTGCAGAAACTTTGTTTTGTTAGATACCACTGCTGGTATGAACCTTGTAATGGGCAACATTGCTCTAGCTGGTCCAAGCTTCCTTGTAATGGCTGTCCCTTATTCAGGTGGCACAGATTTTGAAATGGGCTCCATTGTTCCAAGTGGCACTGGTATTATCATAATGAGCTCCACTTCTCCAGTTGGCACAAGCGTTTCTACAGGGAACCTCTCTCTCCCAGTTGATACAAGCCTCATTACAAAGAATGCCATTACTCTGTAATGGAAAGAGCTCCCTCTTCTGATAGAAAAGCAAAGGTCAACAATTTTCTGCATAATCTGGACAGTTTACCTGAGGAAAACCTTGAATTCAGCATCTGAACTTTTACAGATTTTTTTTTCCTCAGGAGGCGCTATATACGGTAGGATTTCTACATGTAAACTGCCCAGGGAGTTTATTGCTGAATGGCAGGTTGACAAAAATAGCACATACCTCGAACATCCTTCAGCTATCTGTGACATGAATTTGGACTCGATGCATCACCATTACATCTCAAAGCTGCCAAATCTGTTGCCAGTACAATGAGACTGCAGTAATAATTTGAAAAGAACTGTGAGTTGCTGATATATGACAGTCATCCCTGCCAAAAATGATCGAGTGCAGATTGGAGAGATAAGGAAACATTGCACAATACTTGGCTGGCTGATTACGGAAGGATATAAGCAAATGTTCTTTGCAGCATCCACATGCAAGAGAAAGGGAGATGAAATGAGAATATTCACAAATTAAATGGAAACTGTTGCAATTTAGCTTGTTGCTGCCAAAACACTTTCCTGCCAGTTATTACTATGAAAGTCATCGGCAATAGTCACCCTTTTGTTCTGTACAAAGGAAACATAGGGTTTTGTTTCAGTCCTGCCCTCATGACTGCTCAACTAAGCCTCGAGCAGTAGGCTCACACTTTCGGTTGCCTAGTGGCATTCAACAACTTTCTATTTCCTTGTTCAACCAGCTTAGGTGGGCGTTAGCAGAAGGTTTAATTATAAATAATGTGACACCACTCCAAAGCAGCCTTGAATTTTTTTTTGTCAACTGGTAGTGGAGTGTTAGTGACAGATTATACAATACCCTGGACGCTCCAAGCTTACTGTAGGGACCAAAGTTCTTTAACTGGAGAATAGAGAAGTGTCAGTGGTCCACGTTGTAGAGTAATTAGCTTTAAAGAAGTCATCGTTTTATTTAACTTTTTTTTTTAGCTTTTGCCTTGTGAATCTTTAATGCACAGCTTCCCTATGCTGCGGGATTACTGAACCGATACTCTAGTTGGATGGGAAGTTGGGAATGCAGAAGGTGATGATACATCAGTCTTGCCAAGACCCTGTTATTGTGCATAATGAATGTGCTGCAGCTGACTTCACAAAGGCACAATGGGAACATGGCGCGATAGTTGATGTTTTCAAAGTGCTTATGTTGACATGCAAGCAAATGCTAGGGTGGAGCCAATATTCCCCAGTTGCAGAGATGCACGGTATAAATAAGATGTGGACATTTTACTTGTTCTTTACTGTTTGAAACAGAGCTTGAGGAAATGTAGTGGAAACTGTAGCTCTGAGATTGAAAATTTATTATTAATATTTCATCTCTGTCATCATGCAGTACTCCCACCTGGCAGGATAACAGGGATTTTGAATTTACGAGCCCTCCACAATAAAATACATTTATCTTTTGCAATTATTTCTACATCAGCTTAGCATAAAGTGTGTGGAATTTTGGTTTTTAAAACATGACATTAATTGATTTTGCTCACTCCCCCAAGAAAAAACTGCATATGTATCGACCTGGATTCCACGTATTAATTGAGGTGTCAGTTTTTGCTGTCATCACTCAACTGTAACTGATAGAAACAAGGAACCCACACTTGCATAGTTTAACACTGAAGCACAGAAGTTGCTGATAATACAGCTCCAAAGGGTGTGTTACTGAACTCCTCCAGGTCTGCGTTCATTTAGAAATCACTGAACTGTTGAAAAGTTGCCTTTTTACATATTTAGTTTGAAGAGTAACTGGAGTTTCAACTGTAGTATTTTCATAATTACTGCAGAATAGCCTCAGTGTACCCGAAAATTTTATATTTGCAGAGTGTCAAATTAGTCTGTAATAATAAAACAATGACTTTTTAAAAATAATTTTCAAGGCGGTCTGTTCGTTACAGGAAGAAAAGAGGCTTGGTGTTACAGTTTTTTGTTTTTCACTTATCAGGAAAGAATTACAAGAGTAGCAAATCTCAAAGGGAGCACTAATTTATATTGCATGAGAAGAGGGTCCAACTGGTTGGCAAATGGATATGATTGGTAGAGGTATTGTTATGGAGAATGTGCCTGGGAACAGTTAATTGCCAAGCTTTTGCTTAAATTCATATTAAGGAAACTGACTCTGATTGGTCAACACATTTTCACGGGGCATGATTGATGGTAAGGCTGCCTTCTGAGGTTTTGTCCAGTTGAAAAAGGTGCAAAACATGGACATGTTTTTATCTCTTTGCTTTTAGTCCGTGTAAGTGAGCCATAACGTGAGACCAGTTGATAATCTGAAATTGATTTTTGTCTGTAATTCTAGTGTCCATGCATTTTCAGCAATAATCAGATCATGTAATATCAAGTAGCATTGCTATTTTTTGGATATTTCCTATGTTACAACAATGTCAATACTGCAAAAGTACATCATTTAAGTCTAAATCACCTGGTCGTGTTAAAGGTACTATATAAATGCAAGTCTTTCTTTACTTATATTGATCCATTCTTAGCAACAGAATATCCAAGATACGTTATATCCGCTTAGCTGTGAAAGTGTATTCACTCTTTAACGTATGAAGCACAGCAACCAATTTTCACATACTCAGGACAATGCTACACTCCCTCAGGTCTCCACTGGAGTATCAGCTGAGGATTTGAGATGATGTCTGTGGAATTTGGTATGCTTGCCTTTATTGGTTGAGGCATTGATACAGGAGTCAGAATGTGATGTTGCAAGTTTATAAAACCTTGGCTAGGCTACCCTTAGAGTATTGCATTCAGTTCTTGCTGCCATATTACAGGAAGGATGTGGAGGCTTTGGAGAGGGTGCAGAAGAGGTTTGCCAGGATGCTGCCTGGATTGGAGGGTATGAGCTGGAAGAAGAGGTTGCACAAATTAAGGCTGTTTTATCAAGAGTGACAGAGGCTGAGGGGAGACTTGATCGAAGTCTAGAAAACTATGAGATGCTTGGATAGGGTTGACAGTCAGAATCTTTTTCCCAGAGTTGAAATGTCTAGTACTCGGGGTCATGCATTTAAGGTAAGAGGGAGAAATTTCAAATGACACGTAAGAGGCAGGTTTTTCACCCAAAGAATGGAAGGTGCCTGGAATGCACTGCCAGGGGTAGTGGTGGAGGCAGATACCATAGGGGCATTTAAGGGGCTTTCAGATAAGCACATGAATAAGCAAGGTATGGAAGGATATGGACCATGGGCAGGCAGAAGGGATTAGTTTAATTTGGCGTTATGTTCAGAACAACAACGTGGGCTGAAGGGCCTGGTCCCGTGCAGTACTGTTCTAGGTTTTAAGTTCTATGAATGGGACTTCTAACTTCAGGGTAAAGCATATCCACTTAACAAGCCATGTGATGGAGTTGCATCAAAAGTCCCAACAAGCTGCAAGCTAACAGTGGGCTTCTCACAGGCTCTATCATGGTGCTCAAAACCAACAAGACCAATGCAACCCTCAAACTTGACACTCACCCAACTAAATTCTCCATGTGCAAACCTGAGGCGTAGAAGTCATAAAGAGGATCAATTTAACATTATGGGAAATTGACAGACTGAAATGGTGATCTTTTCTCATTGGCATCAACAGAAAGCCGAATCAAACGGGACAACTGATTTCATCTTGACAATTTCAGATCTAAGGTACGATTAGGGAGGTGACCACACGGGAGAGATGTGTGTTCAATTTAACCACACCCCCGAATCATTGGAAATGATGCCCACCCCATTCCAAATCTTGTTGGTGTGAGGAATGTGGCAGCAAGTAGTGGAGTAAACTCTCGTGAATCATTACTATGCTGCTGTTGATAGCAGATTTACCTGAGGGAGAAAAGGTTCTCATTAAAGGATTCTTGAAGCTAATGACTGAAGTGCCTTCCACTCTATTGAGTATTCCAAAACAGAAGTTAGTCAGCATCAGAAAATGCACATCCTAATCCTTAATGGTAAGTATTTTGAGCAAAGAGTTACAAACCTGAGCATCTCCGAACTTATGGTAGAAAATACAGCGCAGAATCTCCAGGGTGCAGCAGTATTATCTCTCCAGTGAAACACAGTTGGTGGAGGAGAGTTACACAACAGTAGACCGCTGTCTAAAAGTGATCCAATTCACTTATATCAGTGCAGCGTCCAAGCGAGACTGGTGGGGTATCATTCAAAATTGGTCGGTGCATTGAGTATAGGATTTGGGAGGTCATGTTGCGGCTATACAGGACATTGGTTAGGCCACTTCTGGAATACTCTGGTCTTCCTGCTATAGGAATGATGTTGTTAAACTTGAAAGGGTTCAGAAAAGATTTACAAGGCTGTTGCCAGGTTTGGAGTGTCTGAACTATAGGGAAAGGTTGAATAGTCTGGAGCTATTCTCCTTGGAGCAACAGAGACTGAGCAGTCACTTTGTAGAGGTTTGTAAAATCATGAGGGGCACAGATAGGGTGAATAGCCAAGGTCTTTTTCCCAGGGTAGAGGTGTCCAAAACCAGAGGGCATGGGTTTAAGGTGAGAGAAGAAAGACTTAAAAGGGACCTAAAGAGCAACTTTTTCAGGCAGAGGGTGGTGCATGTATGGAATGAACCACTAGAGGAAGTGGTGGAAGCAGGTACAACTACATTTAAAAGGCATCTGGACGGGTACATGAATAAGAAAGAGTTAGAGGGATATGGGCCAAATGCTGGCAAATGGGACTAGATTTATTTAGGATATCTGGTCAGTATGGATGAGTTGGGCTGAATGGTCTATTGCCATGCTGTACAGCTGTATCATTCTAATTAGCCCCATTCTGTCCAAGACTCATGGTATCACTACATGCATGCCTTCCACAATGACTGCATCCTCTCAAACAATATATTCTTTCAGCCTTGCCTTAGTTTACAGAATCACTGAAGCATTACAGTGCAGAAGGAGGCCATTCAGCCCACAGTGCCTGCACTGGTTTTTTAAATGAGCCTCATTACTTGGATACTAATCTTCAGCTCTCTCCCCATACCAATGCACATTATGTTTATCCAAATAATCACCCAATGGCCTCTTGAATACCTAGTTGGCAGCACTCTCATCTCTGAGTTGTATATGTGAGACCACAAATCTAAGTTAACACTTCAGTGCAGTACTGAGGTATGGTACATTGTTGCAAGTGCCATCTTTCAGTGAGATGTGTACTGGCCAATGTAAAAGATCCCATCACCCAATTCAGGGAACAGGACTCCTCTCTGGTTACATTTATTCTTCACCCAACACCATGGCAACAGATTATCTCGTCATCCTTCTTAGTGTTGTTTGCGGAACGTTACTGCATGCAAATTGGCCGATGCATCCACCCGTGACACAACACAGCAAAAACGCTTCATTGGTGTTAAAGCAAAGATCTTGAGCAATGCTGTGTAAGTGCAGTTTCTGACTTTCAACACGTGATAGCATCTTCAGGAGGCATATTCGCCCGGATCCTGCTTCATTGCCTCAGGCAGCCAAAGAGGATTGACTTGAACCTTGTTAAATTGGCCACGTCTTTTTTGTTTCTTTTGGGAAGGCTGCATTACTTGAAATAGGCTGCTGGTGCAGTGGACTATTCGGTGTTTGGGCTGGGAGGCTTGAAGGACCAGGTTCTAGTCTGTCCTTGCATCTCGTGAAACGATACTGTATAGTGGTTCTGTATTAATGAGAAAACCATCGACAATAGCAGTGATTTTCTCCTTGGCTGGTGCTGGCATGGCCTGGGGCATGAAATCTGACACTAACTTATCTAATTTGCATCCAAGTGTTAAATTGGAATGCTGCCCGTGAAGGGAAGGATCCTTTGACCAGAAAACCTAATCAATGTTCATCTTTGTGCAGAGGGGTGATTCATGAGTCATCATTTAAAGGAAAACTCAGTGTTTACATTTTGGCTTGCCTGATGTGGTAAAATCTGGGCAGTATTATGGATTTTTCTCCCAGCCTCACAAAAGAAAAGACTAAAGTCAGACGACTGGTCAGATTTTGTCTCCTCCCAATCTGTTATCATTCTCCTTGTATAATCGTGGCGCTGGCCTAAGAGGTAACAGTGTTGGCATGAGATGCCAAAGGGCAATTCCTCATGGACTGAAGCCAGCACATATGCTCCATTGGCATCGTGTGACAAGGAAAATGACTTGCGCCATCTCAGTTTGCATTTAGCATCCACATGCCAAAGATTATATTGGAGCACTACCAGTTAGTGGGAAGCAGGATCATGGATGGCTGTTGTATATTGTATCATCATTGGGATCAAGAAAATCTCCTTTTGTTTCTCAGTGCTTAGAGCTCTGAGTTAATCTTCCACTGTTGTCCTAGGCAGGTTAAATTGTTTTCAAAGTGGATAAAGTGGCAGCAAGCAGCTAGAAGCTGGAATCCAATATCTAAATAAAGGATAACGTGCCAACCGTTGCCAGTTTTCAAAACTGCTCCCAGAATGCTAAACCAACAAAGCATTAAGCACTGGAGCGGAATTGAAATGCAAAGCTGCTTAGTGCCGACTGAAGATACGCAGCAACACTTGTAGTTTATTTGAGAAAAGAAGTGTAATTAATACAACAACAGAATAAAAGCATACTGACCTAATAAGTTGCTTAAATTTTTAAAATAAAGCTTTTTTGGGGACATGGGATCATTTCACACAAAATAGTTCACAGAAGTGGAAAATTGGAAGCATTGACATTACATTAGAGTTTTGAAACAATGCCACTTGACCATTTAACTGTTTTGAAAACACTGTGTAATGCAATCAACAGCTTGTGGTCCGTTATGGTTGACTAATTCTCAATAGCAGGGCCCTGTGCCTCTCTTTGGCCCACTTGATCATTTGTTTCTTGCTCCGTACCACTCGCACTTGTAACCAGACTGCCTGTTTGATTACTTCCAAGTTACATCTCTGCACTGTCGGTGGTATTACCTGCCATGAATCAAGGCAGCGTGGGAAGAGAGGGGTGCACGATAGGGAGCCCATTGGCTAACGTCTTTAAAGAAAGCAGCTGAGGATCACTGATATTCAGAAATGCATTGCCTCAGAAGACACAGTGAAGTACAAGAGGACAACAGAGATAACAAGGTGTAGAGCTGGATGAACACAGCAGGCCAAGCAGCATCAGAGGAGCAGGAAGGCTGATGTTTCGGGCCTAGACCCTTCTCCAGAAATGGGGAAGGGGAAGGGGGTTCTGAAATAAATAGGGAGAGAGGGGGATGTGGATAGAAGATGGATAGAGGAGAAGATAGGTGGAGAGGAGACAGACAAGTCAAAGAGGCGGGGATGGAGCCAGTAAAGGTGAGTAGATACAGATGTGATTGTGTCCCCAGCACTATAGACTGCTCTCAGCTTGTACTTCACAAGGTCAGCGCCAAACAGGATAGCTGTTCGGTTCATGTTTGAGATTTTTGAATCAACCTGCTCATAAATGTAAAGATACGCCTCTGGCACAACTAGGACTTGAACTCAGGTTCTGCTTGGTTTAGGGGTAGGGAGACTGGCGCCGCACCACAAGAACACTTAGTCCACCTGGGGTCATCCATTTTGAAAGTCTCTCCAGCTGCATTGCTGTGGCGTCCAACTGTTTCTTAAATTAATCTATGATATCATAGGGTCATATAGATCATTGTTGTCCCCACTCTCCAAGTGGAAGCCCATCTGTCTCAGCAGAGAGCTTGTTGTCTTTACCAGTGTGGATCTGCACCTCTAGAGCTGCTTGTGGGGTTGTAGTAGTCCCCTTTCAAAGACTGAAGGCCCAGACGTAGCACAGGTCATATATCAGTTTTAGCACACGTCCAATAAAGGTATCAATGCCACTTTGCATTTCAATGTTTTCCAAACAATTAAATGTCATCAACAGTGGGTTAAGGTAGATTAGTTCTCAATAGCAGGGCCCTGCGCCTCTCCATCTACCAGACTAGTAATGCAGAGGCCCTGCTCTCGAACATAGGTTCAAGTCCCACCATTGTAACTTGTGGAAATTCAGTTCACTAATCTAGAATACAAAGCTAGTTTCAGTAACAGTGATCATGGCAACTGTCATTAATTGTTTTTAAACCTATCTGGTTCACTAATGTCCTTTAGAGAGGAAAATCTGTCATCCTTATCTGGCCTGACCTACGCATGACTCCAGACCCACAACAATGTGGCTGACTCTTAAGTTCCCTCTGAAATGGCCCAGCAAGCCATTCATTGATAGAATCCATGCCGACCATAATCCCAAACTAAACTAGTCCCACCTACCTGTGCTAGGCCCATATCCCTCCAAAATTACTTATTCATGTACTTATTCAAATGTCTTTTAAATATTGTAACCACTGTCTGTGTAAAAAAAATTTCCCCTCTTGTGTTTTTTAAATCTTTCTCCTCTCTCCTTAAAAATATGCCCCCTAGTTTAGAAATCTCACACCCCAGGGAAAAGACACCCACTATTCACCTTATCTGCACCCCTCATGATTTTATAAATTTCTATAAGGTCACTCCTCAATCTCCTACACTCCAGTGAAAAAAGTCCCAGCCTACCCAGCTTCTCCCTATATCTCATGCCCTTCATTCCCGGAAACATCCTGGTAAATTTCTTCTGAATCCTCCCCAGCATAATAATATCCTTCCTATATCCAGGGCGACTAGAACAGGACACAGTACAGTACACTCAGTTGAAGGGCAGCTAAATGTTGGCCTTGCCACAGAAGAATTAAAAGATATCACACATCTCAGGTACCAGGTATGGCACACACATACACCGGATAGTAGGTGTACAGTATACAACAGATGCTGGAGTGTCAGCTCCTCATGCCTTGCAAATGCCCACCTATCTCTGAACTCCCCCAATATTTGTTACTGCTCCATTGACTGATGCAACATCAGCTACAGAGATCTGAACTCCCTTCGCTCAATCTCTCCACCTCTCTCTCCTCCTTTAAGTCGCTCCCGGAAACCTGCCTCATTGACCCCAGTCTCCTTTAGTGGCTCAGTGTCAATAATCTGCCTTGGTGGGCTTCATAACACTGAAGGTGCTATGAGTGTAAGTTGATGTGTTTTCTCTCCTAAGTACTGAATGTTATCAAAGGCAGTAGTCGCATTGTAAGTGTCTGCAACATACAGTCATACAGCATAGAAACAGAGCCTTCAGTCCAAATCATCCATGCTGATTAGGTTTTCTGATCTGATCTAGTCCAATTTGCCTGCATTTGGCCCGTATCTCTCTAAATCTTGAACAAAAACAGGAGTTGCTGGAAAAGCTCAGCAGGTCTGGCAGCATCTGTAGAGGAAAAATCAGAGTTAACATTTTGGGTCTGGTGACCCTTCCTCAGAACTGAAGAAGGGTCCCTTTAAACTTTTCCCATCCATGTACCTGTCCAATTGTCTATTAAATGTTGTAATTGTACCCGCCTCTATTCAGTGCACCCTGTTCCAATTGCTGAATATCTGATGAGGATGTTGTCTAGCTTGGCTTCAATATCCCTAGCCCCCTCCCAATGGATGAGAAGGTTCTTGACACTGTATAGCAGGGCTGATGTTCTGTGCAAGGTGGGAGGTTGGGGGATTGACACTGTAGGGTTGGCGGCTGTGGGACGTCAGGTTGTTATCACCTTCGCCATCTGAGTGGGCACCCTGCCAAATCAGTCAGCCATTGTGGCGCTTACCAGTTTCATTTCCATTGAGGTCAGTGGAGCAATCGGCCACCGGTTTCCGTGACTGTGCCCTCCCCTCAGCACCCCATTTTTTCAACAAAGAATCATTCCTTTTAGAAGCGGCACAGGGGAGAATAGTCAGGCTGTCTGTGAAAACGAATAAACCAAGGGGCACGGACTGTGAGTGTACACCCGACAGAAGTAGCTAGTTTCAAAATCAGAACTTGCTGGAAAAACTCTGCAGGTGTGGCAGCAGAGAAAGCAGGGTTACTGTTTCAGTAACATTTACAGTTACTGTTACAATGGTTAGCATGGCTGCCTCACAGTGCCAGGGACCGGGGTTCAATTCCAGCCTTTCAGACAGACAGGCTGTGTGGAGTTTGCATGTTCTCTTCGTGTCTGCATTGGTTTCCTCCAGGTGCTCTGGTTTCCTCCAACAATCCAGGTTAGGTGGATTGGCCATGCTAAATTGCCTGTAGTGTCCAGGGATGTGCAGTCGAAGTGGATCAGCCATGTGAAATGCAGGGTTACAGGGAAAGGGTAGGTGGCAATGTCTGGTTGGGATGCTCTTTGGATGGTTAGTGTGGACTCAATGGGCTGAATGGCCTGCTTTCACACTGTAGGGATTCTACAATTATAAGTATTTCAGGTAAGTGACAGGCAGCAGCCTTCCAATCACTGCTGCTGCTGAGTACAAAACCCTCACATGTTCATCTGCTTGACTCCAAATCAACGTGCTCCGTATTCGAGGAGCAATTTCAGCCAAGAGCAGAATCCGAATGAATGCGGGCAATTCCCATTCGCTCTCATCAGGTGTCGGCCGCGTCTCCAGTACAGCAAAGTGAAAGATCACTATCTCGCAGCGTCTCTGATTTCTCACAGTTTCTCATGTTTTTACTTTTGTCAATGATGACTACAACCTCAACCGTGCACATATTTTCCTGGGTGGGTGGGGTGGGGGGGAAGAGGCAGTTCCTTTCAACTACTCTTCTTGCCTCTGACAGCTCAGAATCTGGCTGTAGCCTACTTGAGCAAGTATCATGTCATTCGCCAGTATCTTACCGAACCTGACCTGTCCTTGACTAATACTCACACCAGCTGAGGTTGCCAACGCTGGACAGGATCTTATGGGAATTGAAGATCAACCCCCAGGACACTGAAGAAAACTCACAGCGACATTAAATTGACATATTCTTTGACCATTACGGCTTGCCAGCTGCAAAGATATTGACAGTGGAATTGATGACTGGTGGTCAAGCTTTGTCCATTTAGGTAACAAACTTTTTAATTTTCCAATCAGCGTAGAAAGGGACACAAAAGTAGATATGTTGGTTGTTGTATGAAGAGAGACAGGTTTGCTTCGGACTATACTCTTCAAAGTTTAGAAGAATGGGGCAGGATCTATAGAAACCTATAAAATTCTAACAGGGCTAGACAGGGTAAATACAGGAAGGATGTTCCCAATGACAGGGGAATCCAGAGACAGTTACAGTCTAAGGATACAGGCTAGGCCATTTAGGATTAAGGTGAGGAGAAATTTCTTCAGCAAGACAGTGGTGAGCCTGTGGAATTCTCTGCCACAGTAAGTGGTTGAGGCCAAAATGTTTTCAAGGAGTGGATACTGTTCTTAGGGCTAAAGGGATCAAAGGATATGGAGAGAAAGCAGAAACAGGGTAGGGTTGAATGATCAGCCTTGATTACATTGAGTGGAGAAACGGGCTCAAAGGGTTGAATGGCCTATTCCTCGTGTGATTTTCTGCATTGCATATGGAAAGTAGGGGCAGGTTATAAGACCATAAGACATAGGAGGAGAAATTAGGCTCTTTGGCCCATCCAGTCTGCTCCACCATTCAATCATGGCTGATAAGTTTCTCGACCCCATTCTCCCACTTTCTCCCCATAACCATTGATCCCCTTGACAATTAAGAACCTATCCATCTGTTCTTAAATATACTCAATGACGTGGCCTCCACAGCCTTCTGTGGCAATGAATTCCACAGATTCACCACTCTCTGGCTGAAGAAGATTCTCTTTATCTCTGTTCTAAAGTGCCTCCCCTTTACTCTAAAGCTGTGCCCTCAGTCTCTCCTGCTAATGGAAATATCTTCCCAATGTCCACTCTGTCCAGGCCATTCAGTGTTCTGTAAGTTTCGATTAGATCCCCCGCCCCTCCATCCTTCTGAACTCCATCGTGTATAGATCCAGAGTTTTTGTCAAACATTCCTCATATGTTAAGCCTTCCATTCCTGGGATCATCTCGTGAACTTCCTCTGGACTTGCTCCAGGTCCAGCACATCCTTCCTGAGGTATGCAGCTCAAAATTGCTCACAATACTCTAAATGTGCTCTGACCAGATCTTTATAAAGCCTCAGAAGTATGTCCCTGCTTTTATATTCTAGTCCTCTTGAAATAAATGCCAACATTGTATTTGCCTTCCCAACTACCAACTCAACCTGCAATTTTACCTTGAGAGAATCCTGGACTAGAAGTCCCAAGTCCCTTTGCACTTCAGATTTCTGAATTTTCTCCCCATTTCGAAAATAGTCTATGACTCTAATCTTCCTACCAAAGTGTATGGCCTCACACTTTCCCAGGTTGTATTCCATCTGCCACTTCTTTACCCACTCTCCTCACCTGTCTATATCCTTCTGCAGCCTCCCGACCTCCTCAATACTACCTGTCCCTCTATTTTTGTATCACCTGTAAACTTTGCCAGAATGCCCTCAGTTCCTCCATCTAGCTCATTAATGAATAAAGTGAAAAGTTGTAGTCCCAACGCTGACCTTTATGGAACACCACCAGTCACTGGCTGCCGTCCTGAGAAGGACCCTTTTATCCCCATTCTCTGCCTTCTGCCAGACAGCCAACCTTCTATCCATGCTAGCACCTGTGCAGCACCTTGTCAAAGGCCTTCTGGAAGTCCAGGTATATGACATCCATTGGATCTCCTTGGTCTAACCTTCTAGTTACCTCTTCAATGAATTCTAACAGATTTGTTAGGCATGACCTCCCTCGATGAAACCGTGCTGACGTCACCCTATTTTACCATGCAGTTCCAAGTATTCAGAAATCTTATCCTTCGCAATGGACTCCAAAATCTTACTAACATGATGTGATGACACCTCCAGCAAGCTATTTCATCACAGTTGGCAACCCCTAACACCAACTAGCCCAGCATCAGGTCAGGGTTCAAACAGCTAATGTAACACCAGGATTAGGGTTCAAAGAGCTCCAAATTGAGGGTTCAAAGAACTAATCCAACACAAGTCAGGGTTTAAGCTGTCAAACTCTTGTTTGAGTGTGAGGATTTAGCATGATATTCATTCAAGTCGTCTTGGTCTTTATGTGGCCCAGTAGGTTTCACACAAGTCACTGACAGGTGCAGAGAATGAAAACGGAAAAAGAGCATCATAGGAGCAGGAAAACTTGACGTTTCGGGCCTAAACCCTTCATCAGAAATGGGGGAGGGGAAGAGGGTTCTGAAATAAATAGGGAGAGAGGGGGAGGCGGATAGAGGATGGATAGAGGAAAGGATAGGTGGAGAGGAGGCAGACAAGTTGAAGAGGCGGGGATGGAGCCAGTAAAGGTGAGTGTAGGTAGGGGGGTAGGGAGGAGATAGGTCAGTCCAGGGAGGACGGACAGGTCAAGGGGGCGGGATGATGTTGGTAGGTAGGAGATGGGGGTGTGGCTTGAGGTGAGAGGAAAAACAAGTTAGGGAGGTGGAGATGAGCTGGGCTGGACTGACCTATCTCCTCCTTACCCCCCTACCTACACTCACCTTTACTGGCTCCATCCCCGCCTCTTCGACTTGTCTGCCTCCTCTCCACCTATCCTCTCCTCTAGCCATCCTCTATCCGCCTCCCGTTCTCTCCCTATTTATTTCAGAACCCTCTTCCCCTCCCCCATTTCTGATGAAGGGTTTAGGCCCGAAACGTCAAATTTTCCTGCTCCTATGATGCTGCTTGACCTGCTGTGTTCATCCAGCCCCATGCTTGTTATCTCGGATTCTCCAGCATCTGCAGTACCTTTTATCTCTATCACAGAAAAAGAGCCTTATTTTTTGTTCTCTTAAGGAACAGTGATGTTGCCTTCCTTTCTCCCAAAACTGTCGTTAACAGGTTTGAAACGTATAGAAGAATCCCAGACGGCCAATAATCCTAATTTCCAAAATCTGTGCAGTCATTAGGCCCATTCGACCATCATTAAATCAGACAATGAATTAATTATTGCCAGTGTAGTAAACAAAGGCACCATACCATTTGTTCACTAACCCAGGTACAAATTAACAATAATAAACAAGTAAATGCCTGTTTGTTGAGCATTGATTTTACAGGAAAGAGTTTAGTTTGGAGCATTACAGATTTAATTGCTAATGACACACTTTTACCTTTATGGTTTTGGTGCCAGATTTAAAAGCAGAAAACACATCTAGGACAGTTTTTCCCCTTCTGATTGAATAAGCCTCAATACCTTGCCTCTTAATTGTGGTTATAAAGGATTCTAAAGCAGTTTACTGCCAATCAGTTATGTTGAATGTCCCCTCTGTGTAACACTGTGTTCTCTCAGGACATTAGTTACTGACCATTGCACTTTGCAATGTGTTATTGCTTCAGATCTACAGAATAATTCTTTTCTTCTCCTATTAATACTTTTTTCAATTTGCAAAAAATGTTTAGCATTTGGGGTGGCTCAGCGGTTAGCGCTGCTGCCTCACAGCGTCAGGGACCCAGGTTTCATTCCACCCCCGGGCGACTGCCTGTGCGGAGTTTGAACATTCTCCCCGTGTCTGCGTGGGTTTCTCCCGCAGTCCAAAGATGTGCGAGTTAGGTGGGTTGGCCATGCTAACTTGCTGATAGCGTCCACGGGATGTGTGGGCTAGGGAAATGCAGGGCTATAGGGTAGGCATGGGGGGCGGGGGTGATGCTGTTAGGGGTGGGTCGGTGTGGATCCGATGGGCTGAATGACCTGCTTCCGCAAAGTGGGGATTCTGTAGTTTGGATATTGTAAATAGTCTGTTATTACAAAGGATCTTCTTTTGTTCTGTATGTGTTTTCTTTCATGAAGTCATTAGTTCATTTAGAAGCACGGACTGTTCACCATCAAAGATGTCACTCAATGTCTTAATATATCCTGAAGGTCTGTGTCCTTTAATTTTCTGTCCTTTCGCAAATCTAATGCCATATGAGTAGCCCAATGACAGAATAGTTGAGCGGAGCCACTCAAGGCGCAATCACAGTGTGGGTAGCTCTCTTGGACTGTGTCTGACGGAGTGTGATGTTCGGATGACAGCCCTGAGTTCTCATGCTGGCTGTCAATCTCAGTAGATAGGAGCTCTGCGCCTGAACACCTCTGAAGATGTCTGCCTCCTCGAGCTACTGGCTTGTGCCTGGACGAGACGGTGGGAAGAAGCGCTTGAAGTGACTGTACTGGCCCTGTCAAAGGCAGTCTCCACTTTAAAGGGTGCACTTCCAGTGAATTTTCTGGCCAGTAAGATAGCGAGATAGGCAATCAAGGCCTGCGCATCTACAAACACAGCATTCTGCGCTCGCCAGTTGACAACTTAGAATCATACCCTTCGTTGAAACATTTAGCGCTGTTTACTTGAAATAAGATTCAAACCCAAGCTTGTTTTATTCTTCCCTTCCTTAATTCTTTCCTTCCTCTCTCTTAGTTTCCTCCCTCTTCTCTTTCAGTGGTCTCTTACCTGTCTGTCTTTCCTCGCTTCCCTTCTTCTTTCTTTCTCTCTTTCAAACATTCTCTGTGATTTCCGTATGGGACTGAGCGAACGGCTGTCATTTGAACGGACCAGACATCGTTCCCCTTCGAGTGTTTTGTGACAGAATGCTGATTGAGGAGAATCCGCAGCACGGTGCACATTTATAGTCAGATGACACAATATGATTTTGTTTCCAGGAGAAATAGTGATGACCCCGCTATCCCTACTAAGGGAGTGCCGCTCAACAGAGGTACTGTCCACAGATGAGACGCCATGTGTCTCTCCAGTGGTTCAGGTAGACAAGTGTGTCTCCAGTGAGGTGAAGCCGGTGCGCGAAATCGCTGCCGCAGTTGCCTGCAGAGAGAGAAAAAAAGTCACCATACCTCAAAGTAATTAATTCATCTTTGAGATATTTGAGGTGCAGTTAGATGGAGAAGTAATGTGCATCCTTCAGACAGCGTTGAGAAACAGTCCATCTGCTCATTATCTCTCGATGTTTGTGGAAATTTTGCTGTGCATAAATTGGCTCCAGTGTTTCCCACATTACAACAGGGACAACACTCCAAGAACTTCCACTCTGCTGAAAAGTGACATCCTCAAGTTGTGAATAGCATAGCGGAAATACAAATCCTGGGTTTATTTTGTCATCAAGAGATTTGGTTATTTTAATAGGCATTTAAATCTCTACTTACTTTATTCTGCCCGCCAGCATCATCTGGCCCTGTTTAAAACCATGGGTTTGTAAAAAGTGGAGGTACGCTCCTTATGTGAGCGCACATTCTTTACACTCTTACAGGAGGTACATGGGAGGATGATGTTTTCTTTGAGCTTGTATTTGGGGTATTTTGAATGTGAGCTTGCACCCTTCACTTCACTACCCCGCTTCAAGCGGCCTGGCTGCACTTAGGGACTCAAATGGCTGATTGCACCACAAACCATTGCCTTCATTTCCTCTACGGGGACAACCAATGACTACACTGGTCGCAGTCTGCCAAGGCAAGATCCTTCGTGTCTTGTGAGATGGGCCATTCACGCACACAATGGGGTGGCATGGTGGCTCAGTGGTTAGCATGCTGCCTCAGGCCGGGGTTCGGGCGCCTGTTTATGTGGAGTTTGCACATTCTCCCCGTGTTTGCGTGGGTTTCCTCCCACAGTCCAAAGATGTGCAGGCTGGGTGGATTGGTCATGCTAAATTGCCCGTAGTGTTGAAGGATGTGTAGCTTAGGTGGGTTAGAGGGGGGTGGGTCTGGGTGGGATACTCCCAAGGGTCGGTGTGAACTTGTTAGGCCACACTGCAGGGATTCTATGATCTATGACAATGAGGGTGGGTGATCAGAAATGTAATGTTAAGCTGTTGTGAGTTGATTTGAAACAGCTTTTAAAGGAGTGATGCATTGATCCTTCGAGAACTGAAAGGATGAAAGAGAATGTTGTTGTGGATTATAATTCATGAATACCTGGTTGCAGCCTACTAGCAGATACAATCGCTTCGAATCGTCAAAGTGCACAAAAGAAATTTACTATAAGTGTAAAAGATGTGGCGGGTATAAATGGATGCTGCTGGTTTAGTAGTATCTGGCTGCCTGACCCTCTGGGGAACCAGTTCATGAATCATCTGCTAACTGGCACACTGCTTGGGCTCGTATTTCGATTTGTGCGACCGTAAAGGGAATTGTAGGAAACGTTATGGCTTTTAACCACTGGGACCTTTTCAGCTCTTTGTTCTCCCTCAGAGCATCATTTTCTAATTCCTTCACAGGCAAAATAAAAAGACCAGTAAAGGCGGCGATTAAAATGGGGAGGGCTCACCGGAGACAGCCGGGCCTGGGCAAGGCAAACAACAAAAGCAGCTTCTGTTTACCTGCTTCCTGTGCCTGGAATTATACCACTAATAAACCCAGCTGGGAGATGCAGACTGAAATATGACCTCCGCTACATTCAGACTGTGTTACAGCTGCACGGCAGGAAAACATAGGCTTCTCGAGCCCGGAAGAACTCCAAGTTGGCAGCGTGTATGTCAATCTGAGCGCAAAGCAATGTCTGGTTGCTATCGCTCCTTCAGGGGCAGCAACATCTTCAGGCACCTCAGCCGTGAGCTCTGTGTGGTCCTCCGTTCAGCACTCCCCCCCCCACCCCGCTCTCTCTCTCTCTCTTTCTCTGTCTCTCCTAGCGCCCTTCAGGCCCTTTGAGATGCTCCTCAAAAACCTATCTCAACTTTGAGCCCGAATGAAAAATCTCCAGCAGGTTGGCCAACATCAGTGAGAAGGGGAACGTACTCGCTCAGCCTGGGTCTGTCCAGAACTGAAGCCCAGACCAGTGGCAGGGATTGAGAATAGTTTGCCAACTGGGATTGCCAGGTCTCTGGTTCCATTCCATTACAGAGCTCTTTCCGCCAAGCGGGTGGGGGCGTACGGAAATGTGGCAACACTACCGTTTCCCCATGCGGTGGGTAGCCAGCACAATTTTTTTTGAGGCCAATTACAACTAATTAACGGAAGTTGGGTGGGATTTTCCAGTTGACCTTGCAGGCTTGATTTATTAAAGAATTAATACCAGTGACTTTGCAGGGAAGTTTTGTCTCTACTTGATTGACATCTCAATGAGGACTTAATGAACTTTTTTTTCTTTGATCTCTTTTGTTAATGTCTCCGTATTTATTTGCACAAGGTTAAGAGGAGTCAAGAGCTTACAGCTTCTGTTGTTTATACTGGAGTGGTCTGTTTGATTGACTCTTTAAAAGCTCATTGGAACGTCGTTTCTTTTAAAGAATTGTGACAGGGCTATTTTTTTCTCTACGCAGTTTCGTACATGCAATTGATAATATTGTTTCTGTACCTGGTGTATCCTGGATGTGAAAGGGCCATGAGTTGGCATGGAGGGTATGAGCAGCCGCGAATCGGCATTAAGTTGACACGGGAGCTAAATTGGACCATGAAGTGAACAGAGTGGGGGGCGGGGCATGATTCGCTATGGGGTAAGGGTGCAGTTGGTGAGACTTTTTGGTGTAAACTCTGAAAAGATTCCTGAATCCAAACCATAGTCAATGGCTCCTATGAGATCCATGTACCCCAGATCATGGAAAAGCATTCTCTGCTTCATGAGCATTGAAGAGGGCTGGGAGATGCCTACTTCCACAGTCAAGCCAGCTAGGTACAGAGTACAGGGTGCAGGCTTGTAATCTGCACGAATGAAAATTGGGGATGCCAAGAAAGTGGGCAGAAGTCCTGGATGTGGCTACCCCTGTCATTTTAAATTGTTTCAAAGTTCCAATGACTCATTGAAAAATCTGGAGCCTTTGATTCTGTTTTTTCTCTCTAGATCCTCTCATACCTGTTGTGTGTTTTCAGCATTTCTGTTTTCTTTTCAGATTTCCAGCATTTGAAGTACTTTGCTCCTGTCCTAACATCTGTTTATTTGGCTTTGTGTCATTTCTTGGGACTTTTATAATGTCAAACATGCTTTACAAAAGCAAATTGCTAGGTGCTTTTGAGGTCTGCATCCCCTTAACTCAGTGATTGTGCTGCCTTTGATAATCCAGCTTGGGTCTTTGCTATGTAGGATCTGCTTATTTATAGCACGTGCCACAGTATGAGAACAGTTATTGATTTTGTAAAAGGCAAGACAGTTACTGCAAAGGGAAATAATGCTGTCCCGGGGCACTTTGTGTGTGAATTTCTATCTAAAAATGTGCTTGCACAACTTCCATTCTTGTTATTTATATCTGTGTATGACATATTGTAATTCAACTTTGCACATCCAGCAATTCTTGTTTCCTGAGGCAGATGATAATAACATTTGGAAAGAAGGACTTGCATTTATAGAGCACTTTATCACATCTCAAGAAAGTCCCACAGTGTTATATGTGGAATGAGTTATTATTTGAAGCATTGCGACTCATGTAGCCAGCTTTTGTGCGCAGCAAGATCCCATGTGCAATAAGATGCACAATCGGCTGATTCAGAGCTTTAGTTAAAGCAAGAAAGTTGGGAAAGAATGTCCTTTCAACAGCACATTTCAAAGCCTGTGAATTGCACAGTACCATAGAATCATATAGTGCAGAAGAGGCCGTTCAGCCCATTGAGTCTGCACCACTAAAAAACACTAGTCCCACTTTCCATAACTTGAGGTTATGTGTCTGCAGGTGGGTTATATTGTTCAGAGCTCTACTTTTTTGTTTTGTGAATGAATCTAAAACTGAAGAACAATTGACTTGCAGTCTCCGAGTTCTCGGTTAGCTGTAAGAAGTTTAACAATGCAGCTACAAGTGATTGTTTGAAGGCGAAGGTTGGAAACCAGGCAAATATTTTGAATCCAGAAGATGACAATCTGAGGAATGTTTGTGAAGAGTGGCTGAAATCAAGTATGCATTGTTAGGGGCTGATTCCCTTTGACGTTCTCAGAGTTTGAAGCTGAGGAACTATGGAAAAATGAAGTGTCTGTGCAGACACGGGTTATGACCCTGTTAATGGTGTGGCAACATCAGCAAAGCATTTTGTAACCTGGAAGTGCATTAGTTGAATGCGAAGGAAAATTTGCATCTCCTGTTGAAGCCATGGATGCTTGGGGTGGCATGGTGGCTAGCATTGCTGTCTCACAGCATCAGGGACCCGGATTTGATTCCAGGATTAGGTGACTATTTGTATGGAGCTTGCACGTTTGTCTCGTGTCTATGTGAGTTTGCACTGGGTTCTCTGGTTTCTGTCCAAAGATGTGCAGGTTAGTTGGGTTGGCCATGCCAAGTTGTCCATAGTGTAGGCTGAGTAACATAGAAATAAACAAGATAGGAGTAGGAGGACGCCATTTGGCCTTTTGAGCTTGTTCTGCCATTCTTCACGATCGTGGCTGATTGTACAACTCAATAGGCTAATCCTGCTTTCTCCCCATAACCTTTAATCCCATTCGCCCCCAAGTGCTATATCTAGTCACCTCTTGAATATATTCAATGTTTAGGCATCAACTACTTCCTGTGGTAATGAATTCCACAGCGTCACCACTCTTTGGGTGAAGAAATGTCTCCTCATCTCCGTCCTAAATGGTCTACCCCGAATCCTCAGAATGTGACCCCTGGTTCTGGACACACCCACCATCAGGAACATCCTCCCTGCATTTACCCTGTCCAGTCCTGTTAGAATTTTATAATTTTCTATGAGAAACCTCCTCATTCATCTGAACTCCAGCGAAAACAATCCCAACCTAATCAATCTCTCCTCATACGTCAGACCCACCATCCTTGGAATCAGCTTGGTAAACCTTCAGATGAACCATGGGAAATGCAAGGATATGGGGATAGATTAGGGGATGGGTCTTGGTGGGTGGTGAGGTGGAATGTTCTTTGGATGTCAGTGCAGCCTTAATGGGCTGAATGGCCTCCTTCCACACAATATGGATTCTATGATAGTAGGAACTGCAGATGCTGGAGAATCTGAGATAACAAGGTGTAGAGCTGGATGAACACAGCAGGCCAAGCAGCATCAGAGGAGCAGGAAGGCTGACGTTTTGGGCCAAGACCCTTCTTCAGAAATGGGGGAGGGGAAGGGGGTTCTGAAATAAATAGGGAGAGAGGGGGAGGCGGATAGAAGATGGATAGAGGAGAAGATAGGTGGAGAGGAGACAGACAGGTCAAAGAGGTGGGGACGGAGCCAGTAAAGGTGAGTGCAGGTAGTGAGGTAGGGAGGAGATAGGTCAGTCCGGGGAGGACCGACAGGTCAGTGGGGGCGGGGGGGGCTGCGGGATGATGTTAGTAGGTAGGAGATGGGGGTGATGCTTGAGGTGGGAGGAAGGACAGTTTAGGGAGGCGGGGACGAGCTGGGCTGGTTTTGGGATGCGGTAGGGGGAGGGGAGATTTTGAAGCTTGTGAAGTCCACATTGATACCATTGGGCTGCAGGGTTCTCAAGCGGAATATGAGTTGCTGTGCCTGCAACCTTTGGGTAGCATCGTTGTGGCACTGCAGGAGACCCAGGATGGACATGTTGTCTGCAGAATGGGAGGGGGAGTTGAAATGGTTCGCGACTGGGAGGTGCAGTTGTTTAGTGCAAACCGAGTGCAGGTGTTCGACAAAGCGGTCCCCAAGCCTCCACTTGGTTTCCCCGATGTAGAGGAGGCCACAACGGGAACAGCAGATACAGTATACCATATTAGCAGATGTACAGGTGAACATCTGCTTGATGTGGAAAGTCTTCTTGGCGCCTGGGATGGGGGTGAGGTGTAGGGGGCAGGTGTAGCACTTCCTGCGGTTGCAGAGAAAAGTGCTGGGTGAGGTGCGGCTGGAGGGGAGTGTGGAGCGGACAAGGGAGTCATGGAGAGAGTGGTCCCTCCGGAAGGCAGATAAGGGTGGGGAGGGAAAAATGTCTTTGGTGGTGGGGTCAGATTGCAGATGGCGGAAGTGTCGGAGGATGATGCGTTGGATACGGAGGTTGGTGGGGTGGTACGTGAGGATGAGGGGGATTCTGTTTTGGTTGTTATTGCGGGGAGGGAGTGTGAGGGATGAGTTGCGGGAAATGTGGGAGACACGGTCGAGGGCGTTCTCGACTGCTGGGGTGGGGGGGGGGGGAAGTTGCGGTCCTTGAAAAACGAGTACATCTGAGATGTACGGGAGTGGAATGCCTCATCCTCGGAGCAAATGCGGCGGAGGCGAAGGAATTGGGAATAGGGGATGGCATTTTTGCAGGAAGTCCCCCTCCACTGACACCCTCATCCGCTTAGCAACTCTCCGACACCTCCTCCTACTGCTCCCTTGATCATGACCCCACACCCGAACACCAAACCATTATCTCCCAAACCATCCACAACCTCATCACTTCAGGTGACCTCCCACCCACCACCTCCAACCTCATCGTTCCCCAACCCCGCACCGCCCGCTTCTATCTCCTTCCCAAAATCCACAAACCTGACTGCCCTGGTCGACCCATTGTCTCCGCCTGCTCCTGCCCCACCGAACTTATCTCCACCTATCTGGACTCCATTTTCTCCCCCTTCATCCAGGAACTCCCTACCTACATCCTTGACACCACCCACGCCCTCCACCTCCTCCAGAACGTCCAATTCCCTGGTCCACAACACCTCATCTTTACCATGGATGTCCAGTCCCTATACACCTGCATTCCCCATACAGATGGCCTAAAGGCCCTCCGCTTCTTCCTGTCCCGCAGGCCCAACCAGTCCCCCTCCACTGACACCCTCATCCGCTTAGCCAAACTCGTCCTCTCCCTCAACAACTTCTCTTTCAATTCCTCCCACTTCCTACAGACAAAGGGGGTGGCCATGGGTACCCGCATGGGCCCAAGCTGTGCTTGCCTCTTTGTAGGTTACGTGGAACAATCCCTCTTCCGTACCTACACTGGCCCTAAACCCCACCTCTTCCTCCGTTACATTAATAACTGTATCTGCACTGCCTCGTGCTCCCATGAGGAGCTCGAACAGTTCATCCACTTCACCAACACCTTCCACCCCAACCTGAAGTTCACTTGGACCATCTCTAATACCTCTCTCTCCTTCCTGGACCTCTCTGTCTCCATCACCAGCAACCACCTAGAAACCGATATCCATTTCAAGCCCACCGACTCCCACAGCTACCTAGAATACACCTCCCACCCACCTTCCTGCAAAAATGCCATCCCCTCTTCCCAATTCCTTCACCTCCGCCGCATCTGCTCCCAGGAAGAGGCATTCCACTCCCGTACATCTCAGATGTCCTCATTTTTCAAGGACCGCAACTTCCCCCCCTCCTCAGCGGTCGAGAATGCCCTCGACCGTGTCTCCCACATTTTCCGCAACTCATCCCTCACACACCCTCCCTGCAAATAACAACCAAAACAAAATCCCCCTTATCCTCACATACCACCCCACCAACCTCCATATCCAACACATTATCCTCCGGCACTTCCGCCATCTGCAATCCAACCCCCCCCACCAAAGACATTGTTCCCTCCCCACCCTTATCTACTTTCCGGAGGGACCACTCTCTCCGTGACTCTCTTGTCCGCTCCACACTCCCCTCCAGCCCCACCTCACCTGGCACTTTTCCCTGCAACCGCAAGAAGTGCTACACCTGCCCCTACACCCCCCCCCCTCACCCCCATCCCAGGCCCCAAGAAGACTTTCCACATCAAGCAGATGTTCACCTGCACATCTGCTAAACTGCATCCACTGCTCCCGTTGTGGCCTTCTCTACATCGGGGAAACCAAGCAGAGGCTTGGGGACCGCTTTGCAGAACACCTACGCTCAGTTCGCACTAAACAACTGCACCTCCCAGTCGCGAACCATTTCAACGCCCCCTCCCATTCCGCAGATGACATGTCCATCCTGGGCCTCCTGCAGTGCCACAACGATGCTCCCCGAAGGTTGCAGGCACAGCAACTCATATTCAGCCTGGGAACCCTGCAGCCCAATGGTATCAATGTGGACTTCACAAGCTTCAAAATCTCCCCTACCGCATCCCAAAACCAGCCCAGCTCATCCCCGCCTCCCTAACCTGTCCTTCCTCCCACCTATCCCCTCCTCCCACCTCAAGCAGCACCCCCATTTCCTACATACTAACCTCATCCCGCCCCCTTGACCTGTCGGTCCTCCCTGGACTGACCTATCTCCTCCCTATCTCCCCACCTACGCTCACCTTTACTGGCTCCATCCCCGCCTCTTTGACTTGTCTGTCTCCTCTCCACCTATCTTCTCCTCTATCAATCTTCTAGCCGCCTCCCCCTCTCTCCCTATTTATTTCAGAACCCTCTTCCCCTCCCCCATTTCTGATGAAGGGTCTCGACCCGAAACGTCAGCCTTCCTGCTCCTCTGGTGCTGCTTGGCCTGCTGCGTTCATCCAGCTCTGCACCTTGTTCTCACGGATTCCATGAACTGAACTTTCCGGACGATCTTGTTCGATTTCGATATCCATGGAGGAATATATCTTGGACTTTGACCGACTGTACAAAAAAGATTGCGGGAATTCGGTGCTTCTTCATTCAGTGCTCACATTTAAATGATTGGGTTTCCCCCCGCTCCTCATCACATTCCAACTAACTGCCTTTCAGATCAACTCAAGTGTGTGGAGCTGGAGGAACACAGCAAGCCAGGCAGCATCAGAGGAGCAGGAAAGTTGACGTTTCGGGTCGGGACCCTGCTTCAGAGAGAGAGAGGGAAAAAAAAATTCTGAAGCAGGGTCCCGACCCAAAACGCCAACTTCCCTGCTCCTCTGATGCTGCCTGGCCCGCTGCATTCCTCCAGCTCCACGCTGTGTTGTCTCTGACTCCAGCATCTGCAGTTCTTGCTATTCCTTTCCGCTCAGATGACTGCTAACCCGATCCCGTCGGGCTGCTAGCCCGCCTTTTGAGACCCGCTCGTCCAATCAGTGGCCTCAGCAGCTCAACAGCCCCCATGAGCAACAGCAGTGTTAGCAGTGGCTTGAGTGGCGGCAATTGTTGGGCGGGGACATCCGAGGCGATGGTGCGCTGTCAAAGGCGGTCAGCTCGGCTTGGAGGATCCTGTAGCCAGGTAAGTTTAGGCTTCGGGTGCGGGAGAAGGGTGGTTGTGGTGCTGCAGGTTGGTGTTGCGGCTTGCTCTTTGTATGAGGTGCCCGGCAACGAGAACGACATCTTCTCGGGTCGCCCGAGGGAAGGATCGACTCAGGATGCTGAAAGGTTCAGCTTCCAGCTCAGGGCTTCAGGCTGCCGCTCACCGGAGCGTGTTCGGTGCGACTTCCTTTTGGCCAACAGCAATTTGCGTTTGTGTAGCGTCTTAACTTTGGTGAAATGGCCCAAGATGCTTTGCAGGAGCCAACGTGACACAGAAGGTGCCCCGAGCCTCTCTACGAGATATGGTGACGGGTCTGTGAGGTAGCCTTCAGGCAGCATCTTAAGGAAGTAAAATAAAATGCAAAGAGATTTAGAGATGGAATTCTGGAGTTCAGGGCATTGCTTCCCAAATTTTTCTTTTCCAGTCGGGCTTCACTTTCTTGCCCCAGACTTTGAATGACCCTGGCTGAAAATTTGGAGGGAGTGTAAGAGTTGTTGGCTGTGGCTGGGGGGTGCGAGAGGTATAGAGATATCCCTGATCTCTTCCTCTCATCTGTTCCTCCCTTAATCATTCTGCATTTCTCCCTCCCTTCCTCACTCCCCATCTCTGCCAGCCTTCAACAACCTCTCCTCTTCACCCTCCTACATCTCACGACAGCCTCCCCTCTTTTACCCTGTCAGTCACTTTTTCAAAAAGCAGGCAGAACCAACACCCACCTTCTCACACAGGCTCTCTCACAGCCTGAATCAGGCTTCCCTGAGCAGTAGGTTAGGGTGATGCCCTGCTAGAGGGTAAAACTTAGGGCGAGCATTTTAAAGGGGCTTCACAGCTGTCAGGGTCAGTCTGAATTCTATGGCCACCATTCCTGCTTTGGAGCTCCCCCTGAACCCAAAACCTCCTCATCTCAGTCATGACCCCCAGTTTCAGAAGATCTGAGTCTGGGCTTAGGCAGCCAAATACTTGGGTAAAAGGTGAGAATTGGAGGACCAATGTAACCTCAGAGTAAGTAGCCTGTGTGGAGCACAGTGATGTATATGGCGATGTACTAGTGACTTGGATGGTCAGGTGCTAGGCTCTGAGAAGAAAGAGGGAACAATCTGTGCCAGATAGGGATGGACTATGTGACAGTCGAGCTTGAATAACATGTATATAATAAAAGGCGTTTTGCAGAAACCTACTAGAGTCCCACTACAGTCACTCCTGGCTAGAGCCAGATCATAGTTACGAGAAGAGACTTCAAAACAGGATCCAAAAATAGAACCACAGTCCAGGTTGTCGGATTTGATGAGGTTGCAGAGATCCTGGAGGTTAGCTGCTGTGGAGATTGTGAGGGGATGGACCATGTAGGGAACAGGACACAAGTGTGAGAAATTTTATAATTGGAATGTTGTTGGACAGGGACCTATTTACTAAAAAGTATGGGCCAGGGTACCAGGGAAGGTTAATGAAGTGGTACTGTGTAAATGACAATTAGATATGCTTCTAAAGGGACAAAGCTACGGAGAGATTTGGTGAGAAAATGGTTGTGTAGGTTGACTCAGGAGTGGTTCAGGCTCTCTACAGGTCTTAATGCATCTAATACATTCATTACAGCTGGATGTCTGCATGGACATTGAGAGAGGGGTCTGCTGGGGAAGGAGGAAAGTCAAGAATTCATTGCAATTCGTGGTGCACACAGACATTGCCCACAAATGTAACCATTACAAGTTGGTCATTATTTTCCTTGTCAAACTCAATGCCTACTCCACTCAGTCATAGAATCCCTACACTGTGGAAGCAGGCCCTTCGACCCAACAAGTCCACACCAACCCTTGGAGCATCCCACCCAGACCCATCCCCCTAGAACCCACCTATTCTACAGACCCCTGAACAGTACAGGCAATTTAGCTTAGCCAATCCACCTAACCTGCACATCTTTAGACTGTGGGAGGAAACTGGAGCACCCAGAGGAAACCCACACAGACACAGGGAGAATGTGCAAACTCCACACAGACGGTCACCTGACGGTGGAGTTGAACCCAGGTCCCTAGCACTGTGAGGTAGCAGTGCTAACCGCTGAGCCACCGTGCTGCAGTATTATTCTGCTTCTCAAGATGCTTGGTTTGACAGCTCTCATCAACATAAAAGGGACACTGAGCAATTATGTGAGAGCCCCTCCACAATCGGTTCCTTTTTTGGGAGAATGGAGAGGCTAATCTGTAGGAAAGGGTGAAATTCCAATTGTCCAAAGACATAAGGAGGGTTCAGAGGTGGAAACATGCTCCACTATGACCGGGAATAATGCATAGAGACTGATCCATTCTCCTGTTGGAACATTGACAGCTCTAGGATTAATGAAAGGATAATGGAACATAGCACTTAGCATCAGGAGTAGACCATTCAGTCCTTTGAGCATGCTATTCCATTCCATGACGTCATGTCCGATCTGGCCATGGTCCGAACTCCACTTCCCTACCTGACTCCCTTGACTATCAAAATTCTTTTAAACTGAGTCTTGAAGAAATCCAATGGCCAAACCTCCACTGTTTTCTAGAGAAGAGAATTCCACAGACCAATGACCTACAAAAGTCTTGTGTCTCCTCTCCAGAGGTGCTAATGTAACACATTTATTTAAAAAAGGGAAGGAGACAAAAACGGGTGACTATAGGTCAATTGGTTTAATGTCTGTATTTGGAATAATATCAGATTCTGTTATAAAGAATGTAATAGTAGAGCATTTAGAACTGCATAATATGATCAAGCAGAGTCAACGTGACTTCAACAAGGGAAAATCATGCCTAACAAATTTACAGGAATAGTAACGGGTAACTAATAGAAGACAGAGAGTTGGGATAACGGGGTATTTTCAGGATGGCAACATGTGGCTAGTGGTGTACAACCGGGATCAGTGCTCGGGCAACAATTATTTACACTATACATTCATGATTTGGATGAGGAAAGTGAATGTGCTATAGCCAAGTTTGCGGATGACACAGAAATAGATGGGAAGGCGAGCGGTGAAGGTGACACAGAGTCTGCAGTGGGATATAGATGGGTTGAGTGAGTGGGCAAAAAATTGGCTGATGCAGTATACTGTGGGGAAATACAAGGTTATGCACTTTGGCAGGAAGAATGGAAGAGCTGAATGTTATTTAAATGAAGAAAGACAGCAGGAAGCTTTAGAACAGAGAGATTTAGGAGTCCTCATCCATGAGTCATGTAGACCTAGCATCCAAGTTTAGTGGTAACAAGGAAGAGAAATGGAATATGGGCCTTTATTTCAAAGGGATGGAGAATAGAAGTAGGGAGGTTTTGCTAAAACTGTAAAAGGCACTAGTGAGACCATAGTTGGAATACTGTGAACAGTTTTTGGCCCCCTATCTAAAGAAAGATATACTGGAGGGAGTCCAGAGAAGGTTCAGTAGACTGATGCATGTATGGAAGGACTGTCTTATGAGGAGAGTTTGAGTAGTTTGGATCTGTACTCTTTGGAATATAGAAGAAAGAGAAGTGACCTTCTTGAAACATGCAGGGTTCTTAGGGGACTTGAGAGGGCAGATGCGGAGAGGTTGTTTCCCTTTGTAAGAGAATCTAGGATCAGAGGGCATCATCACAGAATAAGGGGTTGTACATTAAGACAGAGATGAGAAGGAATTTCTTCTCTGAGGGTAGTGAAACTGTGGAATTCTTTATCACAGAGGGATGTTGAAGCTGGTTCATTAATTGCATTCGAGGTTGAGATAGACAGGTTTTTAATCTGTAAGTGAATCAAGGTAATGGGGAAAAGGCAGTTAAGTGGTTTCCAGGATTATCTGATCGGCCACAATCTTATTGAATGGTGGAGCACTTGTCTTATGATCCAATGAAACAAGACAAAAATGTCCCTCAAACAGATTCAAAGGCAAACCAGTGTCCTGGAAGTAGTTTTTAATCTTGTGATTGTTATTAAGTAAAATATTTGCACCCATTTCAACATACGAACCACCTTCGTGGTTAGACAGACTTTGGTTAATGTCACAGAGACACTGGGGGCTAAGCGAAAAGAAATGTAAGTGCTGAAATGAAAGTACCTAATGTTGGAGCTTGTCCTCTGAGAACAAACTACGATTACAGTATTCGGGTTAGTAATTTCATTCAGCGTGCTCTGAAGTGATATAGGATGGGAGACATCTGTCTGCCGCTTTGCAAGTGGCAAAATTAATTCAACTGTCAAAGGTTAAATTACACAGCGTATTCATTAGCATAGACAGATTCATGCAATGTCTCATTCATTCTGCAAAATGATTCATAAAATGATGGAATAAGATAGGTACCCTTGCATTTCATTAGCAAGCTCACTGCTGCAATATTATCAAAACCAAAGATCAAGCCTAGTTAAAAGTGAAGAATACATCCAGCAGAACAAGTTAATACAAGGTAACAAGGCCAAATCTCGCTGGAAAAATAATGCCATGTTAATGCACACATCAGCCATTACATTCAGTGGAACTGAATCTGCACAATTTGCTGTTTGCTTCACGGAATTAGTGTCGTGCCTCTGCTTCTGTCCTTTTCAAGAATATGCAAGATTTGCGCGTGAATTTGCCATTGAGAGCTCATAATTGCTGGAAAAACTGCCAATTTAACCTGATTGGAATTCCATTTCGCAATGAAATCAATCAGCCTCTCTGGCCCAGAAAGGGAACAATTTAACTAGTTGATCTCATTCAAACATACAAATTAGGAGCAGAGGAAGGCCATTCAGCCCTTCCAGCTTGCTCTGCCTGTCAATAAGCTCACAGCTCATCTCTTTGTGTTTCAAATTCCACATTCCCATCTATCCTCGGTAATCGTTGTTTCCCCTTGCCTAACAAGATCTATCTACCTCTGCCTTAAAAATGTACAGTTGTCTCCGCGACTTTCTGAAGCAGAGAATTCCAAAGTGGCACAACCCTACGGCAAAAAGATCCCTCCTCATCTCTGTCTGAAAAGGGCAATCCCTGATTTTAAAACAGTGCCCCATAGTTCTGGACTCACCCACAAAAGGTAGCAAGGTTTCCACATACACCCTATCAAGACTGTTCAGGAGCTTTAATCAAATTACCTCCGGTTCTCTGAACTCGCACGGAAACAAGTTCAGTCTGTCCTATCTTTCATCATAAGATAACCTGCTCGTTCCAGGTGTTAACCTAGTAAACCTCTATCGCCAATGCATTTACATTCTTCCTCAAAAGGGCACACAATGCACAAAATGTGGTCTCGTCAATGTTGTTATCATTTAATATAGTCTGAAGGAACGTCTGAGACCCATTTGGAACAAGGGCGAAGCTGATGGATATATGATTTAAGGGTTAATTGGATTTGGATTGGTTGTAGAAATATGGGGAGCTTGTAATCAGTGGAATGTGAATTTTATGGAGTGTGGCTAACTGAAATAAAGCTTTCACTAAAAGTCTGAACTTCGACTCTGTTTTTACATACAGTTCTCTTCACGTATTTAACAAATACCCTATCTAACGGAAGCATAAAATCCTTTTATGTTCAATTCCTGTCATCATAAAGAAGATAATTCTCTGTGAGCTTTACAAAAAAATCTCTCTGTGCCTCGGAAGTGTTTAGGTAAGATTCTGCTTTTTCATTCTTCCTGCGCAAGGGAACGACTTTACATTTTCCCACATTATCCTTCATTTTCTGCTCACTTACTTAGAATAGTATAGAACAGAATATCCTTTATTGTCACTGTGTGGAATGATCTCCTTCACAATATATCTTCCAAACAATCATTTGCAATTTTCACTACCATGCCTTCTTTTCCCTCATATCAGTTACTGATATAAATTCTAAAAAGGTGAGGCCCCAGATTCCGGTGGACTATCCTGTTAAACAGAAAGAGACTCGTTTATGTATGCTTTCTTTTTTTCTGTCAGTCAGCCAGTCTTCTATCCATACCAATGTGTTACCCCATACACCATAAATTTCACCGTTGCATAACAACCTTCGATGTGGAATCTTGTTTATTGGCTCCTGGAAATCCAAATTCAGTATGTCAGGAGACTCCCCTTTATCTACAGTGCATATTACTGCTTGAGAGAACTCCAATAAATTGGTTCATTGTGATTTTCATTTCACATAATTATTTTGTCACTTCCTGATTACTTTTGAGTTTTTCTAAGTGCCCAGCCATAACCTTTTGAAGGGTTATTTTCCAGCACCTTCCCCATGACAGGTGTCAGGCTAACTGCCCTATATTTTCCTGTTTTCTGCCTCTGCCCCTTCTTTCCAGTCTGATGGCACCTTTGCAGAACCCAGTGAATTTTGGGAAAACTAATGCATCTAATAATTCATTAGCCACCTCTTTTAAGACCCTGTGATGAAGTCTGACAGGACACCTGTCAGCCCACAGTTCCACCAATTTGCTCAGTACTGGTTCTCTATGACTGTGATTTCACCTCAAAAACAAAGTTGCTGGAAAAGCTCAGCAGGTCTGGC
>JAHRHZ010000145.1:2346009-2367864 GCA_024137785.1 Ginglymostoma cirratum | reverse complement strand
GTCCGGTGACCCTTCCTCAGAACCGGACCCGAAACGTTAACTCTGTTTTTTCCTTCACAGATGCTGCCAGACCTGCTGAGCTTTTCCAGAAACTTTGCTTTTGTTCCTGATTTACAGCATCAGCAGTTCTTTTGGTTTTTATGTTGTCATTTTACCTCCCTCCTCTCTCCCTTTCACCTTCTGATTTACAGCTATCACGGTCACATTTTTGTGTCTTCTGTCGTGAAGACAGATGTAAATTACTTGTTAATTTCATCCACCATTTACTTTTATTTTATTTCAAAAAGTACTTAACTCATGAAAAAATATCTTTGCATACATGCATACTCACAAATGCAGTTCAGTTCTGTACAACAGCATATCAAGGAAACAAACAATCATTGGAGTTTGACTCTATCCAAGCAACCAAAGGCATCTCTTACACACAAGACTATATTTACATGCACATACTCCCCATTCTCACCTAACAGAGGGCTAACACTTGTTTTATTTACTCTTCTCCTTTCGAGATGCCTGTGGAGTACATGTTACAGCACATTAGCAGTTGAAGTACCTTCCTTAGAGATAAGGAGCAAACAGCCTAAAGGGCAGTGTATCAGACTGGAATCTCAAATTGCGGGTGGGTGAACTGGTTTAGATCACAGTACAGAGCACACTCGACCATCCCATTCACTTTAGATTGGACCCTGTTGATGGTCTGATTTCCCCCAGGCGTCTGCCTGCTTTCCGGTGCATCAGTCCAGCTGTGGAAAAATGCATTGAAGGAAATTTTAAAAATACTTTTGGGCTTCCCGTCCAAAAATTCTTCCGGCAACGCTCTTCTTGACTGAGAGTGAGCAGCTCACTTACACATCACCTTAACCAGCTGAACCAGTGGGGGAGCCAGAGGCTCAGGTTTGTCTTTATCATTAATGGTTACTTGTTTTGCATCCAGTAAGCATCGTTTAACTGGAGAACACACAAAGTTAGCAAGTGTGGCCAGGCCAGGTTATAACAGAGGGGAACTTTGCAGGAGATGGCACCTCATATAGAAACCAGTCAGCCATCTGTGTTCATGAATTCTGCTTGGGAGCAAAGTGGAAAATCCACCCCCTCACACGCAAAGGGTAAGTTGGTTTGACTGTTCACAGGAATGAACTGCTGGAGCATTGCACTGCTGTGCATCGAATAATGTGAAATGCATTGGCTCTTGTCAGGGCAAAGTGAGAATCATTCATTATAGCAACCAGTTGTGTCTTGTTCAGATCAGCCCCTAGAAAGCAGCATTCTTCCTGGTTGACAAAACTGAGATATCTTAGCAGTAAATGATGTGAATAAGTTCTGGATTTGTTCTGGGATGTCCTGCCCTACTCAGCCACTTCCTCACAGCAGGAAATTGCAGCAGTTGCTGCTTTAAGTTAAAACAAAACCGCACAGGAATGAAGTGAAATTTAACCGCTATGTCTTGAAGTGACACAAACTGGAAGCAAAAGACTTTGTAAGAGTAACTCAAGCAAGTGTACTTCACCATCACATACTCCACATGTTCGTTGCACATTCCTGCTTGTGTTCCTTTTGTATATATTTAGTGATATTTATGCTGAGCAGGTTAATCCCAGAATATTGTGCTAAACATCTGTTCACAAAATTTCCTGACCAGAATTTCTAATGTCATAAGTACGCTACAGACCACAGACTGCCTGGGAGCAGAGTTACACAAGGTTCATTGGGCACTGTATCCAAGCAATGAGCAGTATCTTCATTGGTCAGAATATTGAGTGTACGAGTTAGGACATCATGTTGCGGCTATACAGGACAATAGTGAGGCCACTTCTAGAATACTGCATACAATTTTGGTGGCCCTTCTCTGGAACAATGTTATTAAACTTGGGAGGGGGAAGAAAAGATTTACAAGGATGTTGCTGGGACTGGAGGGTTTGAGTTACATGCAAAGGCTGAATGGACTGGGGCCTTTTTCCCTGGAGTGTCAGAGGCTGAGCAGTGACCTTTATAGAGGTTTATAAAATCATGACAGGCACGGATACGGTGAATAGCCAAAGTCTTTTTTCTAAGGTGGGGGAGTCCAAAACGAGAGAACATAGGTTAAGGTGAGAGGGGAAAGATTTAAAAGGGACCTAAGGGGCAACTTTTTCATGCACAGCGTGTTACGTGTATAGAACGAGCTACCAGAGGAAGTGGTGGAGGCAGGTACGATTACAACATTTAAAGGCACCTGCCTGGTTATATGAATCGGAAGAGTTTAGAGGGATATGGACCAAATGCTGGCAAATAGGACTAGGTCGGATTGGGATGTGTGGTCAGTGCGGACGAGTTGGACTGAACAGTCTGTTTCCATGCTGTATGACTCTATGTGACAATAGTGAAACATGTGAAAGATTTGAAAATATTACAGTATCTAAGTATGCACTGGAAAATTTAAAAAAAACACAAAATTCAGAAAATAGTCTTTGTTATCTCATCTTATCTTGGTTTGAGCGTTGGCTCTGAGAGCTTCACAGCTTTGAAGGAGGCCACTCAGTCCATTGTGTCTGATCCAGCTCTCCAAAGGAGAGCCTACTGCCATTTGCCTGCCTTCTCTCCAGAATCGTGCACATTCATCCTTTCCAAATGTATACCTAGTTCCTTTTTGAATGCCCTGATTGAGCTACCTCCAACACCCTATTAGAGAGCGCCTTCCAGGGCCTAACTACTCACTGCGTAGTAAAATCTGCTTTCCTGACATTACACATGCTAGTGCTTTTGCCAGCTTCAATCTCCATGGAAATTCAGCTTGATTTAGTTTGAAGATTTACATTACAGTCAGTGAACATTTTTGTTGTGGCCATTGATTTCCTGAGCTTATGGTAGTTTGTGTCACGGTCTTACCAGTTGTTCTTACAGGTTTGCAGCCCCCTCGGGCTTCAATGTTGTACTCGTGCTGTAGTAATCTCCCACATCGCTTATAACTCAGGGCAATGGAGTAATGGGTTCATCAGACAACTAGCCGCAGGACTAGAGTGGTGTCAAAGTGGTGGCATCAGAAGTGTCCAGAGATGGCGAGGCGCTGTCATGATTCCAAACTAGAAGGCAGCCCAAAAGCTGAGTCAGTCATCTTGCATTTGGGTTTTGCAGCCGAATCTCTGAAATCACTTTTTGTAAGAAAGATAAGAACAGGGCAGACAACTGCGACTTTAAAAAGAGTTCCTATAGACCAATTCCCATAGCACCATGCAATCAAAATTGATCGTTTCAATGTCAGCGGGACCTGGCTGAGGGGACTTTTAGCTCCAAGTTTGCTCCCTGCATTTTGGATTGTCGTGTACTTCCAGAATAGAATTGAACTATTGGGCTGACCTTCAAAGAAGATATGACACCATCATTTTCTGAACAATGGTGACTCCATGATGGATTCGTTCTGTGATGTGTTTCAATAATAAACTGCCACTCAAGTGTCGAATAAAAGGGGGTAATTCCTAGTTACTAATGCCCTGGAAAATTTAATCCTTGTCATTGACATGATAGGTCTACAAGTTTATCAGTTCAAATCATAAGAATGAGGCTTGTTTCTGAAATTGTTTATTTTAATGTTCCGCACCTTGTATTTTTACAGCCCATTTCCCCTGCCCCCATGGTCCCTAAACACACCCAGTACAATCCCAACCCCACCCATCACCAGGTTATAAGGCAGCCTGTCCTCATAGTTGTCAATGAACGATATACTTTGATTTGAATAGACTGTAAGACATAAGAGCAGATGTAGGCCATTCAGCCCATCGAGCCTGCTCTGCCATTCAATGAGATCATAGCTGATCTGAGAATCCCCAACTTCACTTTCATGCCTTATTTCTATTAATTCCCCAACTGATTAAAAGTCTGTCTATCTCAGCCTTGAACATAGCTAGCAACCCAGTCATATTTATTCTCTTTTATTTCACTATTATTTCACTGCTCAAACTTGTCAAAGTTTGGAGTGGGTGGAGAATTATAATTGCATCCAATACATCAAAAATCTACATAAAGCGCTTTCTTATGATTTAATTGGATTCCATGCCTTTGCAAAACTTCAGGGACTATGAAGAAGAAGAATATTCTGCATGTATATTATAGTAATGCATTAAATGAGAACATTGTTAACGCCGTTGTGACTCAGTTAATGCCACTGTGCAGCAGGAGGTCATATGTTCAAGCTGTGCTCTAGACACCTGGGTTCCTAAGTTAGGCCGACATCCCACAACAGTTCTGAGAGAGTGCTAGCTGCTGGCTGTGCCGTCCCTCAGATGAGACCACAAACCGAGGTCCCATCACTACGGTCCTGCTAACTTCTCCAAGCCACTGCCTGGCCATCTGAGGTCTTTGCGGGGCAGTGGCTGGGGAAACCAGAAGTGAATGTGTTAACACAGTGGCTGTGGTGTGTGGACTTTCAAAGCAGCTCAGGGGATTTTGGCCCATCTGTCCTGCCCTAGCCATTGTTGAACAAGAACAGAGAGGGCATCACTAGTATCCAGGCCAATATTTATTCCTTAACATTACTGAACCAAAACCCATTGTCTGGTCATTGTCACACTGCTGTTTGTGGGATCTTTTTGCTATGAACACTTGCTATCCCATGCTTCCTAAATTATAACAGCGTCTACACCTCAAAAGTGTTTAGCTGGCTGTCAGGTGCTTTGGAACAGCCTGGGGACATGAAAGGTGCTACACGAATAGAGAAATCTGAAACAGTACCCCTTGAGCATGTGCGTTGTAGAGACACTACTTCCTGTTTCACTTTCTTCTGTAGGACTCTAATGATATCAAGGGATACATAGATAGTGAGGGAAAATGGCAGAGGTAAATGATCAGGCATAATCTTAATTAATGGCAGAACAGGTTTGATGGGCCCAATCGCCTGCTCCTGCTTCTGTTTCCTATATACTTATATTCCTCACTGTGAGATGTGACTTCTGGTTAAGTCAACAACCAACTAAATGGAACCTTAATTACGGATGTGATCTAAAGCAGGAGCTGCTGGTTATTGGGGAAAAAATGATGCAAGAGATAGGCCGACCTTGTTCCACTAGAGGAAAAGATCTCTGGATGATTTTGGATATCAGTCATACATGTGATTTTGGTAAGGTGGGGGTAGTGTGTGTCAGTTTGATTCTTTGTTTGCATTTATCAAGTGTGACACTGCAAAAAATAATGACCATGCTGTTCCTAGTTGGCACTGTGGTTCATACTTGTGACTTGTAACGTTTTGATGATGGCCAAATTTTAAATTTTTCAAATGGTTTCATTATGTTTCAATTTGTTGTACGTAGGGATTATGGGACTCAGCTGCATTTTATTCCTCACCATCTGTACAGAAGTGTGAAATTTTAAGAGCTACAATTGTTATTCCCTTGGTTTATCCCCCGCAAGCTCTTTCATCTTTCAACTCTCTGCTCCATTACCTCCTATTCTGATTGTCCTCCTGTTCCTTTTACATCTCCCAACCCCTTTTTGTTTCGTTCTCTCTCCCTCTCTCTTTTTCTCACTTTGCCTCTAAGTTTCATTCTCCTTTTCCTCTCCCCGACCTGCATTGTCTTCTTCCTTTTATGTTTGTTTCAGTGATCTCTCCCTTGCGATATACTTCTTTGCCTTGGCTAAATTATTATACTGTCAAGGAAAAAGAGCTCAGAGTGTCCTTGGCATGGAACCTCATATCCAAATTTTAACATCACTCAAGCTTGTATACTTACAATACTTGTAACGCTTAGATTAAAAAATCTTGATCTTGAAAGAGTGCGAGGTATTGCTAGATGGGAGCGAGAAAAGCCTGCGTTTATCTGTTGTTTTATCACAGCAGTCAAAAGCATCCCACAGCATTTCACATACAGTGAGTTCCTTTGTCGTGGGATGAGTATTATGTTGGCAGATGCAGCAGCCAAGTACTTGGTGTAACAACTAGAATTTGAAATACATGTCTACCTGTCTATAGATCTGGCGACATTTCAACAGCTGTGTTTGTTCTTAGGCTAATGCTCTAAGCTGCTGCAAAAAATAACTTGAAAGTCCACTCATAAAATTCCCAGATTCTCTGGGAATTGTTCAAAGTTCCACTACAACTTGCTTTCAGAGAACAGTGGAGTTGAGGTAGAAACAACAAGACCATGAGAAAGGATAACGCATATGAAGGCAGATAAACGTCAATAAATTACCATCTAAATGTTACTTTGAGTCAAGTAATTGGTGTGTTTGATGCAAGGTATTGTCATGGAAGTTTCTAGGGAGAAAAAGTGTTGAGGCTGTTTTGAAAAAGAATGTATGGATTGTGAAGACACTGGGGCAAAACGTTGTGATAACTCCCTACATTTATCCTTTATCCAGTGATGCCTGGATTGTGAAAGGCCCAACTTTAGTCCCTGGCTGTGTGCTAACTTTGGAGAGACATCAACATCCATAAAATGGGGGAAACACAGTCAGTCAAGGTCCACTGCTGTCCACTGGCTCCCATTAGAAATGTCTTGGCTAGACATGAACAGAAACTCTCGTTTGTATAGCACCTTGATGTAGAAACATTTCAAAGCACTTGAGAGGACCATTAGCAAAATCTGACCAGAGCTAAGGAGAGATTTGGACAGCTGATCAGAACCTTTCTCAAAAGAGTGGAAGTGAAAGTGTATCATAATGGAGAAGAGATGTATCATGGAGCAGAGGTTTTGTCAAGGACTTGCTGAGCTTGGGTCTCAGGCAGTTGAAGGGCCCTCAAGATCCAGGATGTGCAAGAGGCCAGGTATGGAGGGGCATATACCTGTCCAAGAGTTGTGAGGCTTTTTGTCCCTTCATGGGGTGTGGGCATCACTGGCTGTCTAGCATTTACTGCCTGTCCCTAGTTGCTCTTGAGAAGGTGGCTCTGAGTTGCCTTCTTGAACCACTGCAGTATATGTGTATAGGTTGGTCCGCAATGCTGTTAGGAAGGGAACGCCAGGATTTTGACCCAGCGACAGTGAAGGAATGGCAATATATTTCCACGTCAGGATGGTGTGTGGCTTGGATGGGAACTTGCAGGAGATGGTATTCCCATATATCTGCCGTCCTTGTATTTTTAGATGGAAGTGGCCATGGTTTTGGAAGGTGCTGTCCAAGGACTTTTGGTGAATTTCTGCAGGGTATTTTGTAGGTGGTAAACATTGCAGCAAATAAACATTGGTGGTGGAGGGAGTGGATGCTTGTGGATCTGGCCCCAATGAAGTGGGCTGCTTTGTCCTGGACGCTGTCAAGCTTCTTGAGAGTTGTTGGAGCTGCACCCTTCCAGGCAAGTGGGGAGTATTCCATCACATTCCTGACTTGTGCCACGTCAATGGTGGACACGCTTTGGGGAATCAGGAGGTGAGTTACTTGTTGCAATATTCCTAGCCTCTGACCTGCTGTTGTGACCGCTGTATTTATGTGCTGAGTCCAGTTATGCTTCTGAACAATGGTAAACTCAAGCATGTCGATAGTTGGCGATTCAGTGATGGTAGTACCATTGAATGTCAAGGGACAGTAGTTAGATTGTCTGTTACTGGAGATGGTCATTGCCTGGCATTTGTGTGATGCAAATGTTACTTGCCAGCCCGAGCCTGGCCCAAGCCAGCCGCACAGGCAACAGCCCCACAGGCAACAGAACACGCTCAACCACAACAGCTTGCTAAGAGTCTTTGTCAAAGCTCCTGCCTGAGTGACGGCCACATAGAGGAAGTCAGGCAAGCTGATTGGGTGGCTCTGGATCTGTGCTGCAAAAATGAGTCGACAGGAGGGGAACGAAGGACAGATAAACTGCTGGAGAATTTGGTGAAGCAACTCTGATTAGGTGCCTTTTAGATGACCGATTGGTACCTTGATCCTCAGTCAGCAGGACCTGTCACTGATTGGCCTGCAAAAAGCTCCGTTGATGAACTGAAAATGGCAATCATAAAGGTGACAGGTGCAGGCACTCCAAAACGCAAGCTAGAAACCCCTGTTCAAAGGAGCTCTAATGGCTCAATGGTTGTATCTCTACCTCTGAATCAGGAGGCCCAGACTCAAGTCCCACCTGCTCCAGGGTTGTGTAATAACATCACTGAACCAGTTAATCTGAGGAAAAAAAGTCCATTGCGTGTAAAACACTGAGGTGTTGTGAAGAGTGCTGTAAACAGTCGCGTTATAAACATCACCTTTTGCCTTGAACCATCTTCCCTGTGGAGAAAAAAAAAGAAAATCCTGTGGAGAGAGTGGACTACCATGTGCATTTGGTGTGGTGCCTTCTTTAAGAACAGGCAGCATTTGAAAACCTGTTGTTTCTGCTCTCTCCAATCATAGAATCCCTACAGTGTAGAAACAGGCCATTCAACCCAACAAGTTCACGCCAACCCTCCGAAGACCATCCCACCCAGACACATCCCCCTACCCTTCCTCTGCAATGCCACATTTCAAACGGCTAACACACCCATCCTACACACCACTGGATGCTATGGGCAATTTAGCACGGCCAATCCACCGAACCGCCTCATCTTTGGACTGTGGGAGGAAACTGGAGCAAACCCACACAGACACCGGGAGAATATGCAGACTCCACGCAAACAGTCGCCTCAGGGTGGAATCAAACCCAGGTGCCCGGGTGCTGTGAGGCAGCAGTGCTAACCACTGCGCCACCATGTTTCCCTGTGGCTGAAGTCACATTCTTCCGTTCTGTTTTGGAAGCTACTTTGTGAGCCTTGTTAATTCATGCTGATATCCACTTTGTTTCCAATTGAGTTTCTTTTGTGCTCTGGCCGCATTTGCCAATTAGCGTTCGCCCTGGCCTCATGGGCATACTTTTATGCTGCAATAGCCGGCAGATATTGAAAATAAACGAGCTGATTTCTGCGGAAACTACCCGCCAAATGTGAACGTGTGGAACAAAACAAAATTACCACTGTTTCAAGGAAAAAAATAAACATTTGTTTATTGTGTTTTATGGCTGACATTGTATGGTTGCCATCCAGTCATTCTAATTGCAATATTTGTTCTGGCTAAGTTGGATAGGATTAAAACTATTTTTTCAAAACCTAGACTGTTCCTATAGATCTCAAAGCTGATAATGTTGTTCAAACAGGATGCCAGCACCCAATTAAATGACGCTATTTGGCCATTAATGTATTGCAGTCAGCTTCATGGAGGGAATGGAAAAGTTGCTTATCCTTTTACTTTGAAAGAAAGAGGTCCTCCTGACAGATAGTGACCGGAATGAACAGAGTGTGGCGAGCCAATTAGCTAGGTTTGTCTTCTACTGTTTAAGCTAGTGTATAGCTGGAAAAAGCAATTAACAATTCTTCATAAGGTGACTGAAAAGTTGCCCTTCATATGAACATAGATGGGAGTAGATCTTTTGGATTCATAGAATCCCTTGCAGTGCAGAAAAAGGCCATTCTGTCCATTGAGTCTGCACCAACCCTTGAGCAGCATTCCGCCCAGACCCAGCCCCCCACCTTATCACCATGACCCCATGGCTAATCCATGTAGCCTGCACACAATGGGGCAATTTAGCATGGCCGATCCATCTAATCTGCATGTTGTGGGACAAAACCAGAGCACCCAGAGAAAACCCACACAGACACAAAGAGAACATGCAAACTCCACACAGACAGTCAGCCAAGGCTAGAATCAAACCCAGGTCCCTGGTGCTGTGCCTGTGTGCCTCCCAAGCAACTTGAACCTGCAATATGATCATTGCTGGTTATCTGTCACAACGCCACACCCCATCTTATCTCCGAGGTGACTAGGATTCAGGAAGAACTGATGTTTCTTCATTGGTGCAGAGCCTTGCTGAGACTGTATGTGCTGTTCAGTTTAAGCATGTAGAGTGGACACAGAGACACTACTCCCCCTGGTGGGGAAATCCCTAGCAAGTGAGAATCATCGTGAAATTAGATTTCCGCCTTTTAAGGAGTAAAACAAAACTCAGAATGTATCTTTGCACATACAAAAGCGTGTAGATATATCGGACTCATCTCCTTAAAAGTCTGGCTTTCAAGACTGAGACTATTGTTAGGTCAGGGATTCAAAAGATATGGGTCAAATGAGGTGAAACATCATCTTATTAAATAACAGAAGAGGCTGGATTGCTGAATAAGGTTCCATCCCTGACTGAGTGTAAAGAACACATGTACAGGACATATGTATAAAGATGCACATTCTGAAGAGAGCGGGTTATGAAGTGGGGTCTGTTGCAGTTATAATGTTAATTACTCTCTTAAGTATTTTTAGTCAACCTGTTCATGCCATACCAAGACACACCTCTGTGGCAGGTGAGACTTGAAACTGGATTTCTGGCCCAGAGGTAGGAGTACTACCATGGTGCCACAAAACCACTTTTGTTCTCTCTTTAAAGCAGTCATATTGCTTTCTTTCTTGTACAACTTGACTCGTATTGCCCTGTACATCTAGCGGGTTTCAGAAATGTAACATCAGTCCTTTTCTGGGATTTTTAATTAAAAAATATAGTTTATTCACAAAAATATCTTTGTGTACATGCATAGTCACTAAAGCAGTTTGGTTCTGCTCAGTAGCATATGGAGAAACAAAAATAACTTTGGAGTTTGACGCTATCCAACAAACACACCCAAGGCATCTCTTTCTTGTACAAGACTATATTTACGTACATTTGAGGCATCGGAGGGTGTGATAACTGAATGGACCTCTATTTAATTTTGGCTAAAGACCTCTGACAGTGGTCTTTCCCACTGCACCTTGACAGCTTTAGTGTCACTCAGCATGTAGTCCTGGACCTCGGAAAGTGCCAGTCTGCAACACATGGTCGGGGTCAACTCCTTGCTCTGGAAGGCCAACAAGTTTCGGGCAGATCGGAAAGCGTCTTTCACCGAGTTGATGGTTCTCCAGGCGCAGTCGATGTTTGTCTCAGGGTGCGTCCTGGGGAACAGACCGTACAGCACAGAGTCCCATGTCACGGAGCTGTTTGGGACAAACTTTGACAAAAACCATTGCAACTCTCTCCAGACTTCCTTTGCAAAGGTACATTCTAGAAGGAGATTACTTTTCTGGGATGTGAATCAGATCTCTGCATCTTAAGCACATGCACTTGCTTGATCTTACTGAAGGTGCAAGGGGTCAGCATCATGCAAGGCCATATTTGGTCCAGTTTGTTAGCAGCTGCTCCACTGCTCAGGAGAGTAGTCTGACAGAATGGCAAGTTAAAAGTCACAAACAGTTTACTCCCTTTCACATACCATTATAAAATAACAAGGACATGTAGTTGAATCCATTTGTGATGGCTCACATTTCCTGCAGAGTGGTTGATTTGCTTCCCTGTCTGTCTTTCCCCATGGGGGAACTCTCTCCCTCACAGCCTTTCTGCTGCCTTGGTTGACTGCTCATGCTAACTCTTTTCAAAGGCATTCAGACATCAAAGAAGTTTGTCAACACAGTGGCACGAGGTGTCTCCTAAAAGATTAGACATTGTTAACATCGTTTGATTTATAATAAAGCAAAGAATGCAGATGCCTGAGTTCTGAAATTTAAAAAGAACTAAATGCTGGAGAAACTCAGCTGATCTGGCAGTATCTGAGGAGAGAAAAAAAATTAATGTTTCGAGACCGGTATAGAATTCAAAGAAGCTAGGAAATGGTGGTACTTATGCGGATGACGGGATTGTCTCAGAGATGTTGGGAAAACATCCAACAATTAATCACTTCTCTGCTCATGGACAGTTAACCACCAGTAAGCCTCTTACTGTGGAAGTCATCAAACTTCTTCCCAAAATGTGCATTGAAGTCCAATTAAATTCCTTTTCTTGTAAACCTTTTCATTATTTTTCTTCAGTTTTGTGCTGATACTATTGGCTTTAAGAGGTGTATTTTGTCCTGTATTTTTTTTGAAGAGAGGTTTTAAGGCAGAAGTCTGAGCTGTCTTCTCAGAGCCACTAGAGTAAACAGTTTGTAAGGCCTTGGGTTTTGTTTTAAAATGTTGGAACAATAGAACCAGCCTGAGTGGGTGGGGTCAAGCTCCAACGAGCTAGGATTTTTAGTTTAACTTTTTCAGTAGCAGTTGCTGGGATTTTGAAGCTGCATTTGGAAGCTGCAGTACCTGTCTCCCTGCTACTCTCTGTCAGAGTTTTCTCTTGACGTTTTCCTCCTGGACTGGAGAATTGCCAGTGAGACAGTCAATTTTTCTGAACCTGCCTTTTGTCAAGTGTTTATAGGATGTCACTATATTGGAACAGTTACTGTTTAGTAGTAAAATAACCTATATTCTCTTAATAGAGTTTTTTCATAGAGTTAAGTGATTCCACTTTGTTCTTGTATCTTAACTACATTGTATGAATAAAGTGTGTTTTGCTTCAAATCTGGTAGTTTGACCAATCGAATTGCATCCGAAACGCAATGCCTGGCACTTGCCTTTAAGATAAAAGGTTAGGGTCTAGGCTATCTTCTTTATATATTTTGAGGGGCTTTGGTCTGGTCCATAATGGTTTGATGATGACGTCTCTTCAGGCGAAACACTAAGCTGATGTTCCATCTGATCTCTCAGATGAACATAAAATAAATCCCAAAACATTTGTCAATGAGTAGCAGGAAAGTTCCCCTTCTGTGTCATGACTGATATTCATCCTTCAATCAACATCACTAGCACAGATTTTCAGGTCATCAGACCCTTGCTGTGTGCAGATTGGCTGTTGATTTTCCTAAATTGCAGCAGTACCTAAACTTCAAAAATATTTCATTGCCTTGAAAGCACTTCAGATATACAGAAATCAAGAAAGCAGTATCTAAATGCAAAATCTTTCTTTTTGATAAAGCACTTTTCAGACTATTCTACACCAAGCACTCTGACCAAATCTTCCTCTTCTGTCACTTGAAAGTGACGTTTGTTTGGACGGGAATTAGAATATTACCTAATGCAGATGAAATGTGTTTTATATAACTGAGATTAAAGTGCTCTTCTTAGACATTGTTGAACTGTATTAAATAAAATCTGCAAGAGAAACAAGTACAAAATCATTTTGAGGTAACTTAATCCTGGCAACTAATTTTAAACTGCCTCTGCAAGTGATTCTGAATTGTTATCAAAGCCTCATCAGTGCTACCTTCTACACTTAGTCCTGATATCCCATTACCCCAGTATTTGCTGGCTAACATCTTGAATTTAAAACTCTTATCCTCCTTTTCAAATCTCAATAGCATTACCACTGGGGCAGTGTTAGCTGCCCAGGCCCTAAGCTCTGGAATTCCTACATCAAACTGTTTTCCCTTTATAACTCTGTCTCTTCCCTTTTTCAGAGGCTCGTTAAAACCTGTCACATGTTCAACCATGTTTGTGTGACACGGTGTCAGATTTTGTCAGGTCACGCTACTGTTCTGTTTTAGCACACAAGAAGGCTGCTCTGTAAATGTGATGTGTTGTTGCGAGTGCTTCCTAGCTCTGCAGTGTGTAAGTAATCATGTAGAATACAAGCAAGCGAATTGGTTTGGATTAAGATAAAACAAGAAAACACTGGAACTGTTTGTTCAAGCTGTGGCTGTGGACAGATTTGAAGAGTTACTGTTTCGAGTCCGTGAGCTTTTATCCGAACTTTTCGAGTCAGCTCCCAGAAATCCGCTGGAGTATAGCTGGCTAAAACAGAGACTTACGAGGCAGGGAGGAGACATCTCCAGATACATCATGTTTAATTTTAGAAATCCCCCCACCACCCCCCCCCACGCCTCCTCGACTGACTCGTCCAGCTTGTTTTAATACATGTCTAAGGCTCAGAGCTGTCAATCTGTTCAACCAATCCAAAACCAGTAGCCTCCTATTCCTGTAGAAGCTTGTCCTGTATATGTTTCCGTCTGCTGTTTTGCTGCATAGGTGGGTTGAGATGAACAAGAATTTAGCACAAGTTTGTTAGTGGATGCCTCTCTAACATCTTCTCAAGTTGAATTGAATGGCGGAGTGTCTGAAGTGTAACTAACCTTTCATTGGCCCTTGTCTGCCACAGTTGGGCCCTTGCCACTCTGTTGGAAAGTCTTGATACGAGTTGCAGGGACATGGGCTGGCATTAAGTTGGCACAATGGCTCTAAGAGCCCATGTGAGTGGATGGGACCGTGAGTTGGCATGGGCTGTAATAGGGCAACAAGGGGAGGGCATTGTGGGATTTCAGTTGAGGGGTGGTGTGAGGTCTGGTGGGCCTTAAATTTGACATAACAAACATGACCAAGCCCCAGGCAACCAAGGTGGACTCTTTTAAACAACCCGCCTTGCCACTTGACAGTTCCTGTGGTGACCTCCAATCTGGGCCTAGGATCCATGGGAACAGATTCCATTCTGCATCTACCCAACCCATAAGAGTGAAAATTGCTTTATTTGAGATGCCTTTTTCCATGACAGGTAGAACAAGCTGGGATGTGTCCCAAATGGAGCTGCCTACCTTGGGATGTTGAACAGTTGGAGGTGGAGGGGGGTGGTGATCGAGGAAAGTAACAGGTGGTTCATCCTTGATGCCCTAGCCAGTCATTATTCCCCAATCAGACACTGATTACTTTCTCATTGATCTCATCACTGTTGGTGGGAACTGATACAATTTTTTTTATTCATTCACGGGATCTTGTGGGCATCACTGGCTAGACCAAAATTTATTGCCCAGAGAGCAGCAAAGAGTCATCAACATTGTTGTGTGGGTCTAGAGTCACGCGTGGGCCAGCTAAGGATGACAGTTACCTTACCCTTAAGTGAACAGGATGTGTTTTTCCAACAATTAAACTATTAATTTGCAGAATTTTTAGAAATGTAATTGAATTCAAATTCGACCATGGCAGGATTTTAACCTGGCTCCCAGATAATTACTACTCTGGGTCTACTCTGGATTAAATAAACTAGTGATAATACTGCTTGCCTCCTCCTAATTTTACCTCCCTTTAAATTGCACCTCCCCTTAACTTGCCTGCATTCCAGTAGTGGCTGCATTTTACATGACATTACAGCCATGACTGCACTTTAAAAATATTTTCTTGGCTGTCCTGAGGTTATGAAATGTAAATGAGCTTTTTTTTTCTTTCCTAACTTTTGGATGACAGCCTGTTTCTGAGTGCCAGCACTCACAACCGAATGCCACTTCCGTTTGCCCCATCATGAGCCATTGCTGCTGGGAAGAGGTTTCTAGGAGTTTGCACTCAGATCATGGTCCAAAACACTACAGTAATACAAAACAGTAAGAGGTTGTTAGTTTGTGTTTATTATGAGGAGATAGGAGTCTAATTGACAGTGGAGATATATTTCCTTGTACCTGGGCAGTCTGACAATTAAAGAACAGAGAAAGCATTGCATTTATGTAGCACATTTTACACCCTCGGCTCATCACAAAGCACTTTACCACCAATTGTTTGAAGTGGAATCACTGTTGTGACATTGGAAATATGATTGCCAAATTGAACACAGTAAGGTCCCACTGACTATCAATGTGATTTTGCCTCCAATCTGATATGGCAATGCCTAGTTTATGTCTTGTCAAGGGGCTTGGATATTGTGGTATTAAAGAATGCAACAGCTAACAGTTATATACAGGCAATTGAGCAGCATGCTTTCAGTAGAGTGTCAGTACCAATCAGCAGCAACAGGGAACAATACATACCTGTCTGGGTGAGAATACGATCACCAGATCAGGATAAGTTGTCAAACTGCAAAGTGTTACACTGAATTTTGAAATGTTAGTCTTGTAACATCTGCATGCCATGCTTCAAGTGATTCTGGATAAAGGTAGAGTATGAAACCTTATTAACCACAGGCCACATGCTACGCTGTAGTGCTAATGTCATGAACATGTCTCTTAAAGGTATATGGATATGTTGACTATCATGCATAACACATCCTCCTTTTCCCAAAGATAAAAAAATTTACCCCAATCATACACAGTTGTATATAGTCACATGTTAGCAATTTGATAATCATACAAACAGAGTTTACATGATTAACGTTTCAGCTTCTGCTGGTTCTTCTCACTCAGCATCACCAAACAATTACCATGATCAAAGTGTCCTTCCTCACTCTGTGTCATACATTGATCTGTGTGGCATTCTGTTCCTTTGCAATTTAACACCATGATCAACAATGACTTCATTATGAATTGTGCTGGTTGTATATTCCAGAAAGCTTCACTGGTATCCATGTACTTGTGCTTGTATTTCTGACTAGCACGCTTTGCACAGTGTGCAGCTTTGGTAAGTTTTCTATCTGCCCTCTCAGCATGTATCTCTTCTCTGCCTTTGAAGAAAAATGTCCAGGCTCTCATAATGTGTAGACGATTAGTTACTGGGCATGATTGTTTGCACTTGCCTTCTGAGCACAAATTATGCTTAGGATGGTAATCCCTTCTTTATTGCTGTTATGTGAAAATTCATCAATGTAATACAAAAACCTTCTTTGTTGCTCAACACCTAATGATCATTGATTTGATAGTAAGTACCATATGTTCGGCTAGACTTATTTGAGTAAGGATTGCGGGGTGATGATCAGCAGCAGTTGTACTCATTGTGTTGCTAAGTCATTGCACAAAGGGTAATGTCGAGAAATAATTTGTCACAATGATATAACTTTCCTAATCAACTGGGAATAGGTTTGTTGCTACTTTTGTCCAAGGACTGAATGCAATATTATGTAGATATAGAGGCTCCTTCCACTGTTCAGGTTGGTGCATTTGAGATGTCTCATGTGCATTCACAACTCGTTAAAGATCCTTATTCATCCCTGGCCAGGACAGAGTCACGTACTGGCCGTCTTGTGCTTTAAATACCCAACTGTCCCTGGCGTAACACTGACTTGGACATGATATCTTGGTGTAGTGTTTTTATTATTAGGACTTGTTAGCCCTTGGTAATGACCGATGGTGATATTCCAAGGTTGTCTCTGTATGGCCAACATGAACTAATCTTCTCAGGTACTTCTTTAACAACTTCTTTAACACTGTCAGGCCATTCCTGGATAATTTTTTTTTTTGCAACTCTTGTTCCTCACCTTCAGCAGTTGCTGATGGCAAAAGTTAATGGTGACTGCAGTCAAAGTGTAACCCTTGAGAACATCTTCAACTTCATAGTCTAGAGTATCAACGAATAGATCAGGAATATTTTGGTGGGTTGGGTAATCTGACCAGCTGAGATGTAATCATCCTGGTACCGGGCTCATACTTCACTTCAAAGTTATCATCTGGCACTTTGACAAGTAGCTGCTGCAAATGTAGCACTGCATTCATTCACGGTTTGCGACAGATCATTTCTCGTGGCTTATGGTTTGTTTCATCTGTGAATTTCTTGCCTGATAAGGGTGTGTGAAAATGCATGATGCCAAATACCAGAGCTAATATATCAGTATTGGAATGGTTGACTTAAGCAGGTGGCAGTGTTTTCAAAACAAAAAACAATAAGTTTTTCTTCTGGCAAGAGACACACACCTAGGCCTTTTTGTACTCCATCCACTTTGAAAACTGTGACTTTCCTGAGGTTGTAGTAGTGTAATAGGTAAGACTGTTTTGACAGAACCCGTTTGAGAGTATCAATGATGCATTAGTAGTTTTCTTGCCATACATAGGGGACATCCTTCTTGTGCGCATCTGTCAGCAGAGATACCTTGTCTGCACAGTTGGAAATATATGGCAAGAAGAAATTAAACATCTGAGGCAATATCACAGATCCTCACCGTCCTGTGGGATTGACATATACGTTTAACATCCTCGATCTCATCATGCTGCGGTCAACGGCAGGTGAAGATTGTGATTGTGTTCTTCCTTTGTCTTATTCATCACTATGTTATAATCAGCTATACAAATACAACCAGATACATTTCAATAACCCTGACCATGTGCTGCGAGAGTGGGACCCCCCCCCCCCCCAAGCTAACTGAAAGGCCAAATTGTAACTGTTGGAAACAGTACTGTCCAAATGGAATCCAGAAGTTCTTGGGAAACTTCTGCTCTATGGACAGACCAGTATCCATGCTTTATACCTCCATCTTAGAAAAGAATCTTACTCTGGAAAATTTGGGGTTTAATTTTTCCTGCATCAGTGTTTTGTGTGGCCAAATTTTAATTAAGAGGTAGTGGTGCAGTTGTCATAATGGCAAAGATGTCTACAGCATAGAAAATGGCCCTTCAGCCCAGCAAGTCTGAGATTGTCAGAAACAAGCAACTAACTAATCTAATCCTATTTTTCAGCACTTCGTCTGTAGCCCAGTATGCCTTGGCATTGCAAGTTGACATCTAGATGCTTCTTAAATGTTCTGAGGGTTTCTGCCTCAACCCTCTTAGAGATAGAGAATTCCAGATTCCCACCACTCTCTGGGTGAAATGTTTTCCCTCACATCTCCTCTAACCTTCCTGTCCCTCACCTTAAATCTATGCTGTCTGGTCATTGATTCTTCCATCAAGGGGAAAGGTTTCTTCCTGTCTACCCTCTCTATGCTCCTCCTAATTATATTATATTTCAGTCATGTGCCCTGTCAGTCTCTTCTGTTCCAAGGAAAACAGCCTCTCTTCACTGTCAGTCTCCCATGTGGGACTTTATCAAAAGCCATGTTGAAATTCAAGTAGATTACATCAAAAGCATTGTCCTCATCTACACACCTGGTCAACTGTTCAAAAAAGTTAAGCAAGTTTTGGATGTGAATATGGGAGGTATGGTTAGTAAGTTTGCAGATGGACGCCAAAATTGGTGCTGTAATGGACAACGAAGAAAGTAACCTCAGAGTACAATGGGATCTTGATCAAATGGGCAAATGAGCTGAGGAGTGGCAGATGGAGTTTAATTTATATAGATGTGAGGTGCTCCATTTTGGAAAGGCAATTCAGGGCAGGGCATATACACTTAATGGTACAGACCTGGAAGTGTTGCCGAACAAAGAGACCTTGGAGTGCAGGTTCATAGTTCCTTGTAAGTGGAGTGTCAGGTAGACAGGGTAGTGAAGAAGGCATTTGTTATGCTTATTGGTCTCTGCATTGAGTATAGGAGTTGGGAGGTTTCTTGTGGCTACACAAGACATTGATTAAGCCACTTTTGGAATACTACTTTCAATTCTGGTCTCCCTGCTATAGGAAGATGTTTTGACCTTTGAAATGGCACAGAATAAGATTTACAAGGATGTTGCCAGGGTTGGAGGGTTTGAGCTATAGGGAGAGACTGAATAGGCATTTTCCCTGGAATGTCAGAGGCTGAGGGGTGACCTTATTAAAGCTTATAAAATCATGAGGGGCATGGATAGGGTGAATAGCCAATGTCTTTTCCCCAGGGTAAGGGAGTCCAAAACTTGGGGGGGTGTGGTGGGGGAGAGCATAGGTGTAAAGTGATAGGGGAATGATTTAAAAGGGACCTCTAAGGGGCAACTTTTTCACAGAGAAGATGGTGCATGTATGGAATGAGCTGGAGGCCGGTATGATTATAACATTTAAAAGGTATCTGGATGGTTACATGATTAAGAAAGATTCAGAGAGATATGGGGCAAATGCTAGCAAATTGGACTAGATTGATTTAGGATATCTAGTTGGCATGGACAAGTTGGACCAAAGAGTCTCTTTCCGTGAGGTGAATCTCTATGATTCTGTGACTGTAAATTGGTCAGTCAAAAACTCACCTTACCAAAACCGTGCTGACTATTGTTAATGAATCCCTGCCCGTCCAAGTGTAGATTTATTCTATCCCTCATAGTTGTTTCCAATAGTTTCCCCACCATTGAGGTTAGACTGACTGGCTTGCGGTTTCCTGATTTATCCTTTGATGAGCAATTGTGGTGGTGACTTTCCAAATTATACCATTTCATTCTGTCTTCTTTGGTTCTGCTCAAAGTGTCTCCTGAATTTTTATGCTACATTTCATTAGAGGATTAATAAATGGGGTTGCTTCATCCTTAAGATGCAGTACTGTTAAAATGTCTGACTGTGTTGAAATCCATTTGTTACGTGTGTTTCAGCTCATTTACTGATTCAGTTGCTTCATGCTTGATCTTTTCCATCACAATAGATGTGGTTTGATTCATTGGTGTAACTGTACTGACATTGTGCACACTGGTGATCCTGCTACTGCCAGGCCATTTGTATCTATTCAGGTAGAAGCAAAAATGAGCTTTTGTATTAACACTGTGATGAGATTCTGTGAAGGCACAGAATTGATCATCCGTTGTCCGTTGTGCTACAGCCACTTGCAGGTGGTACATGTCTTTCAGAATGTGTAGTGGTTATATATTGGCACTTGCTTCGGTATCAACTGTAATTTAGTATGCGTTGTCCTGTCATTTCAGGGCATAAGATGTCATTGGTCATGGCAGCTTCTGATCGCCTTGCGCTTGACATGGTGTGTGAAATTAGGTTTGTCTTCTTTCTGGGCAATGCTTTGTCTACAGTTCTGTACTTACAGAAATGGATGCTGCCAATTATCTCTCTGATATTCTTCAGTTGGTCTTCAATTATGTTTCCAAATATCTGCTACCAAGATGTTGTAATCTTCTACATCGATAGCTGTCACTGCTAACCCCATAATATGATATTGCCTCCAACAGGGTACTTAACCTGACGTGGCAGTTCTTATGCTATCCCTCATAAAATAAGAAGTGGGCATTGATATTGTGGTATTAAAAAAAAAGCGTATGTTTATTACAGCTAATGATTCTGTATAGTCGTTGGATTACAGTTGAGCAGCATGCTTTCAGGAGCATGTCATGCTACAAGTGATTATGGGGTGAAATGGAGTATGACATCTTTATGCCCTCTGGTTGACTCTGCCTTCTCTCCACAGGTGTATCAGACCCGTTGAGTTTCTGCAGCAATTTCTGTTTTTGTTTTAGATCTTCAGCATCCGTAGTTCTTTGTTTTATTTACCTAACCGGGAGGGTGCTTTGACAGAAAACAAACTAATTTTATTATGGTTTAAAATGAAAATCCCTGCTAGGCGTGGAGATGCAGATGGGGGTATCATTCCTACAGAGGGTGGCTATTGGTTACACTCACTGTGTGTGCTGGGAGCCGACTGGAAAATGCTAGTTAGCCTCCTTAAAGTATATAGTATATGGTATAGTATAATAATTTATTGTTACATGTATTTATGGAAGTACAGTAATATGTGTATAAGTCACCATAATTAATCTGATGCTATTTTAATTACATAGAGAAGAAATAACACAAAACTTAAGACAAATTTCATTTTTTGTTCCAACCACGGCTTCTCGATTTCATGAGTGGCCTCAGGATGCCACCTTGCTCCAAAGCTGTCCCTGAAGCCGCGTCACCAGGGAGGAAGTGTGCTGATTCTATCCCCAGTGCCGCAGACTGGACCCAGAACGTCGCCTCTGCCAAAACATCACTGCCGATACTGCAGCCGCTGCCATAGCCAGGAGGCTGTCCCACCTCTCGAGGATAGGAGCCTATTCTCACCTTCCAAGGACCAACGGACCGTTCAAACTAACTCCTGGAGATCGAGAAATCTTTCAGCCTGCCGCCATTACCAAACACCAAAGGAAAAGAACAGACCCCAACTCACTGACAATGGAGCCTTTGCTCAAGCCATGACCGTCATGGACCAGATCCACTATTCAACAGCTCCCTGCAACCTCTCCCCACTGCCACAGCTGCAGGAGGAAGAAAAGATGAATTTGACTCAAAAGTTAAATGAAGAAAATAACATTTGTTTAAAAAATGCAGTTGATTATGTGAGAGGGAGCAGACAGACCCAGGAGCCTGAACACTTCCTACCCTGTCGCCACCACCATTTCGATTATATTTATAAAGTAAGGCCCCCTGTGAACTTAATTGGCTCTCAGCTTCATGGCAAAGGAGGTGATGCCAAACCCCCAAAGTCACCTTCACTGAAATATCGAGATAAAACGTTGTGGAGCTGGATGAACACAGCAGGCCAAGCAGCATCAGAGGAGCAGGAAAGTTGACGTTTTGG
>JAHRHZ010000145.1:2261895-2345609 GCA_024137785.1 Ginglymostoma cirratum | reverse complement strand
CCAAAACGTCAACTTTCCTGCTCCTCTGATGCTGCTTGGCCTGCTGTGTTCATCCAGCTCCACAACGTTTTATCTCAGATTCTCCAGCATCGGCAGTTCCTACTATCCCTTCACTGAAATATCATCAGGAACGGCAATGCAAGCTTGTGCTGATATCTTTGTGCCCTATTTGCCTCAGTTCCTGTCTTCAGCAAAGTCCAACGATCCAACTCTGGATATCTAATCCCTCCAGCATCTCCCAATTACATGTGTGGTTATTAAAACTTGCATTGTATTCACGAGTTCAGATTTATATTTGCTATTCAAATATTCCAGCATAGTCTACAGGGTGAATTTTAAATAATGCTGAAGACAAATACCCAAGGAGTGCTCTGCAGGAATCAGTCTTGCCATTTTCACCTTTCCTAATTTATTTCTAGCAAGCATTTCAGGACTCAGCACAGAGGTGAAGTCAATTATGTAATCAGGATATAGAATCCATGTGTGTAACATGTGGTGTGCGATACCAGTGCACAATGATGTATTGGTTCGAAAGTTATTTGTAAGCTTGCCAAGCTGCAGATTTGTAGGACATGGTACATTTGCTCTAATAGGTACTAATTATTTAATCTCTTTTATTGCTAAAATATGGTGCTGGGGCCACTTGCTTCTGTGTAATTTATGGTTACGTAGGATAGATGCATGCAACTAAGGTTGGCAAACCCATAGCCTTGAGTTACAAATCTAATGGATATTCCTGGTAGCTGTGAGAATTTGGCCTATGAGGTAGTGTGGCCTTTTGACGTAAGCCAAGAACAATCAAAATGTAGATTGGGCAATTTAGTTACAAAATTGTATCTTCTGAAGTTTGAACTTAGTTTGAGTGTAAAAGTCTCTTCCATCTGCTTCTTTGTGAATATAATTGCTGATTAGCTTTTGTGCAAAGGAACATTTGAATACAATACGCTGCCCCATGTCAACTATTTTTCCTTGCTGTGCCTTGGAGCTAATTATGACTTTCTTCCCTTTTGCTATTAAGTCATGTCCTTTTCAACAAAAAAGCAAAATGGTGGTCTTAAAGGGAATGTCCTGTCTGTTCACCTAAATCACTCTACTTGTGCATTATTGAATCTTGATAATTGCTCAGATTTTTTTTATTTGCACTGACTTTCCATCTCCATTTAGAGTTATAGAACTGTACAGCATGGAAACAGACCCTTTGGTCCACTCATCCATGCCGACCAGACATCTTAAATTAATCTATTCCAAATGCCAGCATTTAGCCTATATCCCTCTCAACCCTTCCTATTCATGTATCCATCCAGATGTCTTTTAAATATTGTAATTGTACCAGCCTGCACCATGGAGTCATGCAGCATAGAACAGACCGTTCAGTCCAACTTGTCCACACCAACCAGACATCCCAATCTGACCTGGTCCCATTTGCCAGCATTTGGCCCATATCCCTATAAACCTCTCCTCTTCATATACCAATCCAGATGCTTTTTAAATGTTGTAATTGTACTAGCTTCCACCACTTCCTCTGGCAGCTCATTCCATACATGCACTGCCCTCTGCGGGAAAAAGTTGCCCCTTGGGTCCCTTTTAAATTTTTCCCCTCTCACCTTAAATCTATGCTGTCTAGTTTTGGACTCCACTACCCTGGGGAAAAGACCTTGGCTATTCACCCTATCTATGCCCCTCATGATTTTAATTTCTTCAGAGCTTGCTTTCCTAGACCAGAATTATGTTTCTGAGATATTTCATGACAACTAATTATTAGATGTTGTGATGTGAGCCCACTGATTTGATGAATTTATGTCCTTGTTATTTTCACAATTATAAATGCAGGTCACAATAATTGCAATCACTGGCTTATGAAAAATACAAAATAATGCCAAAATTGCAATTCTGTTCTGTTGACACTGTTAAGTGTCAGTCCAATAGAAGCACTGTGACTTAGACAGTTCTCAGAAGAGTTGCAGACCAACATGTATACACTTTCAGCCTGCCCAGGATTCATGGTTCTCTGTTAAACTAAGCCTGGATGATTCGCAGTTATCGGACCCTCCTGGTGCCTCAAATGGATGTAAATATGGTTGTATACAAGTAAGGAATGCCTTTGGTTTGTTTGCTGGATAGAGTCTCACTCAAATGTTTGGTTGTTTCTTCATATGCTACTGTACAGAACTGAACTGCTTTAGTGACTGTGTACATACAGAAAGATATTTTTATGATTAAGGTATATTTTTGAAATAAAAGAAAAGATTCCAGGATGAATCAAAGTGAGCAAGATGAAAAGCACAGCCATCTGGGCTTGAATAATGTCTCTTCACTTTACTAATTGTAAGGGGAATAAATGATGCCTGGAAGAACACTGCAAACCTGTAAAAACTTACTTGAGGGCTTTCAATGTATCACATAATGAGCTGGAAGGCATTGTGTAATGGTAATATTGTAGATCAACAGGTTTCCCTCATTACATGAATTACAAGAGCTAACTGCTTACATAAGTGAAAATAAAACCTCATTGCAGACACTGATTCTTCCATGCTCCATTTTGTCTACTCCTCAAGCTAATTTTAACATTTTTCACAGCCATGTGGCTGTCGCATGGGTTGTGTGGACACAGTGTGACATAGTCAAGAGGATAATAACAACTTGCATGTTTCATTGTTTGAGTTGTGTTTCATTAATGCTATTATTTTCCAGCAGTCATCACATTATAATCAATAAAATAAAGAAACAAAATAATACAAGCCACAGAAGTGAAGCATGAGTGATTAGTGGAGTCATAAAACCCTGAAGATACATGTCTTCAACTTACCAACGGATATCCGTTATTCTTTTCTTCAAACATATACCAGTTAATGACTAACAAGGGCTATAATAGCAGTCCTGCAGCTGATGGGGTAGCCTAGGTTCAGGCCATGGTGATGTCTACAGATGAGAATAACATTTGAAAATGAAGTTTTGTGACCAGTCACTGGGTATTGGAGTGATGGGCAGTAAAGGACCACTACCAGTTGCTAACAACACAATAGTCACTGCTTCAAATACATCAGAGCGTCTGCTAAAACAGGAAAGTAAAAATATTTCAGTTGAACTTACTGCTTATTAACTTGTATCTCATTGGATAATGTCAAAGTTCTGAGCTTACAAACGACAGTCCGATTAAGTTTTCGCAATGCCCAACATTGCAAAAATTAGATAATGCTGGAATAACGGTGACAGATTGTCTTTTAAAGCAGTTGCTGTGGTAATTATGGAGCCTGATGAGAAGCAAAAGGGCAGAACATGAGGGAATAGAGGCCCGACCCAGAGGGAAGGCCATAGTGGTTTTGAATGAACCACCTGGCTTCAACACAGGAGCAGAAGGAGATTTGTGCTCACTGGGGAAGTCATTACAGAGATATGTGCAAGACTGGATCCACATTTGGAGGCATCAATCAGAGACTTTAGCTGGCCTGCTTGTGTCAGTTAAGATTACTCCAGTTAATATGCTTTGAGCCACGGATCTCCCTGAGCATGACGGGAAGGCTAAAACAATTTGAGTGTTTATATACCATCATGTTATATTACAACAGTAACAGCTGTTATGTAGGCAAAGCATGTCAGATATTAGTCGGTCTGTATTGGAGATGCACTGCCTTGGATGCACTGAACAGTATTTTCAATTCTAGACAGGTGCACAGAAACAACTGGCTACAGAGCACATGCCTGGCTCTCCTGGGGCATTGGATTTAGCTCTTTCTGTATCTGTAAGGGCATGAATACCATTAATAATGCAGTGGCACACATTGGTCATACCCTCCAAAGGCACATGTGCTGTGCTATGCACAACGTTATTCCTGCTGGTTATTCCCAAATTATCTGGTCACTACATAACTCCTTCTCACATTTGAATTGTTTGACAGGAACAACTCAATGGAAAAGTATGGTTTCTGGCCTGCCGTGACTCATGTGAATGCTTTATATACAAATAGTAGCTGGGCTCTTGTGAGACTAGGTCCACACAGTAATTTAAATGTCTTCATGATTCTGGTGGTTTCCTTTAGGATGAGCTACCCTTCTGTTTTTTTTTGCACATACTTCACGCTGGATAATCTAACTAATTAGAGGGACATGTACACTGCCATCAGTGAAAAACCAACTTGTGCCCTTGTTATGAATGAGAAGGAGCTTCCAGCAGTCAGCAACAAAACCTGTTAGTGAAAAACACACCACAGAATGACTTGTTCTTCTTGTTGTGGCTTTGCTACCTGCACCTTCTCTCACAGATCCTGCAATCAACTCAAACTCATCTATTCCACACATGCACAGGGTGAATGTGTACCAGTTACTATAGATTTCAGACAAACATAATTGAAGCAGAATAGTTGGAAATAGTCTTATTACAAAATTATCATTGTGATTATCATTGTACGTTATATTTGTACTTCATGAGATATTTGCACCTTTTGAAGGCGGCACAGTGGCTCAGTAATTGGCACTGCTGCCTCAAGCACCAGGGACCCAGGTTCAATTCCAATCTTGGTGACTGTCTATGTCGAGTTCTCCCTGTGGGTTTCCGTTGGATGCTCCAGTTCCCTCCTACAGTCCAAAGATGTGCAAGTTAGGCGGATTGGCCATGTTAAATTGCCATGTGGTGTCCGGGAATGTGCAAGTCAGTAGGTTAGCTATGATAAATATGGGGATGGGGGAGCAGTGTTGGGTCTTGGTGGGATGCTCTTCGGAGGATTGGTGCAGAATGGATGGGCCATATGGCCTTTTTTCTGCACCGTAGGGATTCTATGATTAAAGCAAGACAAGTAGAGCTAAATGTAGCCAGTCGGATATAGCAAGAACTGCAGATGCTAGAGTTGGAGTCAATACAGTGTGGAGATAGAGGAACACAGCAGGCCAAGCAGCTTCAGAGGGGCAGGAGAGTTGATGTTTCGAGCCTGGACCCTGGACCACACTGTATTTACTGAGAGCTAAATGTAGTCCTTGGCGATTCAGCTTATGGTAACCTTCCAATTGGAGATGTTGTTTGTAACTCACTGGTTGGTCTGTTTGAAGTTTGAGTTTGGACATTTGGGTGTAGTAAGGCTCCTGCAGATCACACAGGAGCCAATGACATTAATGCGTGGCTGCACAGACTTTACATAACAAACACAGAGAAGGGAGTATATACTCAACTAGCAGGTCTGACAGCTTCTGAGAGAAAAAAATACACAAAGTGAGCCTTTCAGCAATAACTCGGTTTCTCTCTCCACAGATGCCAGCGAACCTGCTAAAAGCATTTCTACCATTTTCTGCTTTGATTTTAGATTTCTGGCATCCACGGTTTTTAATTGTATTACAATCTTTGCGCAGAAGATTTCCCATGCATTTTGATTGTTATTGTTTTTCGTTTGGCAGTCTGGTTTTCTCAAATGTGTGATATTTTTCCAGATGATCCCTGTTAGCACCCTTGCATTTGCTATCTCACCAGTACATAGTGCAGGATTGTCTGAGATATTTCTTTGCCACCAATCCTCCTTTGTCTGAGGCAGCTGTCAGTTCTGAGGAAGGGTCACCCGACCCGAAACGTTAGCTCTGTTTTTTCCTTCACAGATGCTGCCAGATCTGCTGAGCTTTTCCAGCAGCTTTGTTTTTGCTCCTTTGTCCTTGCTTTGTCTTTGCTTTGTCTTGAGCCTGTCGAAAGTGATAGAGGACACACCACCGTAGAGATTTACAGAAGAGGCACTATTCTTAGATAACAATACGTTAGGGAGCTGGTACACATAAATGTGCTCCATCTGAACTCTTTGTCTCCAAGCACAGCCAGCATGTGACAACAGTGGAATGTATGGAGCCAACGTAATATGAACGTTAATTTGTTCAGAACAGTTACTTTACATATCAGTCTGCACATCTGTAAGCAGAGCTATGAGCTGGTAGCTTACAGTATGGCTGAGAACACCTCCCAGAGGAATGAGATGCAGGACTATGCGCAATCAATACCATTGAGTGTGCCATTGAATGAGCAACTGGCATGTCTGCTTCACCTGGAAGTCCTCTGCATTACATATTAACCATGGTCTCCAGTTGGTTGAGTTCTGCTGAACACTGCATAGCAGTCTGGTTTGGACCTGCAGGAGGAATGAGACAGGGCATGGGGACTCCTCAGTTGACAACGAAGAGGGAAAAGAGGAAAAAGTAAAGCCTCCTGTTTCTTCGTCTAAATCTATCATTGGAATCTTCTCTTCCCTTCTTCTTAGTCAAATGGTTGTCTAGTTTCCCCTTCCACTGCATCGATGCTAATTATTTCTACCATTCCCTGTGGAAACGAGTCCTGCTTTAGGTCAAGAATGTTTTTCTGAATTATCTTTTGAATTTCTTGCATTTCTTATCTTATAATGATGGCCTCTGGTTGTGCCCTTCGTCACAAGAGAAAATATTCTCTCTGTACCCACTCAAATTCTTTCATCATTTTAAAGACCTCGATTAGGTCACACCTCTGCTTTCTTTGTTCAGTAGAAAAGAGACGCATCCAGTCAATCATTTCCTGAGCTGGACACCCACTCATTTGTGCCACCACATTTTTACACTCTTCTTTGAACTCTCTCCAGTATTTCAATGTCCTTTTTTATAATAGTGATCAGAACTATTTACAGCACTTGTAAGAATAGTCTAAACAAGGTTCAGCACAGGTTTAGACCAACTTCCTTTCTTCCCAATTCTATTCCTTGAGAAATGGAGCCTAGTATTTGGTTTGCTATTTTTGCGGCCTTGCTAACCAAGTGCAGCCTCGAGTGATTAATTACTTTTGTTCTTCAAGGTGTTCTCCTACTATATCTAGACCAGGTAACAAGTCACTTCTCTATTCATTCAACTAAGACCTCCTACCTCTCTTTTTTCTGTATTGAACTTCATTTGCCAAGTTGATGCATATTCTACAAGTTTACGAATCTCCTCCTGTAATTTGTTGCACTTCTCCTCAGTATTGATTATCCCTCCAATTTGGTGTCAACAACGAATTTAGAAATGGCATATTTGATTGCACACCGTTAATGTGTGCATGGTCTGTATGAGTGCTGCTTCAGAGAGCATAGCCTGTTCTGAGGAACGCACAGTGATGGTGGCCATCAAAGTGAACATGGTTGATTGATTGATTTTATTGTCACGTGTACCAAAATACAGTAAAAAGCTTTGTTTATGAGCGGTACAGGCAGATCACAGCAAGCAAAGGATGTACAAATCAAAAACACTTAGAGGCATACAGGTTACATTGCAGGTTACATTATTTGAGGCTAGGGTCCATTTGGTAGTCTGATAACGATCAGAAAGGAGCTGTTCTGAACCTGCTTGTGTGTGTTCAGGCTTCTGCATCTTCTGCCTGACAGAAGAGGTTGTAAGAGGTCATTCCAGAGTGCGATGGGCCTGAAATGATGTTGGGCCGCCTTTCCGTGACAGCAAGCCATGTAAATGGAGACCATGGACGGAAGGTTGGCGTCCGTGATGGTTTGGGCTGTGTACACTACCTTCTGTAGTTTCTTACGGTCCCGGGCAGAGCAGTCGACATACCAGGCCATTATGCACCCGGACAGTGTGCTTTCAATGCTGCGTCTGTAGAAGTTGGTGAGGGACCATGAGTGCATCACATGGCATGTAACAGTCTGATATTTGCTTATGGCATCATGAAACTGGGAGATCGCCAGCTCGCTATCTCTGACAAATAGATACATGGATCCTCCTCTGATCTTCCAACTCCTTCTCCAATGTTCTCGTTAGCTGTGAGTTCTTTATTGCAGAGAGCAATCGAGACTGGGTCATTAAGTATACTCGAGGCTGAGATAGATGTTTAATCAGTCAGGAAATTGAGGGTTATGGGGAAAAGGCAGGAAAGTGGAGTTGAGGATTATCTGTCTAACCATTGATCTAATTGAATGGCAGAGCAGACTTAATGGGCTGAATGGCTGTTATGTCTTATGTCTTTTTGTTACGTACTCATTCTGCTTAGGAAAACTGCAGAGTTTTTCTTTGCATATACTCTGCAAATCTTCACGTTTTCTTTTATGAGGTGTTCCGCATTCTGATTTTACGTAATGGGTTTGCAAACGATTGTGAATTTGGTGAAGACAGAATGAGATCTGGCTGTTGGAGTTGGTGATGTCTCTTCTATGATTCAATAGCAAGCAATAAACAGTCACATTGCAAAGAGCTGGTCAAGGAGGTTAAAGGTCATGCTGGAAAGGTGAAGCTTGCAGGCAAGGATAGGAAGGAGGTGCATTCAGGAACCCACACGGTAGGCATTGGGAGAGGACATGTTGTCAGGCGTTAACAGGAGTTCTCCTCACTCCCCTGATGAAAATTTATCCCTCAACTAAAAACCTGACACCTTTTACGAGAGATTATGTGATCATTTTTGCATTGCTGTTTGTAAGAGAGTTTGCTGACCACAAATTGGCTCTTTTTTTTCACCCTTCAAAAATAGTTGATTGGTTGTAAAGCACTTTGAAATAGCCAAGGTACTTTATGAAAACAAGATCTTTAAAGAGAGTTGGTGTTAATCTTGGGGAGCAATCATGACTGTAGACTTTCACAGTCAAAGTTTGGACAGGCAATCTCAGTGTTATTACAGAAACAACATTATTGATCGCCTAATTACCAATGCAGCTGGTTTAACCCAGTTCTGGAAAAAGAGGTTTTATTTGCCATTGTTCCAGAAGGTCTTTTATCTGAACTAGAATCTAAATTAAATCTTCCTCTTGCCAAGAAAGCTCTTTGGTGTACAAAACATAAGACATTAATTAAGGGCTTTGAAAGATGCTGTAAAAGGTTGCTAAGTATCAGAAGCAACACAAAAACAAAGAATCGATATAGCAGTGGCTAAAGGAGTGGCTAAATGCGCTGATGTTACACACAAGCTAACGAGTTGGCTTGTTTCTCCACTTATTGCAGCTCAGAAGTAACTAGTCTCGGGTTCATCACGATTGCATGATTTCCAGTTTCCTTTCCTTTCCCCTCACAGGCTGGGGTGTATCATATGGGTTTAAACTGAATACCTCTGGGACACTGTTTATTCTTTGAAGCGTGTTTTTTTTTATTTACAGCTGCTACTCTGTTCCCAATTCCCTGTCATGAAATCTGAAGAAATAAGGTGAATAGCTGCGAAAAGGTGCCATTTTAGCAGATCTGTAATTATTGCTATTTCCAATTTTCCAGTGAACGTTTGTCCCTGAAGAATTTCAGTGCACTTTCGCTATCATTTCTTCATCGTACCAATCAGCTACAATTGTACAATTTTACCTGTAAACAGTCAGTGTATTAGCACCCTGTCTTATACACCAATGTTTAGTTTAGAATGGTCTGGAGAAGCACGTTTATTATGTGAAATCTCAACACTGTCACTGTGACCTTTTGAACTGCCAAGGAAAGACACAACAGGACTCCATCCTATTTCAATTTGCACCTTTCACTTCTCTGACTTCCTTCGCCTTAGCATAATCCGAAAAAAAAGCACCTAGAATTTTTTTTGCATTCTGATGCTGAAACCTGTAACAAATTGAACCAAAGAGCAGAATCTAAACCATACGTACGAACCATCAGCTGAGCAGCAGGCAGAAGAGTCATTCAGATGTAACTGACTTGCAACAAATTTAACTCTGGGGCTCAGAACTGTCTGCCTGATTGCAATCAGTCCCAATTGCATGAAGTACTTTGATATCCTTTGTATTATCATCTCAGAGGCAAACCTTTTAGATATTTTATCTGGGCTGTTGAAGTATACAACAACAGAATAAAAAAGTAAAAACCTAAGTGCTTGGTGGCAGAAGATCTTTAGACACTTGACTCTGGAAAATGTGTGGAAAATGACCCTCTGAGAATCCTGCTTTTGTCCAATTCAGTTCTTTTTGTCATCCCTGGTCTCCTTCAGCTCACGATTGGTAACCGTACCTGTAGCTGTCGAGGCCTTAAATTCTGAAATTCCCTCTGCAAACATCTTCAATGCTTCACTGGCCTTGGAGAAACTCCTCTTAACATCTACCTCTTTGACTAAGTTTATAGTCACCTACAGTTCAATATCTTCTTTTGTTGCTTGGTGCCACGTTATCTCTGCCTATATTGTTCCTGCCTGGGAAAATTTTACTATGCTATTGGTACTATAACAGTACAAGTTGTTGTTGTTATTGCTCAGATGCCGGGTGTGTCTGTATGATTGTGTGACCTGTAGACTCTATAAGCTTGCAGCCTCCTCATGTCTCCAACTGCGCAATAGAGCAATGAGTAATGTAAGCATTTGAGATCATGAGGAAATTGGAAGGGAGGAACTAGTTTCATTGTACAGAATCTAGCAGGACTCGAAACGTTAAATCTATTTCTCTTTCTGTAGACACAGCCTGACCTACTGAGAATCTCCAGCACTTTCTGTCCTTATTTTAGACTTCCATTACTTGGTTTTATATGAACATGTCTCCACTCTATCAGCTGTTTGTCATAATCAAAACCAGTTTAAACAGCACCCTGCTTGTCCTCATCAAATATTGCATGAGTAAAAATCCCTTATAGATAAATTTTGGGTAGACCAATGCCTTTTATCAACTCTCTTCCCTAGCCACTGGCTCCAGTCTCCTCCCTGGCCACTGTCTGTGGTACTACCAGACTCTTCACAATATTGAGGTCATGGTTGACGTCAAGATGAGATTCTGAACACATATCAATGCCATCACTAATACAGCCTATTTCAACCTGTGTAACATCACCCGAGTCTGCCCCTGCCTCAGCTCATCTGTTGATGAGATCCTCATTCATGTCTCTGTTACTCCTTGCCACGATGATTCCAATGCACTTGAGGTCAACCTCCCACATTGTATCCTTTAGTAAAGTTATTTACCTGCCTTCCTGATCTATATCGTCACCCAGTTAGGGTACATAAGAAATCGGAGCAAGACTAGGCCATTTGGCCCCTCGGGACTGCTTCACCATCTATTATGGTCAAGGCTGAGCAACTTTCCTGCTGGCACACCAAAACCCTTTGATGCCCTTGTCGATCAAAACTCTGTCTAACACAGCCATGAATATATTCAATGACCCAGCACCCACCCCCAACCCCTCACTGTCTAAGGTCAAAGACTAACAACCCTCTGATATCTGTGCATCTCTAATTCGGGATTATCAAGCATTCTCCATCAGTGGAAGCCATCTTCAGCTACTAAGACCTGAAGCTGTGGAAGTTCTGCCTTTAAATCCCTCGTTCCACCTTTAAAATACAGCTTAAAGTCGACCTCTTTGGCCTAAATAGACATTTCCGTGATCAACCCAAATATCTCCCTATAAGGATCACTGTCAGATTTTACTTGATAATGGTCCCCTAAGTGCTTTGGGATAATTTACAATTTTAAAGGTTTGCTATATAACTACAAGTTGTTGTTGTTTTTGAGACACTCTTGAACAAGATCACAGTGCAAGACGGTCTATAAGTCTGGTGAAATTCGACTCGGTATCTAAACAGAGGATCAGCACACATTGAGATGTGGTTGCTTAGCTCAGTTGGCTGGACACCTGGGTGGCCATCCAAAGTAATCACGCTAATAGCGTGATTTCAGTTCTTGTGCTGGCTGAGAACATCATGAAGGACTTTCCTTCTCAGTCTTGCCCCTCACCTGAGGTGTGGCAACCCACAGGTTAAACCACCACCAGTTATCTCCCTAATGAGAGAGTAGCCCAATGCTTAGGTGGGACTTACTTTACACATTGGGGAGCAGGTACACAGAGAAATAATATGGAAAGCCTATTCAATAGACTTGCCCCTCAGTGCAAAGAGACTTTTCAACTGATATTCTTGGGCTGCATAGTTATAAAAATACCCACCACAACTCAGTTTTCCAGATGACAACCAACTTCTGGGAATTATAGATAGAATGCAAGTCGCTGCCAGCAATATGATGTGATTAATATCAGCACTTTGGAAGCACAGTGCAACCTACTCCATGTACTATTTTGCCACTTAGTGGCCAATATGCCTTCACTCAGTGGAAAAGTAAAAATTGCTGCAGTCCTGTTCCATGTTAATGTCGTGTTGATGGTACTGAGATTAGCAATCCAGAATTCCAGGCAAATGCTGTGGGAACGTGGGATCAAATCCTACCACCGTGACTTGTAGAATTTCAACTTGAAAGACCTGAAAATGAAACATGCAAATAAAAATACTACTCAACAAGTGTGCTAATGAACATAAGCAAAAGGACTGGGAAAAAAAGAGGCTTTTTAAGTTGTCCAACTTATAAAATATTACTCCTTGAGAATTTGTTCTTGGCAATTGAAGAGATTGACAAAGAGGTATTTTAACTTCCAATCACTCATGGGGTTAATTAGTTCCTAATCTGTATAATTCCCAGCACAACCCTCTCTACCTCTTGACCGCTCTCAGTTCCCCTAAGATGCGCCCAATAGCCTGCCCTTTAAACAGGCTTTTTGGGTTTAGGCCTCAATGTCTCTTAAGGTGGCCTGGCATTAAAATGAGATTAGTAACCTTACTGTGAAATGCCTTAGAATGTTTTGTGATGTTCAATCCACAATATACATGTAATTTGTTGTTAGCAACCTTAATAAAAAGGAAGATTTCAAAGTACTCCCACTGCAGTAAATCCTACAGAGACATTTCATAGAATCACAGAATCGAATCCCTACAGTGTGGAAACAGGCCCTTTGGTCCAAGAAGTCCACACCGACCTCAGAGCATCCCACCCAAACCCATCTCCCAACAACCCACATATCTCTGAACACTATGGGCAATTTGGCATGGCCAATCCACTTAGCCTGCACATCTTTGGACTGTGGGAGGAAACTGGAGCACCCAGAGGAAACCCACGCAGACACAGGGAGAATGTGCAGACTCCACACAGACAGTCACCTGGGGGTGGAATTGAACCCGGGTCCCTGGCGCTGTGAGGCAGCAGTGCCAACCACTGTGCCACCGTGCCACCCCTTCTACCAAGACTAAACTGCCAGAGGAAGTGGTGGTTGCAGGTACAATTACAACATTTAAAAGACATTTGGACAAGTACATGAATAGGAAAGGTTTTGAGGGATATGGGCCAAAACCAGGCAAATGGGACAAGTTTACTTTGGGAAACCTGTTTGGCATGGACAATTTGGACTGAAGGGTATGTTTCCATTCTGTATGACTCTATGACTCTTAAGTATATGGAAGAGCAGCTCAGGAGCATGAAGCATACTGGAGGCTCGTGATTGACTGTAGCTGCTACCTTAGGGGAGGTTAGGTGTTGGATTCTGCCAACTATTCAGACCATTCTCCAGTCAGTCTTTGCTTCAGTCACTGAGATCTTGTACATAATTTGTGCAATATATAATTTGTAAATTATGTATTATAATTATAACCTTCGTTATTTTGACTTCCAAAATGCAATTCTTCTGAATATTTCTACTGAGATAACTGGTTTTGAAGAATATCCTAGAGAAAGAAAACTTTTTATCAAATGTATTTATGAAAGCTCTGTTAAGACATCAAGATCTACTCCCCTTCACAATGCTTCAGCATCTATGAAGCGAGAAATAGAATTTCTCGTTTCGAGTCCAATATAACTCGTCTTCAGAACTTTTTCAGACACTAATGACACAGTGGGTCATTAGATCTCATTAAAATTCACAAGGAATTATAATTCTTTACTGTTGTCAATCTCGCCTGAAAATCTGTCTCAAGAACCACCCCATCATGGACTGTCTCAATAGCTGTTCCTGGCCTGGTGAATCACTCTCCTTTCCTGGATCTAATCTCACCTGGACTCTAAAACTGCACTCCAGGACACAATCACAAGTTAAACTCCACCTCTTCATTGATACCTAGATTCACCCAGTCAGTGTTGCACCTACAGTTTTTCCCTGCGCTCTAATTTTGCTATGTTATATCAAGTAAATACTACTTGAGGGTTTTCAACCCTCACTCTCTCAGCTACACTGAAGTATTAATGCCTGTATGCTTCTTCTGAGCCCCTCACAGCTACCCCAAAAACACACAGCCAGCAAGCTTCCCATTTTCCCAGCTCCCAAAGACTTCTTCTGAGTTCTGACTCCCACACTTAGCTGCCTACTAATCCCTGGAATTTACACCTGAGTTCTAACATCACAGAACTATACGGTCATACAGCACAGAAACAGACCCTTTGGTCTAACTCGTCTGCACCGACCAGACATCCCAAACTGACCTAGTCCCATTTCCAGCATTTGGCCCATATCCCTCTTAAACCCTCCTTATTCATGTACCCATCCAGATGCCTTTTAAATACTGTAATTATACCCGCCTCCCCCACTTCCTCTGGCAGCTTGTTCCATACAGGCACCACCCTCTGTGTGTGGGTCCTTTTTAAGTCTTTCCCCCTTACCTTAAACCACTTCCTGAAGCACTGCAGTCTATGTGCTGAAGGTAGACCGACAATGCTATTAGGGAAGGAATTCTAGGATTTTGACTCAGCGACACTAAAAGACCGTCCAGTTTTTCTTGACTCTTCACTGAGTTCCCTGTATGAAACCTGTGTAGATTATTGGTATTCCCAGCAGTCTACTCAACTACAGGCACCTTTAACATGAAGTCGACTTCTGTCTTTGTTTGCCTCTTGCTCCTTATCCCACACACGACCTGTAACTTTCGAGTGCATTTTCAGAGTCCTCAAACTGTCCTGAGTGAATCATTGAAAACCTTACTTTAAGCCTCTTTTCTGTTGTTGAAAGAATTTAATGTTGCCACTTAATGACTCTTGGAATAGCCTATTCTATAAATGTTACCAATTGTAGATTGCTGTCTTGCAATCAAGTGATCACAATAGCGCAGACCGCAAAACCCAGAGAGTTTTTGTAATACACTGAAATTTGCTCTGTATTGCTCCAATTTTAGTATATATGTTAATGCATAGAATTTCTACAGTGCGGAAACAGGCCATTCAGCCCAACAAATCCATGCTAACCCTCTGAAGAGCACCCCACCTGACCCACCCTGCGTTTCCCATGGCTAATGCACCTAACTTACACATCCCTGAACACTATGGGCAACTTAGCATGGCCAATCCACCTAACCTGCACATCTTTGGATTGTGGGAGGAAACCAGAGCACTCAGCGGAAACCCACACAGACAACATGCAAGCTCCACACAGACAGTCACCCGAGGGTGGAATCGAACCTGGGTCCCTGGTGCTGTGAGGCAGTAGTGCTAATCACTGAGCCACTGTGATCTGCCTACAAATTCTGGTCTAGTTAAACAGCCTGTGGGCTCGTGCCAACCCCTCTTCAGCATGTTTCTCTCCCCTGTGCTCTACGTTGCCTTCCATTGTCATAATTCACTGGAGTGGCATGCTGGAAACAAAGCCCTGTTATTCTCAGCATCATCACAGAACTTAAACTTTTTAAAAGGAATGTGCAAACTCCCTAAATCACCTGATTTTCAGACCCAGATTGTTAGAGGTGCAGACCAGGTTTCTGTATTTAACAAGAATAACTATTTGTTAAGGGTCATTAAATTCTTGCTACAAGCAAACAATTACACTAAGTAAACTCTACAAATTGAAGCCCTACACCCCTTATCAATTCCCCTTTGCACACATACATACAAACAAACATAAATGTGAAAACAAAAACTGGAAAAACTGTACCATAATCTTTGTTCACAAGATCTGTTGAGTTGGTTCTTGCTGATCTGAAGATTTCTCCTCGACCTTCCTTCTTCTGAATGCTCTCACTGGTTTGCAAGAGGCATAGGACGGTTGTCTTATTTATGAAACATATCTGATTTATCCAATGCAAAGTCTCAACTTGCAGTATCTGCCAAAGGAAAGACAGACTGGTTTTCTTCTGGTTTAAAAGAACTAGTTTCTCTTCGGGTCTGACTGGCTTCTCACTGTCTTGCTCACAGCCCAAGCCATTCAGCTATCTGAGAACCAATCACATGGCTGTTGGTGGGCAGAGGACCTTTGTCATTGATAACTGGCCACTACTTCACACCAGTTAGCGTCACTTACGCCAACTTCTTGGCTCCAGCTCGTCTGCACGTTGCTGGAACCCACAACAGAATTCTCTAAAGGCATCAAATTGCACACTTTCAAAACATGCAGCCATCCTTTTAAGTCCCTGAGTTTTGAACAGTTCTTTCTAATTTCAGTCCAATTTAAGATTTTAAAAACACAAAAGATAAAATGACACAGGGTTTACACCATTGTGATAATTTTGGCATCGAAATCGGATACTGACTGAATGGCAAGCCGCTCGATCTGGGACAACTCCAGCCGAAGAATAAGACCTCTAAGGAAATACTTCACAATTGGCTTTTTTTTGCCAGTCACTGTGGACTAGTTGCCATTTCAAAGCTGGGTGTGCAATGTATCATGAACTTCTTCTCCAGTGCCACATCAGCCTTACAACAGCACAAAGAAACCTGAAGTCATGTACCAGCAAAATTATAGACTGCGGCAAAGCCCTACCTCGCAGCCAGGATTTCAGTCCGTGACCAGAGTAGGCCATTGGTGGGAAAGTTCACTTATCTCGGCAGCCTTCTATTATAATATGATTAACAGCCAAATGTAAGAATTGCCGAGGTAATTGCAGCCTTCAGTAGACTTCACCATCAGTCCGGGAGTAAGTGTGCTGAGCAAACTGAAAGCGTAAAGACCAACAGTCCTGCCAATCCCATTTTACACATGAGGAGACTTAGACTAACGACCAGTGTCACCCAGCAAGAAGCCTGACCGCTTGGACTTGATATGCGTTCACAGCCTTCTGAAGATCAGATGGCAGGACGAAACAGCAGATGCCGAAGTGCTTAGCCGAACTGACCTGCCAAACATCCACACCTTACTGAGACAGCCACAACTGAATTGGGCTGCTCATCTGGCCAGAATGTCTGACACTTACTCACCAACAGGAACGTTCAAAGGAGAGTTTGAGGCTGGGGTGTGCTGTCACAGTAGTCAAAGGAAGCAGCACAAGGCTTGACTTAGGAGTTTTGATATCAAGTTCTAGGAGAAGCTCAGCCAGGATCCCTGAGCCAAGCCTGACCAAATAAAAACAGTGCAGTCTGCTTTGGAAGCAAGCGCAGATCAGCGGCAGGGAGGAAATGCAGGGAGAGGAAATTCCCAAGCTGGTTACCTGTTCAAAGTTCAACCAAGTGCAGTATCCTGTCCTATTTGCAGCAGATCCACTGGGCTTACAGGTATTTCTACTATAGCGCCATAGTTGTATTCTGATGTGACCTCGTGCTATAGAAAATCGCCATACCTGTACAGCAGAAAGTTCGCATTATCCAAACAGTGTCCACTATTGATCAATCACGTTACAGCCAATTCACATTGACGAAACACACGTTGGAGCAGAACTACCTGAACGTCAATCTTACAACGCTGCTACACTCAGCAGAGTCCAACCAGTCACCCTGGTTGAAGAATGTGGTCTGTGGTGGCTGGAAGAATGAGCAAGACATGTTAGTGGGCTGATATTTTGGGCCACAAACTGTGCCTCTGGGTCAGCATGCTTACCTGTGTAACAGAAGGCTGTGGGCTCAAGTGTCAGTTGGAGTCTAGATTGGCAGCCCAGTCTAGTGCAGTGCTCTAGATAAAGCTGTATAGCTGGAGGTGCTGCGTTTGAGTTCAAATGTTGGACTGAGATCTCATCTGACCTTTGTAGAGGGAATAAAAGATTTCATTGGCATGATTTTGGGGGAAAAGCATGGGGGTTTTCCATGGTGTCCTGGCCAATATTTATCTTCCAGCAAACATTGCTGTAACAAACGCTGAGGTCATTATCACAGTGTTTAGCTCATGTAAATATTATTTCTTCATGTAATCACCCATTAAAAAAAAAACACCTTATTGATTTCATGAGATGCAAACAGCTTCTTAAAATGTCATGCTAGGATCATTGCTGGAACACTGAAAGGTTGTACACCTAAGGAAAGATTGGCCTAACCAAATCAATATTCATTGTTTTGGATTGAAGGCAATTGACGGGGTTGTGATCCGCAGTTCATTTGCCTTCAAGTATTCACCCAGATGTTACAGAGTAAGTAAGTAAGTAGAGTTGCCATAGTTCTAGCAATAAAAGAACAGTATTGGCATCTATGTAGGATGGGCTGAAGGGCTAAAAGTTAATGATGATATTCAACAGCTGCATGAGAAAATAGATTGTACAGGATGGGAAAATAGGCCGGGAAAGTTTAGAATAATACTTGGCAAGCTGCATGACCTTGAATGAGTCCTATGAACATTCCTTTATGAGCTGAAGATGACACCTGCACTTGTTTTCCCATCCTCATTTTCTGTACCAGCCAGCAGTTTTGTCTTTCTGTATCTGCTTTCTTTGTGCTGGCTGTTTGTCACACTGTACAAGAGAGAGAGACTTTTGTTCCCAACTGTTGCTACAACTGCTGCTGCTGCAGGACTTCACCTCGGACCAGGAACGGTGCCAGGAACAACCTCAGCCTCCAGGCAAGCTGTTGATCAAGGGGTCCCCGACAGGCAGAAGGGCGTGAGGTGTATTGTTTCTTTCCCCTCTTTTTTATTCTTTTTATTTACTTAATAAGTGTTCCTTTTTTTTTCATCTTTATTTATTACCCAATAAATGTTGGCATTTAAGCAAATTGCTTTGTCGAGCCTTTTCTTAACTACGTTTAACGGAATCTGAAAAAAAAACTGCACTCTGTGATCCAAGACAGCATCTGATCTGCAGCGGTGTTGGTGGTCACTGTTTCACAGTTCTATTGGGAAGTGGGGAACTCCTCAGTGAGTTTCAACAGGCCAAATGAGGATTGTGTGGGATCCAACATTGCAAGGTCTGAAATCGCCCTGATGGAAAATCAAATGACTGACTTATTCTAAGATGAATTAATTTGCACCCTTCTGAAAATATTAATTAATAAGTCGTAGAATGTAATCATCGCTCCTAATGTGTTGGGAAATATTGAAAGATGTACACAAGCTGACATGAGAGCGAAATCCTTCGTAAATGCCAAAAGAATGCATCTCATTGGAAAATTTCACTTTAATTACTTCCATCTGAAAGTGATTACGTTAAGTGTAGCAGTGAGTAAAAATTAAATAGATGATGAACATCAAATACTTAATCTAACGTGTTCATATGTTAGTTGTTGCCATAGCAAAGAAGCTGCCGATGCGTTACTAAATGGCTGGATTTAGGGTGGAGGGAAAAATTCTCTGCTAAGATTTATTAAAATATTACAGATCAGACGATATTACAATTCAAGCAGATTACATTGTGCAGCACATGAATACAGTGCTTCAGGGAAGTTGAGGGTAGCCATATGGCTCAATAGTATCATCATTCTCAGCCCTGGGTGTAAAGTTTGTGTGCTCTGTTCTCACTCCAGAAGTAGATGCAGAAACTATTGGACAATATATGCAACAAAATGCTGAGGGAGTGTGAGAGGTGTTGCGTACTAGTTAAAATGTTCAGCTGTGACTCTGCACTCTCTCAGAAGGATATCAACAACAGTTCCATGGCAATATTGTGTGGTTGGTTTAGAGTGTGAATGAAGTGCTGCACATTGTAGTTGTACAACTAATCGAAGTTAATTGTCATCTGGCGGGTGTGTAGGGAGGACGATGTTTGTGAGGACAGGAAGTCAGGAGAGGACTGCAGAGTGGAGAACGTCATTGACTGTAAAACATATCAGAATGGCAATACTTTTTCAAAGATGTGGAATACAAAAAACTATCAAGTTATTGGGAAGGTATTTCATATTCAGACAAAAAAAATCCCTTAATACCTTTGCTTAACAAAATTTACAGCTGAATTAACATCAGTTGTAGTTTGTGAAAGAGTTCCAAACATCTATCAGTCTTTGCGTGTTGAAGTGTGTTTCTCCTAACATTTCTCCTGAACGGTCTGGCCCTAAATCTCATATTACAACCCCTAGTTCCATAATCCCCAACCAGTGAAAATAATTTATCTTTAGCCACCCTGTCTTTTCCTGTTAATATTCTGAAGACGTTGATCAGATCACCCTTTAACCATCTAAATTCCGGAGAAAACAGGCCTCATTTGTGTAATTGCACCTCATTACTTAAGGACTTAAGGGGCAGCACAGTGGCCCAGTGATTAGCACTGTTGCCTAACAGTGTTGGGCACCCAGATTTGATTCCAGCCTTGGGTAACTGTCTGTGTGGCGTTTGTATATTCTCCCTGTGTCTGTGTGGGATTTCCTCTCCCAGTCCAAAGATGTGCAGGTTAGGTGGATTGGTTGGGCTAAATTACCCATAGTGTCTAGTGTGGGAAAATGCAGGGATAGGGTAAGGGGTTGGTCTGGGTGGGATGCTGTTCGGAGGGTCTGTATGGGCTGAATGGCCTGCTTCCACACTGTAGGAATTCTATGACTTGAAATAGACAGTTTCGCTGTATTGGTCAATTAGTGAACACTTTTGAGTGCAGCATTCAACAATGAGTCCTTCATTTATGGCTATCAGGATTGTTTTCTCTTTTGGATTGTGCATGGTACTCATTGAGGAGACTACCAGGCTGGTCAACAGTGGAGAGGCTGCAGATCAGGTGTTACCAGGCAACTGAGGGTCAACTTTGCTGTTAACGTCCATTGCATGACGTGACAATCTGGTGGCATTGTGGCCTTCAGAGGAGCTTTGCCTACTTCTCATGCCAATTTGGGACATTTGCACCAATCCTGCTATCCCTACCAGCACTGCCAACTCAGGCAGCCCGAGGACAACTCATTCCCACCACTGGACTGAATAATCACTTTCATAAGAAACTCTGACTGCGCTTAAGAAAGAGTAACTGGTTGTGCACAGGAATCTTGGGACACTTTTGGGAGCGGAGTGAAATACAACACAAATCTGAGCTCTTTCTTTCTAACGTGCAGATGGAAATTGAGTCCAATGCCTTCGATTAGACAGGAGATTCAGTGAGGTTTGCTCTGTGGGACTGCAGCTTCAGGGCTGCTGGCATAGAGTGTTATTGAGCACGCTCCAACCGTGCCTCATCCTTGGCCAAACATGAAAAACGCTGTGTAAATCTCTATACGGGGGACCGCAAGCTCAGAAAACGCCTTGGACTCAAAAATGGCTGAGCAGTCAGCAATGAGTGCAGCAGTGGCAATGGGACCATCAAACTGCAACCCAATTCTCCCAACCCCGTAAGGGCTGAGCTATAATCAGTTTACCTAAGCTCCAGGACCTATCCCTGGAGTTTCCCGGAATGAAAGTTATATATTACCAAATCACGAACACAAAAGTTAGGAGCAGGAGTAGGCCATTCAGTCTCTTGAGCCTGTTCCACCATTATACAAACATAACAAAATGGGAGAGGTGGATCTGATTTATTTAGTTTGATTTATTTGTATATTGTCACGTGTATGTTCAAAATACAGTGAAAAGTATAATATGGTGTCACCACACTCTGATGCCATCATAAAATGCAGAAAAACAAACTAAAATGTAGAATATAAAGGCAGAATAAGTGGAAAAAAAACTAAAATGATTCAACTTCACAGTCCTCGTTGTTAAGTGCTCTGCCATAGGCCTGGTGGCCAGGCACAATTTCCCTTCGCCACCGCTAGAATGAAGGTCGCCATTATTCGGTGCCGTCTCACCTCCACCAACACCCTCGCCATCATCATTCCTTGCTGGATCTTTGCAACGCTGTCACTACCTTCGCTGGGTACCGCACTGAGCCAAACCTGACTGTGCTGCCGCCATGTGTCCATTTTGGGCTCACCTCGCTGGTGCAGTCACTGCTGATGCCACTGGGTCTCATACCGGGCCCAAACTCGCCTCCGGTGCTGCCTCCATGAGTCAGCCCTGGACTCAGATGCTGAGATCGTTAGTCCTCTCAAACCTGTTCTGCCATTCGATAAAGCCGTGGCTGATCTGAAGGTGGCCTCATCTACTGCATTCCTGTCTACCACCCCCCTCCTCCCTCAGCCCCGATAATCTTTGACTTCTTTGTTAGTCAAGAATCTGCCTACCTCTGCCTTCAACATATTCCGTGACCCTCGGTCTTCTATTCTCTGGAGAAGGGACTTCCACAGACTCACGACCCTCAGAGAGAAAAACATTCACAAAATCACAGAATTGTTATTGTACAGGAGGTGGCCGTTCAATCCATCACACTTACACTTGCTCATTAAATGAGCGTTTTTACCTTGTGCCAATCTTGTACTTTTTCCCCCCTCTACCCTTCTCTCTTCTTAAATCTATCCTCTGAACTGAAGTTCCTCATCCCTGGAATCATTCTTGTAAATTGCTTCTCCATTCTCTCCAATGTGTCCACATCCTTCCTATAACGTGGAGCCCACACTATACACAGTACTCCAGCTGAGGTCTAACAAGTGTCTCATGCAAACAAGTTCAACATTACCTCCTTCTTCTTGTGCTCTCTGACCTTATTAATAAAGCTAAGGATACTAAATGCTTGACTTACAGTTTGCTGTACCTGTCCTACAACTTTCAATGATCTATGCACATATACATCCGGGTATCTCTACTCCTACACCCTTTTAGAATTGTACCCGCTATTTTATATTGTCTTTCAATGTACTTCCTACCAAAATATATCACCTCAAACTTCTCCACATTTTCGTCTTAAATGGAAAGCCCCTTATTTTTAAACTGTACACCTCTGGATCTTGGCTCTCCCGGAAGGGGAAACATCCTTTAAGCACCTACCCTGTCACATCCTCTCAGGATCTTTAATAAGATCACCTCTCATTCTTCAAACCCCAATTTGTACAAGCCCAGCCTGTCCAGTCTTGGGAGAAAATGCCTGCTTGAGAAGAGATTTGCAGTTACGCAACACTTCTGAGGACCACCAATTGTTTCAAAGCACTTTGCAGTCAATACAATACTTTTGAAGACATTGCTGTGATGTAGGACGTGTCATGATTACTGTGTGCACAGTAAGCTCCCACAAACAGCAATGAGATAACAAGCTTTTGTGCTGTTGATTAAGGGAAAAATGTTGACCAGAGTGTGTTTGTGTGTGTGTGGAAAATGCACACCTATTGTTTTGCATCAAGCCAAACAAACAGATAGAACCTTGGAGTAATATTTATATTTAATATTTCCCCTATGGCACCATCCTGACTTAATGGACTAGAAAACAGCTTGGTTTTGGGCACTCAAGCTTGGATCAGACTCGAACTAGCTACTTTATGGCTGAGAAGGAAGCATGCTACTGACTGAACCGAGACAAACACTGAAAGGCAGAATTCTGTAGCAGAATTCACTTTGCAATTGGGCTAGGTAGGTGATGCAGCATGTTGATGGACATGCAAGCTGGCCCCTGTTCGGATCCTGAAGGCAGGGACAGTTAGAGATACCTCATGGAAGGTGTCCCGTCAGGGTCCGCCACAGCTGTGTCTCACCAAGTCCCCATTGTGCATCTTTTCGGAAACAAAAGGCATGTGAGCTGGAAATGTTGCACCGTTATGTGATTGATCATTGCGGCCCGGTCCCTTGATCTCATTTTGTGAATGCAGCTTTCTGCATCTGAGCTGACACACTGTCCCCCTTTTCTTTCCTGAAATACTCTTCAGGGAAAAGAGGGAGAGAAAGAAAAGTCAAAGCTTTTGACAGAGCGATGTGTGCAGCATGGTTAAGTAAGCTAAGGTTAGAGCTTCAGTTTGAAAGCGTATGCTTTAACTGCACTCACTCACTCAGCCAGTAGAGTACCTCTGCAATCCAAATTAGAATGAAATCTTGACAGTCGTCAATGAAGGAGTTCATTATTTATGCTGCGGGGGTTAAGTACTTCCACTCTACATTGAAATATACGTTGTCAGCTCAAAAGTATTCACCAGTTAGTTGCTGCTGTGTGACTGCCACATTCCGATGCTCCACTGCAAGAGTTAGTTACCTGCAGCCTGTGCACATCACTTCAGTGGTCAGAACGTGGGAAGAACATGAAACAAAGAAGTGTGCAGAGGGAGGGGAAGAATTTAATTCTTTGATAACTGGGTGCCTGGTTTCTGTTATTTGCCATCATTGCGGAGGAAAAAATGCAAGTTTCCCCTTATGACAGAGACCTGGTGTGACAGTGGGAGGAGCTCAGTTTAAAATAAGAGGCCATCGGATAAAATAGAGCACGGATGCCCATCTTCTAGTTGTCTGCATGAGATGGGAGCATTGGTAACTGTGGAATGCTGTCAGATCCACAGTGTCAAGTTTGTAGAAGGCCATGTAACATTTCCTCCCTTTTGTTATATTTTCTAATCAATCTGCTCAGAGTGGCTTGGTGGTTAGCACTGCTGCCTCACAGTGCTAGGAACCCGAATCCGATTCCGGCCTCGGGCAGCTGCCTGTTTTGAGATTGCACATTCTTCCTGTGTCTGTGGGTTTCCGCTGGGTGTGCAAAGGTGTGCAGGTTGGGTGGATTGGCCATGCAAAATTGTCTGTGGTGTGCAGGTTAGCCACGCTAAATGTGGGGTTGCAGGGATGGGATGCTCTTTGGAGGTTTGGTGCAGACTCAATGGGCTGAATGGCCTCTTTCCACACCACAAAGATTCCATGTTATGATAGAGGAGCGGGTGAGATTTGAAGTTAAACTCCCTGGCCCTGTGGTAGGGACTGACCCTCTGCAACTCAGAGCCTTTCCCTCCCTTTTATAAGTACTATTTGAAGTAGCACATGCAACATCATTATAAAGGGCTGTTCCACTTGAGCCAATTGTTATTAATAAGTGAACTGGAACCAGCCATTGGCTGTGGTGTTGAATGCACTGGTGCTGTTTCACACCCCAGGTAAACCCCTGGGGAAATCCTCCTTGTTATTGTACTGGCCCCTCACTGCGTATTTTGTTCACAGAAAATGCTCTCTGTATTAGGACACAATGCAGAGTGGCTTCATTATTGGCCAATTAGGTTTGCTGACCTTCAGCGCCATTTACCAGGAATGGAGAGTTGGCTCAAGGGCATTCACACGCTGTGCTGTTTCACAGCTTGCTTCCCTTTCCATGATTTAGTGAGCGGAAAGCTCCCTGTTTGTGATGCATTTAGATTCTATTTCAAGTGTCAACTCTGATTAAAAACACCACTGCACCATCCGTGCCCACACTGCTACAGTTTTTTTTATCGTTTTGCTGTCTGGCTGATATTTACTTTTTCATTCTGTCATGTTAGGTTCCCTGTTCGTGCATGTCAGATGACTCAAGCAGCTTAGCTGAAAACATGTAGAATTCTCCCACATAATAAAAAAAATCTGTCCTGATCGCTGATTGCAGGAAACTGCAATGACTTCACTTACTGACGGTAGTCCAGCCTCAAAGCCCTTTGTGTATAAAGGCGTTTCTCCTACTGTCTGTTCTTGTTCTCCTATACTTCACTGTATATAGGCCTTTTCAGCACGGGTTTCAAATCTCTTCACATCCTCACCCCTGCTTAGGTTGCATCGAACAATCCCAATGCAACTCTTTCCAGAAGGGAAACGGGATTAAATGCCAATCAGGCTGGAACTGAAAGCTAGTCGCCATCTAGGTGGCCATAAAACTATCATCATTTGTGATAAAAATCCATCTGTTTCACTAATGCCTTTTCGGGAAGGAAATCTGCTGTCCGCGGCAATGTAGTTGAATCTTAGTTGCCCTCTGAAATAGCTGAGCAAGCCACTTAGTTCAAGGTCAGTTTGAGATTGGCAATAAAAGTTATTGATTCCCCATATCCCAAAAAGAAAAAAGGAGACAATCAAACTGTCTATGCTGGTATTTATGGCATCAACACAAGCCTTGTACACACTAGCTGCTTTCCATTTTTCTGGAGAATTTGCCTCAGTCACTCACTGTGCTTGTGAATTCAGTATTCTCATCATTCTTTAGACAAAGGCATTTCCCCTGAATTCCCTTTTGGATTCATGTATGACCATCTATTATTTATGGCTGCTAGTTTCAGACTTCTCCACAAGTAGAAACATTTTCTCTTGATCAACTCTGTCGTAGTCCTTCATTGTTTTAAGGTCATACTCCAGGTCACCCCTTGATAGTTCGAGAATCCAGACTTAAATGGACATTAACTTACCACAGCAACAGAAGAATAGATCGGGCACGATGTCGGTTTAATTACCCAGGCCATTTCAGGAGTGTTTATACCATCTAGAAGCTCCACCCATTTAAATGCAAAGCCTTGAGACATCTTCATCGTGACTGTTGTGACAGGGCAATAAATCAAAACTAAATGTCCTGACAAAACACACCATGGGTAAAAACACCAGTCATTTCCAACTATTTTTCTGCTGATTTTGAGACAACCTGAACTTTTCTCCCTCCAGGAGGCTACTGACCTAAAGAAACTTAAAGTAGCAGCAAAATTAACTTCAAACTAGCCTTACAGCCTGCAGCCTGGCATCACTTTTCCACAGGGAGTACCTAATGAAGGAACTTAAAGGAACAGACCTGGTTCCCGACTAAACATCACAACTGTATACCAGGCTGGCCTTGCAGAAACTACAGGAGACAGCTAGTATTCGCAAGTGGTGACAGCATTTTAAATATGGATCCTTAAGAATCATGAATAATATTATTTTGTTCCTGTACCTGGGTGGAGAGAGATCTCTTATAGATGCATCACTGTACAATCATTTGCTATTCCAGGACTCTGACTGAAGAGAGCTGTTTCACTGACAAACATAGCTGTTCGCCAGTGCGAGATGTCTTGTCGTTCCCAGCCCTGGATGCTGAGTTGATGCCGACAAAGCAATTTAAGACCCTTAGTTGACGCCAGACCTTGGCAGGTTCTGGCTGATAACTGGGTATTTTTTTTTAATTGCTTCAGAGCTTTGGGGAATCAGGTGCAGGCATGATGTGACCCATTGGGAGCTGTTTGCCTGTTAGCAGACTTACTGCTGTACCTCAGCTAAACAGCAGCCTTCCTAATACGAGGATCCATATTGATGGGCCTTTAGCAAATGTCGAGGAAAATGTGCAGCTTCATCTCACAAGATCCGGACTCCTTGTGATGATACGAATTCGGTGATAGTGAGGCATCTGAAGTAGAGATAACGTTCAGGACAGCTTGAGTGCATAAACATCATGACCGGATTCTGAATGTTTTTTGACAGATCAGGAGAGCATATTCATCCAAACTAGTGAGCGTTCCTTTAAGTTCAATCATGGGTTGTGGGTGTCACTGGCTTGGTCAGCTTTTATTGCATTTTTAGCCCATTGAAGGTGGAGGCCAGCACTGCTTTCTTGGACTGCTGCGATACTTGCAGGTGTAGGGACACCCACAGTGCCCTTGGGGAGGAAGTTCCAAGATTTAGGCCAGCCACAGTGAAGGGGTGGTGTACAGTTCCAAAGCAGGGTGTGTGTGGCTTGGAAGAAAATGTGCAGATGGCATTCCCATTGTATCTACTGTGAGCTAGTGAGGTTGGAGGTTTGGAGGGTACTGTGTATGGGGCTAAGGTGAATTCTAAGCCCATGATCTCAACCCAAAAGAAGGACAAAGGCAGCTGGTACACGGTGCCACCACCATTTGCAAGTTCTCCTCTAAGCCACTCATAACCTAACTCGGAACTGTGGTGCTGTTAATTAAATACTTATTAACTGTTTACACCATTTACAGAGACATGGATTGGCAGGATTCCATTCAGACCTTCTTCCCTCAAGTCTCAGTTCTACAGGATAAGATAACACTGATGATGCACTCTATCTATAAGACCCTTAGCTATAATCTCCATGCTACACTGTGGGCTCATTGTCACCTGTAATCCACTATTGCAGATTCAAATTCTAAGGATGTAAATGTGTTGGAAGCAGTTCAGAGAAGGTTTACCTGTCTAATACCTGGAATGGTTGGGTTATCTTGTGAGGAAAGATTGGACAGACTGGAGTTCAGAAGAGCAAAGGGTAAATTGATTGAAAAATGTGTGCGATCCTGTGGTGTTTTGTCAGGTTTAATGTAGAGAGGATGTTCCCTTTTACATGAGAGTCTAGAATTAGAGGTCTCTGTTTGGATATTAAGAGCTACCCATTTAAAGCAGAGATGAGGCAATTTTTTTTTTTCTTAGAGGGTTGTGAGTTTACAACTATTTTTCTGTAAAGGTGGTGGGAGCAGAGTGCTTGAATATTTTAAAGGGAGAGGTGGGTAGATTCTTGTTAGGCAAACAGGTGAAATATTGTCAGGGCAGAGGGGGAATATGGATTTGAGGTTACAACTAGATCAGCTATGATGTTATTGGATGGTGGAGCAAGCATGAGGGGCTGAATGATCTCCTGCTTTGTTCATATGTTTGTACTCCAGGGAATACTTGCTTGTCAAAGGGATTGAATATAAAGACAGTAGTTCACAGAAGGCTTGCACTCATAAGATACCCTTCACAAATCAGGATATCCCACATGCCGTACAGCCACTGGAGTACTTTTGAATGTATTCACTGTTATGTAGGAAAAATTGCATCCAAGTTGTTCACTCATGCACGGTAATACACTAATGACCATGTCGTCTGTTTCTAGATATTGACTAAATAAGAAGAATTGACCAAGGTCCAAACAGTCCTTGGTCAACATAATGCTAAACTAAACTAGTCCCACCTGCTTGCTTCTGGCTCATGTCCCTCCAAATCTTTCCTATTTATGTACTTATCCCAATGTCTTTTAAATGTTGTAATTGTACCCACATCAACCACTTTCTCAGGAAGTTCATTCCACACACAAACCACCTTCTTTGTAAAAATTTGCCCCCATGTCTTTTTAAATCTCTCCTCTGTCACCTTAAATATGTGCCCCCTTGTCTTGAAATCATCCATTGTAGGGAAAAAGCACCTACCATTAACCTTATCTATAGCCCTCATTATTTATGAACTTCTATAAGATCGCCTCTCAACTTCGTGAGAAGACCTTCAACAGTACAACCAACCAGAATCAATATAAAACATGGTAGAAAACCATCCAAGGTCACATTTTACCGGAGGTAAAATATTAGTTGTTGTCATTGGGAGTTTCTCTTGCTTGCCAACCCCTGTCGACAGTTAAAATCTGTATAGACTGTCTATCGTTGACGAATAATAATAATACGTGTTTATATTGTGCATTATTGTGTCAAAGTAGTCCATATGGTGAACAACCACTTCAACTCAGAGGTAGAAATGTCTTACATTTGACTTCTAATGAAACTAAAAATTGACGGACTTGTGGGGAGAAAAGAAACGTACTTTGCATCTTTTATAAACTACCTTAACAAGTTTTCCGCCCTGGCATCTCACAAGGGTTTCAGATTAAAATAAGATTCTTTTCATAAGTGGCAAGCTGAAATGGAATCAGAAGTACGGTCAACTCTCATCTTCTTGTTTATTCACATGAAATTAATTATATTTATACTTTCTTTCCTCTGCATTGGAAATTGATAATAGACTGGCTCCACTGAGTGCTAAATAATAAAAAAAAAATCAGCCTGCTGTTTAGAGACAAAATGCACGGAATACATTCTGGTCTATTTTCAGTTGCTATGGAATTCCATTACTTAGGGCTTGAGAGTGCGGTGCTGTTTCTTGCATGTTAATATACTCTCGTACTCTCAGCCCTCAGAAAAGAGACAGCGCAGATTTTGCATTTTTAAGCTGAAAGGCATCATTCACAAGAGAAGAGAAACAGTTTGTTACCAACCCAGCACCAGATGTTAATGGCAGCCTCAATGAATTAATTCCAACTCCTCGCATGACCTTCATTTTTTTTGGCTTGTTGTATCGCCTCAGAGGGGAATCGTGCTAGCTATTCAGAAATGAGAAGGAGATACAAGAGTGGCACATTGCAGGGCAAACTTAATACAGGCAACACACGTGTGCTGAGTGAGAAGGGGCTCAGGGCATTGATTCTGCACCCCCCACCCCCACACCCAAGGGAAATAGACTGACACAGTCTAACTTCACCAAGAGTTCTTAATTGAAAGTGCTGCTCATTAGCAGCTCATTTCTTAGTGATTTTAATAGGAATTTTTGAGTGGAGAAGGGAAACAGGGTGATTGAAGAGAGGTGGCAATTCTGTGATGAATATTAATGGCCAGATCATGCAGTGATAAGTGGCAGAGCTGACTTTACGTTGCTGGGGTGAGGGGAACACATTGGGACTGCAGCAAGAAAGCAGACCCGCTTGACTGTTATTGGTAACATGTGGCACGGGACAGGATGAAGCATCAGGCAGGATTTGCTATTTTCACTCTCCACAGGCTTAGCCCAGCTGTAGTTTCGATTTTGTTTAATTTGAGAAAAAAAGGTCAAGGCATTTGGTTGGCCTGGTACCTCACCAAGTTGCTATTTCTCACCTGTTTCGCTTCTCCATAAACCCCTGTGAGTGTTCCATCGTTACCACAGTTACAGGCACTGTGCACTACGAGGATGTCTCAAAGGTTGGAGTGGATAACTTTTGGGGACGTACTGCAGTTTAGCGTGTTAGTGTGCCAGCTTTGTAAACTAGGAGATCCTGAATTCGAATCTCACTAATAATGCTTTACTTGAGGGGGGGAGAAAATCCACTGTTCTGGCAACCCCCTCCACCTTTCACTCCTGCTGGTCATGGCAAGCAGGCCTCTGTGATTGTTTTACCACTGAATCTTAGCACTGTACACAGTAGGTCTGTGGGGTTGGTTAGCTCATTTGACTGGATGTCTGGTTTGTAATGCAGAGTAATACCAACAGTGTGGGTTCAATCCCTGCACTGGCTGAAGATACCATGAAAGATTCTACACCTCAACCTCCATCCTCACCACTGGTGTGGTAACCCTCAGCTTAAACTGCCATCAGTCATCTCTCTCTGACAAGGGAGCAGCCCTCTTGGCAACTCCACCTTTTACTTTCATCCTTCAGTCAACTACAAGAGCCATAGAATCGTAGAATTCCCTAGTGTGGAAATAGGCCCTTCGGCCCAACAGGTCCACACCGAACCTCAGAGCATCCCACCCAGACCCATCCCCCTATGACCCACCTAATCTACACATTCCTGAACACTACAGGCAATTTAGCGTGGCCAATCCACCTAACCTGCACATCTTTGGACTGTGGGAGGAAACCAGAGCATCCAGAGGAAACCCACGGAGAGAATGTGCAAACTCCACACAGACAGTCACCGGAGGCTGGAATTGAACCCAGGTCCCTGGCACTGTGAGGCAGTAGTGCTAACCACTGTGCCACCTGGTCTCCCACTTTCAACTTCATTGGGCAGTCAAAGCAGAATGGCAGGAACATAAGTACTTGAGGTGTTTTACCATTGCCTTCCTCACATGCACCTGAAGGAGGCGTCGCTTGTAAGCAGCCACTGTCTTTCAAAGTGCTTGCTCTTTTGCCATCACCTTTGAAGGTTCGCTGGTTCTACTGTTGGACATGCCTCATAGCCCTGAGCATGGGACTCTGAGCTTGGATTGATTGCAGAAAGCCAAGGATGGTCTCATCCTGTGATCTTAAATGACCCTGCTCCCTGACTTAGCTCCTGCAAACACATCCTTGAAACTGTTTACCGGCAGCCTGGCTACCAGAGCATGACTGTGTGATGTTTAGCTGCCAAAATACAGTTGCGTTGAAACTTGGCCTTTTGATAGAAGGCCACAGCTGAGATCTACCATCTAAGAATAGGCACAACTAGATTGTTAGAGACTTGGGAATAATGGGGCGGAGATCACAATACTGGGAAGCATGTGTTCATGAGTTGGACTGTGGCGGAATTTCTTCACTATGAAACCATTGGTACACAGTGTAACTGCCTGCCACTATAAGGGGTTTATTGTATCTAGGAATGTAATATAGAGGGAGCAGTAGATCATGTAGCTTATTGAGCTGCTCCGCCATTAAATATTATAGAGACAGGGAGTAGGCCCTTCAGTCTTCAAGCTATTTATTCAACTATCATGGCTGATCCTGAGTTGCAATTGCAGTTCCCTGCCTGGTCCCCATTTACTGAGATGAGATAGATGTTTTTGGTTCCAAATTAGAGGTTACCAACTGTGATTAAATGTATTCCTGGACGTTTCATCACAGGAACTGCCCTCACCCTCCAGACATTATGCTGAAACATCCATCCATCCTCACGACCCACTACGTTCCTGCACCAACTGGAAAACAGAAAGACTCATGACTCAATTCAAAGATTTTTATTTACTGTAAGCCAAAGAGCCTTCATTTCTCACATCTTCAACATTTTTATATCTTGGTAAAGCAAAACATTCAAAGGAAATGACAGGAACACATGATTTTTGTAAACATCGTTGTGTATTTTTTTCTCTGGGATTGCCGACAGTAGTGTCTTGGAGATTCATCAAATTCCTGGATTCTCCAGGCCAGTCCAGGAGGGCTGGCAGTCTGGTTCTGTAATGTGCATGGTGCCCCACCATTATAATTGGTGACTAATTCTTCTTGCAATACAATCAGCGCTTCAAAGAGCCAAAGCAGACTCTCGGAACAAGGCTCTGGATGTGATCACAGGACTCTTCCCGAGTGCAGTGAGAACATAGTGAAAGCAACTTTGGATTGAGTGACCAGAGGCAGCAGGAAGACATTGGGTGCGGACTCACTTCGGGGGAGGTCTGTCTGTGTTTAACAGGCTGTAGTCAGGAGCAAGACCAATTCCTATAGGCCTCTGGTGGATGTTGGGCTGGAGAAAAGTGTCTGCTGCCTTGGAGGTGGTGGTGTTGTATTAAGCCAGAACCACAGGTTAATATTCTAGGGACATGGGTTCAAATCCCATCATGGTGAAATTTGAATTCAATAAAAATATGGGATTAAAAGCTGGTCTTGTGGCAGCTATGTAACAATTGTCATTAAAATAAAACTGTCTGGTTCACTGATGACCTTTTAGGATTGGATATGTGTCATCCTTGCTTGGTCCGGCCTATACATGTGACTCCAGGTCCGCAGCAATTTGGTTACCTCTTAATGGCCATCTGCACAATTAGAAATGGGGTAATAAATGCTGACCTAGCTAGTGATGCCCATGTCCCATGAATGAATAAAAAAAAATTGAAAGGGCAAATTAAGAAGTAATTATTAAATAATGCACTGTGCCAGCTAGATTTGACATAATCACTGTCGAAAGATGGGAGAGGACAGTGGACTGGAATTGTTTGATTTATAGGAAGTGAAAGCTGCTGCAAGACTCTGAATATTATTGCAGTGAGTAGACTAAGATTTAGATTTGCTGAAAAATCGTGGCATGTGGTTTGAAAAAGAGGTGTTATGAATCTGCTGAAGTTGTCAAGATACGCCAGAGTTCAGTGCCAATGTATTGCAACTAATTAATCGCTAAACAACTAATATTTACCAAAAACAAATAAATCACAGCTGCTGCTGCTGAACACTACCTGAACACTACTGATATTTGACCTGAAATATTTATGTGATAAAGAATGTAAAATTTGCATCTATATAGCATCTTTTACAACCACCAAGCACCCTTGAAAGTTTTACCGTCACTGAAGTACTGGTGAACTGCAGTCACTGTTTAATGTAGAAAGTACAGCAGCCAGTTGTATACAGCAAGCTCCCACATGTCTCTCTGTGACAATAAGCAGATAATTTGGTTTCAGGACATAGGTACATGAGACATAAGAGCAGGAGTAGGCCATTTTCCCTTGAAACTGCTCTGTCATTCAATAAGATGGTGGCCTATCTGGTTGTGATCTCAGTTGCAATTTTTCTGTCTGACCTCCACGTAACCCTTGAATGAATTCAGTGATACAGTCTCCACCACCTTCTTGGGACAGCGTGCTGAACAAGGGACACTCCATCGAATCCCCACAGTGTGGAAACAGGCTATTCAGCCCGTCAAGTCCACGCTGACCCTCTGAAGAGCATCCCACCCATACCCAATTCCCACCCGATCCCTGTAACCCTGCTAGCTTGCACATCTTTGGATGCTCTGCCAATTTAGCATGGCCAATCCACCCAACCTGCACACCTTTGGACTGTGGGAGGAAACCAACACAGAGAATGTGCAAACTCCACACAGACAGTCACTTGAGAGTGGAATCAAACCCGAGTCCCTGTGAGGCAGCAGTGCTAATCACTGAGCCATCATGCCATTACTTATTGACAAGAGCATCTCCGGTACTCTTCTTTGAAGTAAGTAACGTCAGACATCTTTTGTAATCCATTTAAGGCAATGCTTTAGTTTCCTCAGCTGGAAGACAGTGAGAGTGTAGCATGCCCTCAAGGTGTTCAGCTCAGGTCAGTAGCTTGGGAGTTAGAACTCACAGACTTCTGACTGATGGTTAGGAGCATGACATGTGCCACAGAAGACAAGTGTTATCGCGTACATGTTTGAATATCAGTGAATTATCCAGCTCCTGGCCCAAAATTCTGTTTTCTTTTTTCGTTAATATTATATCACCAAGGTTTCAAGGTATTCTATTCAATTATAATTTTTTGGGTATATAATAATTCCACCTAAGTTTTGATTGAAATGTATAATCTGAAGGAACTCTACTTGTAGCTGAGCAGCAGTGGACATGTCTTCTGGATGTCCTTAGTTTGTAACCAAGAAGAGCCCATTTGTCCTCTCAGTTGGATACAAAAGATTGCACAATATTATTTTTAAGGTTATCCCCTGTGTTCTTCCAATAACCAAAGTCCCTGAAACGGATTATTTGGTTTTTACCACATTGCTGTATGTAGGACCTTGCTGTGCACAAATTAGTTGCTGAATTTCCTACATTTCAGTGGGTGACTGAAAATGTACTTAATTGGCTGTAAACCACGTTGGGACATCTTGAGGTTGCAACATGTGGAGCAACATAAATCAAGTCCTTACTTTCAATTGACATTTTTCAAGAACAAAAACAGAAGTTGCTGGAAAAATTCAGCAGGTCTGGTAGCATCGGTGAAGTGAAAATCAGAGTTAATGTTTTGTTAAGGTTAAGACGGTTCTGAGGAAGTATCACCGGATCCAAAACGTTAACTCTGATTTTCTCGTCACGGACGCTACCAGACCTGCTGAGCTTTTCCACCAACTTCTGTTTTTGTTCAGCATCTGCAGTTCTTTTGGGTTTTGGTCACATTTTTCAAACTGGGTTAGGGTGGCATTTAATTTCTTAACATCTTTTTCTTGTTTTGTTTGCAAATCCACTGCCTTTGCAAAGACCAGCAAGAGTAGAACATGGTTGATTGTTGGTACAGAAGCACCATACTAGCTTTCCGAAGACACTTCCCTCTATTTATGGAAATAGTAGGAACTGCCCATGCTGGAGAATCTGACATAACAGGGTGTAGAGCTGGATGAACACAGCAGGCCAAGCAGCATCAAAGGAGCAGGAAAGCTGACATTTCGGGTCTGGACCCTCCTTCAGAAAAAAAAGGATCCAGACCCGAAACATCAGCTTTCCTGCTCCTCCTTATGTGTTCATAAGAACGTAAGAACTAGGAGCAGGAGTAGGCCATCTGGCCCCTCGAGCCTGCCCCGCCATTTAATAAGATCATAGCTGATCTTTTTGAGACTCAGCTGTACTTACCCGCCCACTCACCATAACCCTTAATTCCTTTACTGTTCAAAAACTTATCTAGTCTTGCCTTAAAAACATTCAGCGAGGTAGCTTCAACCGCTTCACTGGGCAGGGAATTCCACAGATTCACAACTCTTTGGGTGAAGAAGTTCCTCCTGACCTCAGTCCTACATCTGCTTCCCTTTATCTTGAGGCGATGCCCCCAGTCCTAGTTTCACCTGCTAGCGGAAACAACCTCCCTGCCTCCACTTTATCTATTCCCTTCATTAAGATTATGATCTTATATGTTTCTATTAGATCTCCCCTCATTCTTCTGAATTCCAATGAGTATAATTTTAGTCTACTCAGTCTCTCCTCATAATCCAACCCTCGCAACTGTGGAATCAACTGAGTGAATCTCCTCTGCACCCCCTCCAGTGCTAGTATATCTCTTCTCAAGTAAGGAGACCAAAACTGCACACAGTACTCCAGGTGTGGCCTCACCAGGACTCTATACAGCTGCAGCATAGCCTCCCTGTTTTTAAACTCCATCCCTCGAGCAATGGCAGACAAAATTCCATTTGCCTTTTTAATCACCTGCTGCACCTGCAATCCCACCTTCAGCGATTCATGCACAAGGACACTCAAGTCCCTCTGCACAGCAGTGTGCTGCAATTTTTTACCATTTAAAACATAGTCCATTTTGCTGTTATTCCTACCAAAATGGATGACCTCACACTTATCAACATTGTACTTCATCTGCCAGACCGTCGCCCACTCACTTAGACTATCTATATCCTTCTGCAGACTTTCAGTGTCTTCTGCACACTTTGCTCTACCACTACCTTAGTGTCATCTGCAAATTTTGACACACCACACTTAGTCCCCAACTCCAAATCATCTATGTAAATTGTAAACAATTGAGGTCCCAACACAGATCCCTGAGGCACACCAGTAGCCACTGACTGCCAACCAGAAAAACACCCATTTACCCCTACTGTTTGCTTTCTACTGGTCAACCAATCCTCTATCCATGCCAATACTGTAATACCGTGCAACTTTATCTTATGTAGCAGCCTTTGGTATGGCACCTTGTCAAATGCCTTCTGGAAATCCAGATACACCACATCCACAGGTTTCCCATTGTCCACCATGCAAGTAATGTCCTCAAAGAATTCCACCAAATTAGTTTAACATGACCTACCCATCATGAACCCATGCTGGGTGTTCCCAATGGGACAATTTATATCCAGATGTCTTGCTATTTCTTCCTTAACGATAGATTCAAGCATTTTCCCCACTACCGAAGTTAAGCTAACTGGCCCCATTTCTGATGAAGGGTTTAGGCCCGAAACGTCAAGTTTTCCTGCTCCTATGATGCTGCTTGACCTGCTGTGTTCATCCAGCCCCATGCTTGTTATCTCGGATTCTCCAGCATCTGCAGTACCTTTTATCTCGGCCTACAGTTACCTGTGTTCATCCAGCTGTACGCCTTGTTATCCTTCTATTTACGCATGCGCTCCTATGCTGTTTGCTATGCCTGTGTCTGTCTGTGTGTACGTGTATCTGTCTGATTGTGTGTATTTTTAATGGAAAGCACTGACAGTAGGTGGTAAGTTTACATAGCGAATTGCAGATATAAGAATTTAGAATAGAAATGCAAGTGTAAGGACAATATGTTATTACTTTAAAATGAGAACTGATTTATGTTTGCATATTCTGGTCCAATTATCCTCAGCCTCTCACTCTGAAGGGTGGGGAAGAGGCTGTATGGTGAGAATTATAAACTGGTACAACTACCCATTAATCAATTAGGTTTTCATTGAGCTCCTCGTCGCAGTGGTGATTTTTTAAAGTTGAATTTGCAATTTGAAATTGCTGTACCATCAATTTAGAGGTCAGAATAAAATTTCACAACAGAATAAAATTCCCATAACAGAGCTCGCTATTTATTGTAAACTTGTTTCTCCTTTGAAGAGTGCTTTGATGTTTTCTGTCGTTGCTGAACGTTTCATGTCCTTTTCGTCACTTCAGTGTAAGAGAAGCTACTTCTTTGTTCCGCTTTCTCATTAAGGAGCTAACCCCAAACGGAAGCACAGGATTTTCCTTCAGAAGAGATGCTCGCTCTGTTGGCTTGTATCGTTAGTAATTGCATGCGATTGGTACAAAGAATATTTAAATAATTACTGAGATAGCTTGATACAAGAGAGGGAGCAGTGGTTCCCTAAGTGGCCCTGCAGCGACAAGCAGGACCCTGGAGTTAGGGGATTTGAGACGCTGCACAATGATTTCAGTCATGCCTCTATAGACAGTTGACAAGTAGAGCCAGACAGAGCGGGTTAAAACCCAACGGAAACAATAGTTCTGTTTTCACGGGGTTCTTTCACCTTAATCGGAAAAGCCTGCCAGTTTAATCTGCTGGAGACGGAACAGCTCTGAATCTGAGGCTATTCACCAAATGGTCAAGAGGTCGCTGTCGCAAAAGAATTGCAGGACAAGTGCCCCTCGTGCACTCTTGGCCATTCTTTCAGTATCATTGACTTAGAATCGCTAAATCCAGAAGACCTTTGATGCAGAGATGACTACAATCACGCGTTGAAGAAGGTGCTGAATATGCAGGTCTAAACTGAGACCAACCCCAAGTCCTCTCAGGTGCACTCAAAAACCCCCAGAAAGTGCTAATATTTTGAAGAAAACCGGGGAAGCTCTCCCTAGATGCACTACCATTGATTGTCCCTTGTTGTTTGTTCTTCCACGGGTTGCAGGCCTTGCTAGCAAAGCAATTTCATTACACATCCCTAATGCCGCTTGAGAAGGTGATCGGGAGCCGACAACTCGAACTGCTGCCGCCAGTGTGGTGTTTTCACACAGTGGCAGTGGAGGAACGGTGATATATTTCCAAGCCAGGATGGAGAGTGGCTTGGAAGGGAACTTGCAGCTGGTGGTACGTTCGCAAGTATCTGCTGCCCTTGTCCTTTTGGATGCAAGTGGTCGTGGGTTTGGAATTTACTGACTCGGGAGTCTTGATGAGTCGCTGCAGTGTACGTTATAGATAGTACACACTGCTGCTGCTAAGGGTCAGTAGTGGAAGGAGTGAATGTTTGTGGACGTGGAGCCAATCAAGCGGGCTGCTTTGTCCTGGATGGTGTTGAGATTCTTGAGTGTGGTTGGAGCTGAACTCATCCGCAGAAGTGGGCGAGTATTCCGTCACACTCCTGACTTGTACCTTGTAAATGGTGGACAGGCTTTGGGGAGTTAGGAGGTGACTCCGAGCTAATGTAAAAATGTATTTTTTTATATATATATATATCGACAGTGCTATCATTCACAACCGAATGGTTTTTCCACCACCAAATCACTGTGACTTTTCTTTTAAAAACTACTAATAGGAATTTTGTTTATGAGAGACTAGCATCTGATAGTAGCCTTTCTTGCTTCTAATACTGCAGCCAGTGATTAGACTTCAGAAATTCTGTGTTGGCTGTTGGGCACTTTGGGATGTTTTATATGAGTAGGATAGTCATTATATGAATTCAAAAATTCATTCTTTAATACACTATGGTATTACTTGGAGCTCCTTTAATTTGCATGGAATTTGTCTCTTTCATGTGCCTTGGACATGGCTGCTGTGCAAAGTCAATACAGTTACAAGCATTGGAGCTTCCACTGTGGATTATAATGTCCCTAAGGCAGAAACTCATATTAAAGCCTATGATTTCAATGTCCATGAATACAGTGCCCCAGTGTATGAAGTACTGCAGCACTATTTGGAAAGGCATTGAATTATACAGAATAAAATAAACACAAAATCAGTCCATTTGGCCGAACAGGTCTGTGCCAGGGCTTATGTTTCACATGATCCTCTTCGTACCCCTATTTCATGCAATCCCTTCAATTCCTTTTTCCTCATGTTGCTTATCTGGCTTCCCTTTAAATGAATCTGTGCAGTTTGCCTCAACCACTCCATGTGGTTTCAAATTCCACATTCTCATTGTTGTATAAAACATTTGGCCTGGAAGGGTTAATAAAAAGCCTTTGTCTCACTCCATATCTCTGGGAGGATCTAGTTAGATCTAGATGTCCGTTATAGTGATTCCAGTGAGTCTGTCTTACCTTTCTTGTTAACAACCATGTAACTTAGATAAACCTGGTATCTTTTAGGAGATACCAACGTCTTGCTGTAAATTTTTTTCAAAAGTATACTTTATTCATAATAATGTCTTTATATACATACAGTCACTAAAGCAGTTCAGTTTTGTATGGTAGTATATGAAGAAACAAACAAATATTAGAGTGTGATTCTATCCAGCAAACAAGCCAAAGGCATGTCTCGCTGTAATATAATTACAGTCATAGCCTAATGTAACCTGTTATCTTAGTTAGTATGTAATAAAATACTTCTTGTGGCCAAAGACTTATGAACGGTTGATCCTTCATCAATTAATACGAGAAATCCCTGTAGACTAATATTTCAAGACAGGTAGCTGGCAGCGTATTGACCCAAAGAAGGTCCCAGCAGAACCAGATACAAGCTGAGGACACACAAACGTAAAATTGCTAGAAAAACTCAGCACATCTGACAGCATCTGTGGAGAAAACGCAGAGTTAACGTTTCTGGTCCAGTGACCCTTCTTCAGAACCAGCTGAGGACATCTCTCACAACTTCCACTACTTGTTGACTCGAGAATTTTCTCCTTTATTTCAATTCCTTACTGACTGTCCGATTGCCCTAGTTTTGGATTTCAACACTCCCTTTGAAAAGATAATCTAAGGGAGAAAGAGCACCTTGGTTTAAAGAGTAAACAAAGCATGGAATGGCCAGATAGCTCTGCTGATGGAGCTAAGAGCGTGAGATGAGTTGAGAATGTCTCTCGATACAATGCTGGATGTGCTGGAGTCCGAGACAGATAAATTCACTGGGACAAGGGCCTTTCTACATCCTCCACACCTTCCCATAACCTCATTAAAGCTGCCATGATTTTGGTAGTGACTTCAATCAGCAACAAAGCAAGCCCTCTAACGAACACTGACGCCTACCAAAGTCAGATTGGTCGATAAATAAATTGAAAATTGCAAATATTGGTAGGCTCTTCTAACAAAACGTAATCCTAAAGTTAAAGAAAAATGGTTTTTAAATGAAAGAAGGAGATGACTGGCTTTGTTTAATTTCCGGCAACGTGGTGAATCCTCAGCACAAAGAGGGAAATGGCACTTCTCTATGGCTGGTGATCCAAACATTTGGTTTACCTAATTAAAAATTACACAATAATAATCCTTATGCTGGCAATTTTTACACTGAGTTAGGAGCAAGCAGCAAGCAGCAAAGTTGCGCAGGGGGCCTTATGAACAAACAGATGGCTCCTGACTAATTTCCAAAGATTTGATGGGTGGAAATTGTTCGTTTTTAATTACTTGTCAGTCTGGTGACTGCGCAAGGGTTAAGAGCTGGTGTTTGAGGAAATCTGAACTGACTCCTGCAGTTGGAGCCCTGAAGGCATATTTCACAGGGGACTCCAACTGTTTGTCATAATAGGCTGACTACTCAATTAATTAAAGCAATGCACGTAAAACGAATAACAAAATATTCCACCATTTTATGAAGTATTCTGGATTTTGTTGATCTCTGAATTCAATATTTCCATAGCGGTGAGCAATGGGAAGTTCAGCTGGCTGAAGATTTAGTTGGGGTACCTGGAAATGGACAATTTTGAAGGTGATGCCACAATGTTAGAGTATGCTCACATTCCTTATATACATCTTAGGTACAATCACAGAATCCCTACAGTGCAGATGGAGGATGTTCAGCCCATCAAGTCTGCACAGACGCTTCGAAGAGCACTCCATCCTATCCCAACATTTAAAACGGCTAATCCAGCTGGCCTGCACATCCCTGGACACTTCAGGGTAATTTAGCATGGCCAATCTGCCAAATCTGCATATCTTTGGACTGGTTGTAGGACAAGCTGATATGTAGTCAATCTCAGCTATTAGGTGCAGATCAGATAGGGAACTCAGTTGTGCAGTGGATTTGGTGGAAGTGGAGGTTACTTCCCTACAGGTGAGCAAATTAAACTTACATGTAGAGGGCAATCTTATGTACATTGAGACAACAAGGTTTGGACCCAAGAAAATGCCACTTCACACCATATTCAGGAATTGGAGCACTGTAATCTGGAAAATACAGCGTTAACAAAAGGGTGCCAAGGTGATGAGACAGTGTTTGTAAGCATGCATGCAATGATTGGCAATGGCATCTACAACATCAACTCTGTTTCTTTAAGTGCAATTTTCCTTTAGTTTGTTGGTCATTGTCAAATATTATAGAATCATTGAATTCCCACAGTATGGAAACAACAAGTCCACATACTGAGATAACAAGATGTAGAGCTGGATGAACACAGCAGGCCAAGCAGCATCAGAGGAGCAGGAAAGCTGACGTTTCGGGCCTAGACCCTTCTTCAGAAACAATTTTAACCCCACTGTGAAGCCATGCTCCTCTGATGCTGCTTGGCCTGCTGTCTTCATCCAGCTCTACACCTTGTTATCTCAGATTCTCCAGCATCTGCAGTTCCTACTATTTCCAAGTCCACATACTGACTCTCTGAAGACCATCCCACCCAGAATCACCCACCCCTGCCCGATAACTCTCGATTTCCCATAGCTAATTCACCGAATTTGCACACCCTTGGACACTAAGGGCGATTTAGTATGGTCAATCTATCTAACCTGCACATCTTTAGACCGGGGGAGGAAACCGGAGCACCCGGAGGAAACCCATGCAGACATGGGGGAAATGTGCAAACTCCACACAGACAGTCACCGGAGGCTGGGTCCCTGGCGCTATGAGGCAGTGCTAACCACTCAGCCAACATGGCACTCCCTATTAGGCTTGTAGCATTTACATAGATTCATAGAATCATAGGAGTTCACACACAATGAAAAAATAGATTTACTTAAACAGATGTTCAGTCGATCCCACACACTATTGCCCTAAAAAAAATTCCTCTGGTGCATTAACAGTATATATTCATGAAATGGTTGATCTTAGGTAAACATTGACCCCTGCTTCTCGATCAAAAAGTCATTTTTTTCATATATCTCGTGTACAGATGGAACTCCTAACTTTGCCAACATGTCCAAAGGCTTTGTACTTACCATCTCCCTGTTGCTGAAGTCAAACTCGTCCTGGTGCAAATGTATTCATTGGTAGAATCAAGGAATAGCTCACCATCAAAGGTGGCTGTTCAATTCAATATTGAAAATACTCTTGGGTCTTTTGCATTATTTTGTTTGGTGAGGGGGACAGGGGCTGTGTCATTTCACCCCCTGCAAAATATTACTTAGGTAAACATTGATTCTCTACTTTATTGACTAAAAATTTAGGGCATAATTTTCTCCACCCTGGAAGTGGTCTGAGAGATGGTGAAGCAGGAAGTAGTGGGACATGTTAGCCCTGGGGCAGAAAGTGAACTTTCTGCCCCCAGTTTTTCCCCCATTTAAACGCTGGGTGAGTAGTAGGTCCATGGGCAACTTTATTCCTTTATATGGCCAATAAATGGCCACTTCAGGACCTGCACACATTACCTCTCTGGCTTCCCAGCTGGTGAAACATGTGGCCGGTTTGCTGGTGATAGGGAAACCATGGAAACCTGCCTATTGATTTGGGGGGAGGGGGAATGATCCAATTGCCCCAATCTCAAGGCAGTCAGAGACACATAAGGCGGGCAAGGTGGTGTGCTGTGTAAAATAACCTCTGCCCTTGCCTGTCACTGCCTCAGTGCTCCTTCTCCCCAACATCCCCATCCTGTGAGAAGAGGATAAACGACGTGCATCTTCCTGCCAGTGGATAACCCTAGATGTAGGCCTTAACTGTATTAAAACAAAGAACTGCAGATGCTGGAGATCTGAAATGAAGGAAAACGGAAATTGCTGGAGAAACTCAGCACTGTGTGGAGCAAGGAGCAGAGTTAACGTTTCGAGTGGAAAGACCTTTCCATTCCAGAACAATGGTTTCTCCCTTTGGTTGTAGAGTTGACTGGTGGACTTCAGGACCCAGAAGCTGCCAGCCTCTGATTGGCCAGCCGCTTCAGGCGACCTGGTTGTTCAGTATCGAGGCCTGTGATAGGGCGAGGTAATTGTTCGCACTCACCTATTAGCTCTTAACAAGCTGATTGGTGGGCAATCTGGAAAATTACCTTACCAATGGGGGAAATGCCCCTATTCATGGGAAAAATACACCTTTTGTTTTCAAAACTCAATTTTTATGTAGGCACATACGGTATCTGATTTTTTTTATTAATGTAGTAATTGAATCTGCTCCCATCACCTTAATCTACAGTGTGTTTCTGAACCTAACAACTCCTTGTGAGTATGAAAAATTCCTTGTGTATTTAAAAAGTTCCTCATGCTGTCTTTTTTTTTGGAGGATGATCCGAGTTTAACAAATTGTGCAATGTAACTAAAATTCTTCATACCTGATAAAATCTTTCTGGATTATTTGTAAGTCCTTAACACCTTTCCTGAAATATGGTGCACAGAATTGGCTTCAATAGTCCAGCTGAGGCCTAACCTGTATTTTATAAAATTTCTGCATAAATTCTTTCATTCATAAAGGCTGGGATCCCTTGACTTTAAAGTAGAAAAGATGGGTACTGAAGCCAGACAAAGCATATTGAAGACATTATATAGAACAGACTCATGGAATCATCACATAACAGAAGAAGGCCCTTTGACTTATCATGTTCATGCTGGTCCTGCTATAGTGCATTGCACAGACTGCAGCTCCCTTTCTGTCTCTCCACATTCTTGCACATTTTACCTCTTCAGACATTTAGAGAACGTGGCAACGTTGATGACACTGAAGCAGGTCGTTCTGCCCATCATGTCTGCACTGGCTGAAGAGCGAGGCCATCCAGCCTCATCCCAATTCCCAGCATTTATTACATATCCCTAAAAGTTTACGGAATTCAGGTGTGTATCCAAACACCTTTTAAATTGATAACACAGCATGCAGCTGGAGGAACACAGCGTGCATGGCAGCATCAGAGGAGCAGGAAAGTTGACGATTTGGATTGGGACCCTTCTTCAGAAATGGAGGAGGGGGAAGGAAGCATATTTCGGAGCTCCCTTCCCCCTCCCCCATTTCTGAAGAAGGGTCCCAAACCGAAGTATCAACGTTCCTGCTCCTTTGATGCTGCCTGGCCTGCTGTATTCCTCCAGCTCCACACTGTGTTATCTCTGACTCTAGCATCGGCAGCTCTTACTACCTTTTAAATTGATTTAGGTTTCTGCTTCAAGTCCTCTTGAAGGCAATGAGTTCCAACCCTTACCAACCTATGGATGAGAAAACAACTCCACCCCTCCCAACCCCTCATGCCTCAACCATATAGAATCAAAGAATCCCTACAGTGTGGAAGCAGGCCCATCAAGTCCACACTGAGCCTCTGAAGAGCATCCTGTCCAGACCCACTCGCCTACCCTATCCCTGTAACCTTGCATTTCCCATGGCCAATCCACCTAACCTGCACATCTTTAGACAGTGGGAGGAAACCAGAGCACCTGGAGGAAACTCACGTAGACACAGGGAGAATGTGCAAACTCCACACAGACAGTTACCCAAATGGGGAATCAAACTTGGGACCTGGCGCTGTGAGGCAGCAGCGCTAACCCATATACATGCCGATAAAAGCTCTCAAAAACATTGTAAAACTTGGACAGCTGGAAATGCTACAAAATTCAGTGGAAAACCAGAGTTTGCTCAAGTTGGAGGTATGACGTTGGCAACAGATGTCCTTTGAAAAAGCTTGCACTAACTGATATACTGAGGTTTAATTGCAGTCGATGGAGTTTGATATTTCTTGGTTATTTCGAAATGTCTTGTCTGAGAACCTGAAGGATATGCTTACCGCATCACTTTTTCGCGATCTATATCTTCATGATTAAGTGCAGTGTTGGGAGATTCATTGTCAGTTTAAGCAATTTATGTTGAGTATAAGTGGGAGTTTCATGTGCTGTAACTCAGTTGGGACAGCTGATACACTACTGAACAGTGAATAAGTTTAATTGAGTGCAGGTTAACAGAGAAGTAACCGATTACTCATTGCAATTTCTCGGATATTTCAAGGTTGAAAACAGCATTGTGTAGACCAGTCTTCTGAAACTGTGTTCGTTTTCCTTTTTCTCCAAGGCAATCACTCTTGTTGACAGATGACTCTACAGATACTGGTAGCCCCCCTTACCTTGCCTAAGGGGGGTAGTCTTCATGTGTTGATAAATATGACCAGCACTTATTTCCTTTATTCTTCCATGTATTGTGGGTGTCAACGGCAAGGCTAGCATTTATTGCCCACTCTTAATTATCCTTGAACTGTATGTAGAGGGCAATTAAGAGTCAACTGCTTTGCTGTGGGTGAGGTAGGCTAGACTGGGAAAAGGTGGCGGATTTCCTTTCCTAAAGGACTTGAGTAATCTGGATGGGTTTTTACAACAATCGATGACAGTTCTCATGGTCAGGATAACTGATACTAGTTTTATATTCAGGATTTTTTTTATCAATTGAATATAAGTGTCATGTGATACGATTTGAACCTGTGTCCCTGGAACATTCACCTGGATCTCTGGATATCACAAAACCACCATCTCCCCCTAACACAGTGGCCCTCTCTTAAAGATGGCACTGGATCACCATATGATATTGTCTTTGGCTGAGTAATAGGAATGCTATTTACAGAATCTGAGATAATTATGTTAGCTCCCCAACAAATGGCGTGAGGTCATCCCACAAACAATTTCTGGCACTAGGCTCGGTGCACGTACCTGGGAGTTATATTCCTCCGTGACCACTTGTCCACATCACTGTTGCTGCATTTTAGGATAATCTGGTGTGTGCAAAGTGTGGGAAAGCTATTCTAGTGGAGATGTGGTTTTGTATAAAAAAACATGTTTTCCCACCTTTCAGTCGAGCCGGCTCCACCAGTTTAGCTCACACCTTGGAACTTTGCTGCAGCCCTCAGGAATAGGAGGAGGCCATTGACCCCCTGGAGCTTGTTCCACCACTTAACTTGATTGTGAATGAATTGGATCTTAATCCCATTTACTCTCCTTGGTTCCATATTCCTTAATATCCTTACTGATAAAAACCCTGACATCACCACAGGATGGCTTTTCTTTTTTAGTAAAGCATAGGAGATAGAATGTTAAAAACAGGGAACGGCATTGACAGCTCCATCCAAAGTGTGTTGACGTTTTGTGGTCCACTAAAGTGCAGTCGGACTCTCTCAGTACGTGAACTGTGAGTTTCCTGGTAGGTGTATGGGTATGGCAGTGTACACAAGGTCTTCTGTGTTCTTATTGCCATTTCATTTGGACGAATTTTGCAATTGTGCTGAAGAAATATGAACAAAGTGGGATACACTAAAAAGAAGCAAAGTGAGGATTTAATGGAAAGTGATTGAATTATCAGAGAATTATGAAGAGACCTGCTACCGAAGCATTTCATTTTGCGCTCATCAGGGCAAATTTCAAACCATTGCAAGAATTTATACCACAGGAAACAATATTCGAGAACCTTGACACCATCCACGACAAAGTAGCCCTCTTGATTAGCAGTCCATCACCATGTTTGACATTCACTGCTTTCACCATTGACACAGAGTGGCAGCAGTGTGCAATGCAGTAATTCACTAAGCCTCCTCAGACAGTACCTTTCAATGACCTTCACCTCCTGGAAGGTGGTCTTGGAGCTCAGGTCCTGACAGTACTGTAAGTATACTTTCTTGAACCGGTGCAGTCTGTGATGCACATTGCCGTTTGGAATTGAATTCCAGCTATTTAGAATAATAAATCCCTACAATGCAGGTAGAGGCCATTTGGCCCATCAAGTCTGCATTAACCCTCCAATGAGCAGCCCACCCAGACCCAGCCCCCTCACCCTATCCCTGCATTTATCCATTTAGCCTGCACATACTGGATACTACAGGGAAATTTAGCATGGCCAATCCACCTAACCTGTGCAGCTTTGGACTGTAGGAGGAAACCATAGCATCCTGATGAAACCCATGCAGACACTGAAGAACGTGCAAACTCCACACAGACAGTCATCCAAGGCTGGAATTAAACCCAGGTCCCTGGTACTGTGAGGCAGCAGCTCTGACCACTGTGTCACCGTGCCACCCCTAACCTATTTTGACCCAGCAACAGTGAATGAACAGCAAGTCAGCACCTGTACGTGTGGCTTGGACAAAGACTTCCAGGTGGACATCTTCAGTTCTTGTCAATGGAAACCCCAGGGTGTTGATTGTGGGAGGTGCAGCAACGGCAATATCATTATGTGTCGTGCTTTGTGTTGGCATGGAAAGCAATCATGTAAGCTGGTATTGATCTGAATGAGTACAGTATGTTCCGTCACATACCGCATTGTGTACTGTACCCATGAACATCATTCCATTTTTGCTGGTTAATACCAAGGAGGTCATAAAAGATTGAATGATGCCAAGCTAATAATAACACAAGGAACACCACCAAAGGACAGCATTGGTAGGGGTCTGAAGCACCATATTGTACATGGGTTGAACTGACACTCCGAGGCGAGGGGTAAAACACCTCTCTGAATGGCTTCAACCACAGTTGATCCCACCTCGCTGGGTTGGAGCGCTTCATGCCTGAGGTATCTGTGTAGTCCTGTGGCAGAGGTTAAAATGTGAAGACTAGTAAACAAGCTTGGTGTCAGTGGGTCCAGTACCACTGAAAGACCACCCCTAACATCTGACTGGACAAAAACAACATTATTGGGCCTCTCACCTGTTTATACTTGGTTTCAAATGAAGCATTCTGTCTGTTTTTCACCCTGCCACATTTTATTCCTGGAGCAGGACCTCAGCATATATTCCTCCTTTGGCCTGGGCGAGAGGTCAGTCCATGCTTTCCAAGGCTGCCCATGACGGGGTTCTGTCTCTGTCTCATGCTGATTTGCGAGGCAGTGTATTTCTGGCAGAAAAAGATGCGTGTATTGATTGTTCAGCCCTTGTGCCAGTGTACTGCAGTCTGCTGAGCTGCTTCCATTTAGCATCCCGGCTGGGAAATGACAAAACCTCACAACCACTGCAGAGAAATGGAAGTAGCGGGCGGTCTTGAGATTTGAGAGCCGCATCACCTGCCTGCAAAGCCACATAGGTTCACTGAAAAACCCGTTATGAATTAGCACTTGTAAGCAACACAGAGGTGATTTCTGGGATGGTAGCACTGACAAGTGAAGAGAGACTGGATTGGTTAAGTCTATATTCACTGGACTTGGAAGAATGAAGGTGGCGGGGGGTGGGATTCAGGGTGGCGCGGATCTCATAGAAACCCAGAAAATTCTGAGAGGGCTAGACAGGGTAAACACAGAAAGGATGAACCTGATGACTGGTAATCCCAGAACAAGGGTTCAAAATCAATGGATACAGGGTAGGCCATTTAAGACTGAAATGAGGCAAAATTTCTTCATCCGGAAAGTGCAATCCTGTGAAATTCTCTGCCTCATAAAGCAGTTGAGGCCGAAACATTGTATATTTTCAAGAAGGCGTTGGGTATAGTTCTTAGGACTAAAGGTATCAAAGGACATGTGGAGAAAGCAGGAACGGGGCCTGAATTGGATGATCAGCCATGATTTTATTGAATGACTGAGCAGGCTCGAAGGGCCGAATGGCCTACTCCTGCACCTAATTTCTATGTGTCAGCCCCAACTAAAACAAACACACACCATGTGGGCAATGCACCATGTAAACTAAATGCTTTTTCAAGTTGTTTTCCATTCCTCCACACTATTGCCTTCAGTTTGTTAGGTCTCAAGTACTAGTATTCTCTACCTAAAACGCTCTTGACTTCTCTCACTTGTATTACGTTGCTTTTTAAACTTACCTCTTGGAATAAGATGCCCTGATATCTCCTTGCATAGCTCCTTTTGTTTGGAGATGCTCTTCTGAAGCTCTTTGGGGTGATTTGCTGTATTAACGGCCAATTTCACGCTGCACTCACTCTTAAACCGCCTGCTACACGAGAACGAACTCATGTTATCACTGTCAAGAATCTGTGTGAATAACTATCACCTGCATTTATAATTGGATACACAATCAGCATTAAATGCTGCAACTTGTCTTCATAATTGCGCATTGAATTTCCAGATGGTTTTGTGTGTTTGGATTACACTGCTTGCTATGTTTGAAGAGGCAGATATGATTTAAAAGCTAATTGAGAGGATTATATTTTTCTTTACATATGAAAAACTACATCATGCTCCCCATCTGAATTGCTGTTAACAGAGTCCAATGTTTGGGAGACGAGTTCGCTAAGATACGGTGCTTTGATTTGCTGTAACCGCTTTTGCATATGGTGCTTATTTCTTACACTAATGCTCACTCATGTTGGTCAACCCCCTAAGATCATCCTGGAGTCTCCTCTTCTCTGTTCCCTAGGATACACTATTACAATACTGCCAGTCTAGCGATGCAACTTCAATACTAACTCTTCCACATTTCTTGTGAGCATCTATGCTAGAGTTGCCAATTGTACAGAATTGTCTTGAAGGAAGTAAAGCTCTCACTCCAGCGCACCATTATGAATAATACCAGCTGTATTTTAGGGCGTCAAAAATAGTTTTGTTCTATTTCCATTGAATTCATTAATTTCCTAGTTGTAGAAATAGTCCTTGGTTAGTGCAAAATTTGAGCATTGCAGAAAAAACGTCACTTTTCCTCTTGCACTCATCAGGATGTTCCACAAGAATACACATCCAAGGGGAACACCAACATTTACAATACGAGAAGAGAGTGCTGATTAGTTGTCAAGTGAACTTTGATTGACAGAAGCATTCCGATGGAAACTGCAATAGGTAGATGATGACTGTCACCTACTGAATTTTTGTTTTCAATTTTAAACCAGGCAGGGTTATTCTGATTGGTCAAACATTAGCCTGTGGAGTGAACCTCAATTATTTTGTTCAGTTGAAACGGGCACAATGTGTAACATGTTCTTACTTTCTGCAAAGAACAGGGGCCTATGTTTTAATATGTGGAACTTCCATTGCACACGTATGTGCAAACTTGATAATCTGAAATTGGTTGTCATCATAATTCTTAGCACAATCAGGATTATTTAGCAAATGTTGACCAATCGCAGAATCGCATCTAATGTTGGACACTGTTTTGGGGTTTTTGAGCACAAACTAGTTGGGTACACTTGGTATGCTGCAATTGCAAATTGCCAAAAGGACATGCAGTTTGTTATGATTTTCCGGGTTTGGAGATGTATGGCCTACGTGCCTAGAATCGCACCAGCACTAAAATTATATTTCAAAGCAGTTTCTCACTCTAGGTATCTATTAGTAATTAGGTTAAATTAGCTCCAAACACACCTCATGAAGAATATTGTGCATTTGTACAGAAAGGAGAATTCCGGCCTTCGACTGGGATATATATGAACCCAGGTCAAAAAAGAGGAACACCCATTTTCTGACATAATACATCAACGAGTTCCCCTTGGCAGTAATTCAGACCTAAATTCTGTTGCTTATCATCAATGAATCTAAGGATCAGAAATCGGGGTTGCACCATGTGCCATCCAATAAACTGTATTCAGGGGCCAGACTATTGTAATTTAAATCAGATATCCAACTAAAGGCCCATTGGACAAATCAGCAGCAAGGTTGACTGCTTTTTCATGACTGCTTTCTCTCATCTCTGGGCTGGCCCTGTCTTCCTTTCCACGCAAGCCTATTTAATATCAGGCACAAAGATGGAATGTTTCTAGTCATCATTTCCACAGTGACCCAAGCGCCCAGCAGTGATGGGACTTTGCTTTAATCGTAGGGATGCTTGCTTGAGCACTTCAAGCAGGATCATTAGTTTATTGCCGGCAGTTCATTGTCATTGATCCTAATCAGGCGTACTTCTGGCAAACCAGCCGAGTCACTCCTGATTAGGCCGCAGCACTACTTAAGATGCAAGCTCACGACATCTTATGAGCTCCGGTCGCAAGTTGCCCTGCCCCCACATTCCCCACCACTGGTCATTTTCATTGCTTCCCTTTGTTTCTTTCTCCTTCCTCAGTCTTTTTGGAGATTGATCCCTCCATCCATGCTTGCTCCCTGAGACCCAACACTGTTAAGAGCTCAGCCCTTCCAGCAAATTATTATAAAATGTAATTTCAAGCTGAAGGGTGAGGCAACTGGCTCCCTCGCAGGGTACAGAGTGATATGCCCTTTCCTTGCCCAATGTTTCAACCTTGACCAGGGAAAGGTGGCTCATTTCGATCTTGATAGAGACTGGGTCACTGCCAGACCTCATTTAAGTGCTGACCTGTGACAGCTATTTGAGACAGGATATTTTCAGCCCATCTGTCTTTGCTTGGATTGAGCTCAAAGCTGCGGAAATTCAAGTGAGTCTGTGACTTAATGTATTATCCGACTTTATTGTGCCAAAACCAGGCGTGTTGAGCTCCTGTTTGATGGGAGTCACCATAAATAGGTGCAAATTACAATCTTTCCATTCTACCAGGGCTCGCAACAGCACAGGGTGACAGAGGCTGGTAATGTAAGAGTCTGTTGGGGTGAATGCTGACTTTGTGTAACAACGGAAGCCTTCCAAAAACTTTGTTCAACTCGAGTGTTTGCGCGCATCTATAATCTACAATATCACCTCCTTACATTGTTAAAGGAGTGCTACTTATTCCCACAAATGCTTTGTATCAGCTGTGTCTCATTCAAAGGCATTCCCAACTCTGAGTCAAAAGAGGTTGTTGTTTTAAGCTCCACTTCAGAGACTTGAAACAAAATTCAGACTGAAGTTCCCAGTTCATTACTGAGGGAGAGCTGCTGTGTCAACTGGCTCTTTCAGGAGTGACGTTGATGGTACCTGCCATCGCAGGGTGTTGCTGGAAGAAGAACCCAGTAGCGTTTTTGACAATGTGTTCTCCAATCGAGATCACTAAAAGAAAAAGAATTAATCCGCGTACTATCAGATTGTCAGTGCAGGACCTTGCTGTGTGCGTGCTGGCTGACACATTTTGTACAATGAAACAGTGACAGCTCTTCAAATGTCCTGGTAGACCTTTGATGTCCAGAGGCTGTGATTTTGTTGTTTCCAGCAGCCGTCTATCAGGTGCAAACTTGATGGTGGTGAACTCTGTGTCAGACATGGCCTCAGGCGCCCCATTGCACTTTCTCCCAGTGATGGCAGTGTCTGAGAAGGTGCAGGATTCACTGGCTCTGTTTTCGCTGCATCCACTTCTTAGACAGCCTTGCCTTCTGTTTCTGTTCACCCTTTTCCAGTGCCTTTCCAGTCAGCCTCCAGACATCCCAGGACTCTTGTGGTGCAATGGCAGTGTCCCCAGCTGAGCCAGGAGGCCTGGATTCAAGCCCTATGTGCTCCAGAGGTGTGTAAATAATATAGATATTTTAGAAAATATCTTCAGTCACCCACAACTATCTCCCAGTTGTCTGTGTCAATGACCGCCATCTTCATTTCTTGCTTGCAGGTGCACCTGCAGCAAAGGTATGAGCATCATGTAGCACCATGACAGGTGCTATATAAATTCATTTGCCCTTTGAGGTGGCTTATGCCCAATTTTCAAAATAGAGCTTTCAGGAATATCGATAGCAACGACATGCCTGAGTTTAAAAGCAGTGGGATATCAAAACTAATTATTTGAAGTTCAGTAGCTATCTGGGAAGAAAGAAAGTCTCATTTGCCTAGATTAATAACACATCCAGAGTTAATTTGTAACAAAGAAGGACCTGGCGCCAATTATGATTACCTTCCAGCTGTGGTGAATCATGTTTCTTTTTAGATTATTGAAACACAAATTTCGTAGGATTTAGCAATTCAGCTATCAATCTTTAAACGTTAAATAACACTGAGCTAATTCAGAGCTTTAATGAATTGTATTGTGTGACAGGGCAGTATGGTGACCACACATTAGGGCATAATGAGCAGGCATTTTGCAGCCTTGGGACTTAATAGAGTTCGTTAGTGGCATTTTTACATTGTCCTGCAAGGTTTTGCTGTTTCAGTGAAGTAGTTGTGTAGATTATTAAGCATCTTTACACAGTGTGCACCACTTGTCTCGTCCAAGCATCGCTGAGGCCAAATTAGCAAAGTTTCAAGCCAAGAAGAGCAAATGAGGTGGCTGTATTACCTTCAGTTACCTTTCCTGAAGATGTAGTCACCCCATAGTAATTGCCGAGCACTCCTTAACCAGCTGAGGATTTCTTATGTCATTGTGTGCCACTGCAGAGCTGTGGCGGTGGGATCCTGCACAGTTGCTGCCAGGATTTGTGCAGTGCTTATCAGACACCTGGGCGAATCTCTACATGATGGAGGTGAAATGCCTGACTTCATTTGCAAGTAAGTCCATTGAGTTTTCAACCGCTGGCTTCTCTGCAGTCAAAACAGACTAGGGTGGTGGAAGAGATGCGGTGCATTGGTAATGTCACTGACACCTGTAATCCATGGGCCCTGGCTAAGACTGGGTGTTAAACATTACTGCGTATAAGTTGTTCAGTAAAAATAGAAAAGGAAGGAAAGGTGAAGGAGTAGTTGGGTAAGGAGGACATTACAGTACTGGAAAAGAGGGTGTCTCAAATGGTTCAAGGACAGAATCAATTTGGCTAGAGATAAGGGGAAGAAAAGATACAATTACATTTGTTGGTGTACTTTGTGGACCACCAATTAGTGAAAAGTGTATGAAGGAACAAATCTGCAGGGAAAATAAAGAGAAATGGCAGCATTATAGAGTGATTATAATGGGGGCCTTCAATTGTCCAAATGTAGACTGGGATACTGGAAGTGTAAAGGGCAGTGAGAGGCAAGTGTTCCTAGATTGTATTCAGGAGAGTTTCTTGCAGCATCGTGTGTCCAGTTCAACAAGAAAGGAGGCACTGCTGGACCTGATCCTTGGAAATGAGGTAAGCCAAATGGTTTAAGTGTCAGCTGGGGAGCAATTTGGATCATTGTAGCATAAGGTTCAGGATGGCAGTGGAGAATGACACACAACAATGCAGAGGAAAATAACCAGTTGGCGGAGGGCTGACTTTGTTGGGGCAAGAACCAAGCTAGCTGCAATTGACTGGAACAAGCGGTCAATGGGAAAAGCAGTAACTGAACAATGGGCCACCTTCAATGAGCAGATGGTTTGGGTATATTGGCTCAAATGGGAAATGTAGGACAAAGAAATCCAGAACTCCCGGGATGACAAAGGAGGTAGAAGTTAAGATAAAGAATAAAAACTGCATTTATGACAGCTAGGAGGTCGAAAATACAATTGAGATCCAAGAAGAATACCAAAGGTTTATGGGGAGGTGAAAAGACATTTAGAGAAGCATAAAGGAATTATGAGAAAAGACTGGCAGGCAACCTAAAGGGGTGTCCCAGAGTCTTCTATAGGCATATCAATAGTAAAAGGCTGGTGAAAGAAGATGTAGGACTGTTTGGAGACAAGGAAGGGGATTTACACAGGGCTGAGGTATTAAATTAATACTTTGCATCTGTCCTGTCAAAAGAGGAGATATTGCTGAGGTCCTGGTGACAGAGGAGGGAACTCTTACATGTGAAGAGTTCAAAACTGATAAGGAAGAAGATAGACTGTTAGTACTCAAAGTTGGCTCGGAACCAGGATCCTAACCCTAATCTTAACCCTATACCAAGGGTTTTGAAAGAAGAAAGAATGGGAATTGCCAGGACTCCGGCCACTCTTTCAGTCTTTCCTGGACTTGGGGGAGCTACCAAATGACTGAAAAATTGCAAACACTAGACCGGGTTGATGCTGAAATGATGTTTCCTCTTGTAGGAGATTCTAGAACTAGAGGTCACAGTTTAAAAATAAGAGGTCATCCATTTAAGACAGAGATGAGGAAGCATCTTTTCTTTCAGAGGATTGCAAATCTTGGAATTCCCTTCATCAAAAGGTAGTGGGTGCAGAATCTTAGAATATTTTTAAGGCAGGAGTGGATAGATTCCTGATGCCAAGTATCGAAAGAATATTGGGGGTACGCAGGAATGAAGGGTTGAGGTTAGTGTCAGTTCTGCCATGATTTTATTGAATGGCAGGGCAAGCTTGAAGGACCGAATGAGCTACTCTTTCTCCTTGTTCGTATTGTGACCTTATTCAAAAAATGTTGGAAGGATAAGCCCAGCAATTATAGACCAGTCAGTTTAACATCAATGGTGGGAAAGCTTGTTTGGGATAGAATTAGTAGTCCCGTGGGAAAAGGTGGGTTGATTAGGAAGAGTCAGCATGGATTTCTAAAGAGGAAATTGTGTTTAACTAACTTGCTGGAGTTCTTTGGAGGGGTAACAGAAATCCTCATTGAGCCTAACTCTGTTGATGAGGTATATGTGGATATCCAGAAAGTGATGCAGTGCCACACCACAGACTTGTGAAGACAGTTGTAAGTCATGGTATAAAAGGGGCAGTAGTAACATGGACACAGAATTGGCTGAGTGATAGCAAACAGAGAGTAATTATCAATTTTTCAGGCTGCAGGAAGGTTTGTAGTGGATGATTTCTGCAGAAGTCAGTGTCTGGACCCTCGTCTTTCCTGAATTATTAATAATCTGGATCTCAGTCTGCAGAGGACAAGTTCAAAGTCTGTGGATGGCACTAAACTTGGAAGAATTGTTACTGTGAGGATTTGCTTTGTTCATTGGAAGTGGGTGTCGCTGGCAGGGACAGCATTCATTGCCCATCCCTAATTGCCCAGAAGGCAGTTAAGAGTCACCCACATTGCTTGGGTTTGGAGTCACATGTAGGCCAGACCAGGTAAGGACACCAGATTCCTTCCCTAAAGAACATTAGTGAACCAGATGGGTTTTCCCCAACAATCAACAATGGGTTCATGGTCATCATTAAAGTTTTAATTCCAGATTTTTATTGAATTCAAATTCCACCATCTGCCATGGTAGGATTCAAACCTGGGTCCCCAGAACGTTAGTTGGGTCTCTTGAGTAAGAATATTGTAATAATATCACCAGGCCATCACCTCCCCCTTGAGGCGGACAGTGGAGAAAGGACATTGATAGGTTGGTGGAGTGGGCAGATAGGTGGCAGCTGACGTTCAATGCAGAGAAGTGTGAAGTGATACACTTTGGTTGGAAGAGCATTGGAAGATGATATAAAACACACAGTACAATTCCAAAGGGGAGCAGGAGCAGCGGACCTGGGTATATATGTGCACAGATCATTGAAGGTGTCAAGACAGATGGAAAGAGCAATTAATAAGGTCCTCAACTTTATTAATAGGGATGTAGAGTACAAGGGTAAGGAGGTGATATTGAACTTGTATAAGTCACTTCTTAGGCCTCAGCTGGAGTACTGTATACAGTTGTGGGCACCGCGTTCTTGGAAAGATGTGAATGCATTGGAGAGAGAGTGCTGAAGCAATTTGCAAAAATGATTCCAAGGACGAGAAACTTAACCTAACCCTAACTTCAGTGATGAGGATAGATGGAAAAAGCTCTCCCTAGACAGAAGAAAACAAGAAGAAGATTTGATAGAGGTTTTCAAAATCCTGGATGGGCTGTATAACGAGTAGATAGGGAGAAGCTGTTCCCACGTGTGAAAGGAACGAGAGCGAGAGGGCATAGATTTAAAATGTTTTTTTAAAAGCGGCAAATGCGAGGTGAGAAAAAGCTTTTTCACATTGTGAGTGATTACAGTATGGAATGTGCTGCCAGGAAATGTGGTGGAGGCAATTTAATTGAGACATTTGAGATGGTCTTGAATAATGTTTTGGTGAGAAATAGTATGCAAGGGTATATGTAAAAAGCAGGTAATTTGCAGCAGGTAGTGATGATCATTTGAAGAGCCAGTGCAGACACAGTGGGCTGAATGGCATCCTTCTGCATTGTAACATTTTCGTTGTTTCTGTGATTGTTGTAAAAATCCAGTTAGTTCACTAATGTTCTTCAGGAAAGGAAATCTGCTGTCCTTACCCAGTCTGGCATATATTGATTCCAGAGCTGCATCAGTGTAGCTGAATCTTCGCCCTCTGAAATGGCCCAGCAAGCCACTCAGTTCAAGGGAAATTAGGGAAAACATTCTACCTGTACTTGCTGCTCCTTACTCTTGCTCAGAAATTCACGCTGGGGGAAGATGTATGTGAGTTGATGACTGCGACTGCTGATATAAATGGGCTGCCTGCTGATAGGCTTTGAAGACTTGGCGGTCTTTAGCCTCTGGGCTCCAGCATAGATAGTAAAGGGACCATATGTCAGAGTGCCAGCAGCAAGAGATTCCTGCAAGCAGAGTCTACATGGCAAGAGACTGCACGTTGCCTAATGAGGCTATAGCCCCAGGCCATAGAACAACATATGCCTGTGTGTGTATATCAGTGATTGAGTGAGTGCAGGAGAAGTGAAAATAAGCAAAGAATAATAGCAGTCGTGAGTTTATGGGTGGTCTGTAATCTCAATCCTCACCATTCCACTGTGACGTTCAGTCCTGAATGACAACAGCAGCAACTGCATTTAAGTAGCACTTTTAATGCAAGGAAACATGCTTTAGTGGAGTGTCACACTGAGATGCGTAAGAAGGTATGAAGGTAGTGTTGGTCAAAGGATAAGGGAAAGGCAGAGGGATGAAATTTGAGAGCTTCATTGAGGCTCCACAACATCCGGCGTCTGTATAGTCCCTTTAATGCAGGGAGTGTGTCGGGAAATATATTTGAATTGCATCGGTATTTGCTCCCGCAGCTCAGCAAATGTTCTCCACTGCGAATCTCCAGCACCTGCGGGGTCAGCTGAAGGGAGTAATATGCAGTGCCAATGCTCTGCCAGCTCTGGTCAACGTTTCTGGGGAGAGGTGCTCCATTGCCCTGCCAGTTCTGCTCTGACTATCACTGAAGAAGTGCGTTCCGATGCTCAGCGGCCCTAGTGTTTAAGTGTCACAGCGCGTTGTGGAATTTGAAGCTTGATTTGCAGTCAACTGATCCTCTGTGTTCCATCCAGCACCCTATTATTATGTGTCGATAAGGAGGGAATGATTGGTTTCTCAGTTGGCATTCCCTGAGAAATTATGAAAGGGAGAAAATGGACAATATTAGAAAAGCACTTCAGGGAAAGTTTAAAGCAGGGATTGATGTCTGTGTTGCGTGCCAGATTAGCAGGCCATTCATTGTGCTGCTGTTTATGGGATCACAACGGTTATATAACAACAGCTACTGTGCATCAACAATAATGCATCGTGCGTGCAACGTGCTTCGAGATGTTTCCACAGCATTATTAGGTTGCTATGTAAAGGCAGTCATTCCTCCTTCATAAACCATTCCTGTCACGTGTTCGCAATTAATCCGAAATGCCACTGATGTTGCACATTAATAATCTGACTAACACTCGCAGTTCTGATGTATTATTTATGGAATAAACAACAGCCCATGTGTGACTGAATCTGGATGATTAATTCACTCCGTTCCATTCGATGAGGCAGTATGAGCAAGGCCGCAGACCCTGGCTTTACCGAGAGTCGAATTGGTTCAATTTCATTAATCATATCAGGCGAATGTTGAAATGACTTTTGCTTGACATTTATTTTAATGGCCTGCAATAGAAACAGTGAGGAAGATGGGAGAACTTCTAAGATCCATGTTTGCTGGCCTGTTCCACCATGATGGTGGCAGAAGTGCAGCAGGAACAGATCCAATGAAGACTGGGATCGGGATGCATTACAGATCTTCACTTCACTTGAAGTTTGCCACCCTTATGGGGTCGCCTATCATGGAAGGGGCTGAGTTTGGGGCTTGGGCTTGGGTTGGGGCTGGGAAGCAGAGCTTCTGGGAGATCCCATTTCCTCGATCACAATAACCAAGGAAGAGTTTACAGTTGGGAGAAACTGGGGACTCTCTGACCAGTCTCTGAGCATTGAAATCAAAAACTGGTGAACAGAGTTCTTGCAGTGTATGGAAGTATGCCTGTGCCATGCTCTTTTGTCACTGTGCTCAGTAAGACCTGCAAGAAGGTAACAGTTGCCACTATAACTTGGGCCAACCTTGTGGAGATCTTTTGTAAGCAGCCTTCTCCTTTAAAGATAGATGCTTCCAGTATGACATCATCCCAATTCTGTCTTTAATGAAGATTATAAACAGGTAATTTCAGGGGCCAAAGAGATTCCACAGAATCATACAGCACAGAAGGAAGCCATTCAGCCCATCATGCCTTTGCTTGCTCTTTGTCGAGGCTGTCTAATTAATCCCATATCCCTGCTTTGTCCCTTTTAGCTCAGCTTTAGTTCTTTTTCAAATGTTTATCCAGTTGCCTTTTTCGAGTTATTCTTGAATCTGCTTCAGTGTCCAGGCCGAGAAATACGTTAAAGATGATAATTTGCTAATCAAGGCTCTTCTGAATTTATGTAGAGCCTTTTACAAACTCAGGACATATCAAGTCACTTTCTGAGTCGACAATGTCCCTCTCAAGTGTCTTTTTCTTTGGCGGTCACTCAGGATGGTAGATGAATTGCTTTCGCTTCAGCTTGGTTGATTTGGAGGTGGTGGCTTCTGAATTGGCTCATAAGTCCATTATGTGGTCTGCCAACTCTGCCACGTGTCAGGGCAGATGGCACTTGAGGAGTCGAGTAGATGAACTTTCAGGAGGAGCGCATGCTCCCTCCAACACCTTGACTTGACCTCTGCATGTTCCCGGTGACATGTCTCAATGCGCGTTCTGGAATGACCCATCTGTATTTTGGTCAGTCCCAGGCTGGGTTCTCCCGTGAGCCACAGGAGATCTTTGACCTCCTCAAGGAAGCTTTGGAGCACCTCTTAAAGCATTATTTTGATGTCCTTATAGGAACCTTCTGGCACAATTGGGTTTTGAGTCAATGATAGACAGTTCTGCCTACACTGCCTTCGATCTGAAATCAAAGTCACTCAGGGTGCAGCTATTTAGTTCATGCCTGCAGCTAACTCTTGTGTGCACACTCACTTGGAAACTGAGCTCCAGGTTATCGTCAACTCTTTCGCTGAAGCATGTGAGTAAATGGACCCCTCTGAAAACACCAGAAAGCAAAGGTCTCTCTCCAGCAGCCTGTACAGCACAACAACATCTCGTCATCAGTTGAGATGGCTGACACTATGGGTTGTCATCCGTATCTTGGGAGCCTTCTCTTAACAAACAATAAGGCATTCTGATAGAATTCATAATCACTCCCCCGTGCTAGCTCAGCCTTTGCGAGACTGAGGAAAAGAAGATGAGGGGACCTGGATTTCAAAGCTGAGACTGATGGCACAGTCACAAGACAACAGTGATCCCACTTTCCTATGTGCCTCAGACACTTGGATCGAAGAAACACCAGCGATGGTGCCATTACAAAATGCTCCAAATACAGTGGAAGGAAAGGAGGTCCATCACCAACACCGTCTCCCAAGCCAACGTCCCTCATCCAAGTACCAGTAACTCATGCGAAGAGTAATCTTTGGAGCTGCGTTGAAACCTGGCAGATTACTTGACTTGCATGAACAATGAAATACCTTCCCTGAAATCTGCTGTCCTTGCCTAGGCTGACCTACCTGTGACTGCAGGTCCACAGAAATATGGTTGACTTTTAACAGCAATCTAGGCCCTTAGGGAAGCGCAATAAATGGTCACCTAGCTGCCAAAGTTCACCTCCTATGAACAAATTGAAAAAGAAAATTCAGCATTCACGTTCTTTGAAGGTTAAGTAGAGTGATGGGATCGTTTAGATCCATCTGAACAGGTAACATAGAAAATAGGACCAGGAGTAGGCCATGCAGCCCTTTGAGCCTGCTCTGGTATTCAGTAAGATCATGGCTGATTCTTACAACTCAATACTCTGTTCCTGCTTTCTCTCCATACCCTCTGATGCCTTTGATCTGCAGACTCACCACTCTCTGGGTGAAGAAACTTCTCCTCATCTCAGTCGTAAATAGCCTACCCTATATCCTTAGACTGTGACCACTGGCTCGGGCCTATTCAGTCATCGGGAACAACCTTGCTGCATTTACCCTGTGTAGCCCTGTTAGAAATTTATAGGTATCTATGTGAGACTCCCCCCTCGCCCAATCCCCTCAGCCAAATTCTTCCCAACTCCAGTGGGTATAGTCCTACCAGGGAAAAGAGGGCACTGGTACAACATCTCATCTGAAGCATCTATAACGTCATGGCACCTGCAGCTGTGCAGCGCGTTTGATGCAGATTGGTTCACTTTAAAGAGTGCTCCTGCAGGTTGCCAGCCACCTCTGCCACAATACCTCCAGGTGGACATTCAGATTATGCTTGTTGAAGAGGACAGTTGCTCCTGGACAGATGGGTATTTTCTGTACTGCATCCAGCCACAACAATTGTACAGCAGAAAATTAAATGGTAGCCCTTTAAGAACTGCTGCATTTCTTAATACTAAGCTCCCCTCAAACAAATACTAACTCTCTGCCCTGGTTGGTGCACAGCTTCCACAGATTGGACTGATTGTCCCTTGCTACACAGGTCTGTAAATAAAGGTGTGCTGCTGTGTTATACAGAGTGCGGTGGGTGTGAAGTAGGCTTCAGTGGGAGCTGCAAGCTACACTTGGAATTGACAAATTTTAATAAAACAACAGCTATAAATACTGGAAGTGAAAATGAATTGAAACCCTGATTCTGGCCCTAAGAGCTGATCAATATTTATTATGTAGTCACACTGTTACCTCTTTTGTATTTAAGCATAGTATCATAAATATTAAAAGTTCACTACAAATTCAATACCTAACATGTTTCATTTACTTGCTATTGTAAAGAAAACTTCCACTTTTGCTGTGATACTGGACATAAGATTTTTTATATGGGCAGTCAAAGTGTTTGTTACTAAGGTTGCACAGTTGAAGATAGTATTCCATTGTCTGTGACTGTTTTGCTGCAACGTTTTGTGAGAATGCTTTTTCTCTGACAGGTTATTCCTCATTTAACATTTCCTTGTTTAAACATTATTTCGTTTTTTTTTCTTAATTAGGCCTGTTTCTTTGCATTACATTACGATTTCCAGTTTTACGTTGTCTGCTGTGTGTCACTGATGTCGTGAACAGGTTGACGCCATGAGAATTCAAGAATATTTTTGCAAGACTGCAAAGTCTGCGAATTTATGTTGTGGTGCAAGGGAGACAGCGTATTGTGAGACAGAGAAGGAGAGTGATAAAGGAGAAACTATGGATAAGGAGAGTATGAGACAGCGACAGAGGAATAAAGGAGAGACAGAATGGGAAGGGAGGGAGAGAGACCAAGTGAGAAAGGAGAGATAGGGAGGCAAAAACAGTGAGAACAGAGATTTTGGTAAAGGGGGAGAGAGAGAGAGAGAGAAAGAGACAGAGAGAGAGTCAAAGCAGGAAAGAAGAGAGTAAGAGCCAGAGTGGGAAAGGAGAGACAAGTTGAAGTCTATGAATTTGTAGATGTGAACTTATACAGTATTACTGTTAACACTCAGTGATCTGTTTTGGTTTGCAAATTATTTCAGTGAAGGAATGCACGGTGCTGTAGACGTATGGCACATTTTTTCAACTTGTGCATTGTTTTTTTCTCTGGCAGTAAAATATCAAAAGGAACCCAACTGTGGCTTTAATATTGATTCTTACAGGGACACATGATTCACTTAAAGTTGTTTCACCCATCTGGATGGGTACATGAAGAGGAGGGTTTAGAGGGATCTGGGCCAAGTGTTGGTAAATGGGACTAGATAAATTTTGGATATCTGGTCGGCATGGGCGAGTTGGACCGAAGGGTCTGTTTCCATGCTGCACATCTCTATGACTGTAAGGAGCAATTTGCATGAATGGAAGCAAATCTTTACTGCACAGGAATTTACTGTACTGTCTTAACTTGTAGTCTGTGGATGTTATTCAAACAAAACCTGGTAAGCGGAAAACTGTGGAATCAGATAAGCTGTATGCCCCGCCCAAATATCACTTCCCACTAAAGATGGAAGGTGACCTTATACCAGTTTTAAAATTCTGAATGGGATCCAGCAGTGGATGCTGAAATAAGGTTTCTGCTGTTGGAAAGATCAAAATTGCTGACCACACATATGAAATACTAATAAATTCAAAAGGGAATTTAGGACAATTTCTTTTTACACCCAGAGGGTGGTTAGAATGTGAAAACTTTTATCATATGGAGTAGTTGAGGTGAGAAGCATAGATACAATTCAGGGTAAACTAGATTAGTATATGAGGGAGAAAGATTGGAAGAGGAATATCATTGAATCACAGAATCCCCATGGCACAGAACGAGACCATTTGGCCCATCAAGTTCACACCGAGCCTCCAAGAAACATCCCCCCATCTACCCCACCCCCGTAACCCCACATGGGGTTTTTACCATGGCTGACCCACCTAACCTGCACATCCCTAGACAACATGGGGCAAATTGTAGCATGGCCAATTCACCTAACCTTCACATCTTTAGACTATGGGGGGAAACTGGAGCACACAGAGGAGACCCATGGGTTTCCTGTGGAAACCTAAGGAATATTGATAAAGTGAGGTGAAATGAAGTGGAAGGAGGTTCTTGTGGAGCACCAAAGGGTTGAATAACGTGTCCCTGTGTGGAGAATTCTGCATAATTCTGTGTAAAATCCTGAAATTTTATCGCTTCATGGGTCAGGCTGATCCCCACAATTAAAATCATTAATATAGTTTCATTCTTTATTTACATAAATGTTTTCAATCAGTCCACAAACCTTGGTGATACCACTGTTTTTCAACTGTGCAAGGGGACTTGTGTTACCTTTTCTAGACGATGGGAGTCTAAGTGTTAAGATAATGACCAAGAAAACCAAAGGTTGTAACTTTGAATCCTAGCTTAGCTACGTGGTTTGGCCTGGCACCATGAAATGTTGTGCTTCTCCACTCGACCGATGGCATCTTGCCACCCGTATCTGTGTTGTCTTCAGGCTCACATTGTGTTCAAAACCAGGGATAGGTGACATACCTGCTTTGTTAATGTTGTGAGCATCCTAAGAGTGGAGAGACAGCTAAAGTAATCACAACACTGACAAATACACCTTATATTTACAACATTCGTTTCAGGCCAAATAGAAAGCCTGAATGGTTTTACACTGTCCCAGTCCCTGATGTTTTACAGTGGCATTGGATTATAGCCCTTCCCCATTAAACTTTGTGGCCGTCCCAGGTTTCAGTGTGGCCTGGATCTTGGAATGTGCCAGGGTGCAACGCTCCGTCACTGACAGCTCTTTGTGTTGGGAGACCAACATGTTTTCGTCAGATCAGAGCATCTTTCACCTCCAGCAGCAGATAATGATTATCTGGTTGTGGGGTTCCTGGGAGCAGCCGGTAGAGCAGAGTCCTGGCTGGCAGAGCTGCTCATGGACGAATGCCTGGGCTAAAATCCCTGCCTCCCTTTCCAGTCCTCTTTAGCAAAGCTGCATTATCGAGCCATAGAGTCATACAAAACGTAATACAAACATAATGCCAGACTAGACTAGTTCCACCTGCCTGTTCCTGGACCATATCCTTCCAACCTCTATCTATTCATGTTGCTATCCAAATGTCTTTTAAACATTGTAATTGTATCCACATCCACTACTTCCTCAGGAAGTTCATTCTACATACGAACTATCTTCTGTGTAAAAAATTTGCATCTCTTGTCTTTTTTGAAGTCTCCCTTCTTTCACCTTAAAAATGCACCCCCTAGTCTTGAAATACCCTATCTTAGGGAAAAGACAACTACCATTAACACAATCTATACTCTGATTATTTGAGAAACTTCTGTCAGGTTGCCCCTCAACCTCCAATGCTCAAATGAAGAAAGTCCCAGCCCATCCAGCCTTTCTTTATAACTCAAACCTTCCGTACCTGACAACATCCTGGTAAATTTCCTCTGAACGAGCTGCAGCTTCATAATACCCTTCCTATAACTGGACCACCAGAACTGGGCACAACATTCCAGAAGAGGCCTCAGCAATGTCCAGTGCGGGTGTTCTGTTCCCTACTGCAGCTATTTTGAGGGCAGTGTGCGGAATGGGAGAGATTCCAGGCGTGCTCACCTCTGGCCAAACTATGTGACAGTGCTCGTTACAAATTTCTGGCAATGAGCAGTTCCACCCCTCTAATTCCTGCACAGCATCAAGGATATTATATGCAGTTCGTTGGCAGGGTATGGATGTTGCTGTCAAAACCATTCAGAGGGCAGTTAAGAGTCAGTGCATTGTTGAAGGCGTGGAGTTTCTTATGAGATGGAGTGGGTAAGAACAGCAAATTTCAGTCCCTGAAAGGCCTCAATGAACTAGACCGGTTTTCACAACAATATTGCAAATTTCATGGTGGCTTTTTAATTCGAGATTTATTTAATTCCGTTCCCAAAATGTTGCAATCTTGTTTGAAGTGGTTGAGTGCAGGTTTCTGGATTACTGGAGCAATAACATTCCCACAAAGTTCCTGTGTGCTCTAAACATGGAAATACTTCAAAAGAGTCAATGTGGACTGGATGGAAATGAAGGGCTATTTCCGTGTTAAGGACCATCAGACTTTTGAGATGCAGCTGATACCTCCCTGTTCTAAATTTCCAAAGATTAAAAATACGCCATCCAGAACGGATGCACGCTGTCCTTGCAAAAGCATTTTTATTTGTACACTGCAAGTCACAAGTCAACAAATAACTTACATATGTAGCTTCAGGTGGTCAGAAACCACAAGACAATCATAACTAAGTGGTGTTAACACAGCTCCCCTCGCACTGAGGCACTCAATAATTTCTCGTGGCCCATTTTCCAAACAGTAATGCTCACTGGTTGTCGATGCTGCTTTCAAATCTAATTCAATAACCTTGTCTTCAATCCAGTCCCAGTTGGGAACAATTGACCCTGCAGTTTGCCCTCCAAGTGATATATTTGTTTCCATGTTTCAAATGCAAGAAGAAATTGATTTGTACTGCAGTTGATCAGTGTTGGATTATTGTGCTGATCCTCAGCTTTCTGAACCCAGTTCCTTTCATTGAAATGGCCAGTATTTTCGTTCTGGTTGATTTGTTTCAATACATTTTAATTTTTGTTTTCTTTTATTCTTTTCATGGGATGTGGGCATCACTGGTAGGCCAGCCTTGCTTACCCATCCTGAATTGCCCTTGAAGTGAGTGGCTTGCTCAGGCATTCCAAAGGGCTGTTAACAGTCAGTCACATTGCTGTTGGTCTGGAGTCACATGCAGGCCAGACCGGGTAAGGACCGCATATTCCCTTACCAGAGGATATCAGTGAACCAGCTTTTTAAAAAAAAATTATCTCATTTTTCTAATCAGCCTGCTCAGAGGTTGTTTTACACACTTCTGGAGCAGGTGGGACTTGATCCTGGGCCTACCAGTCCAGGGCAGGGACACCACCCCCATATCTCAGGAGGGACGTCCAAATGGATTTTTAAGATGTTAGTTTCATGATGACCGCAATTAAGAACAGCTTAATATTTATCAAATGAATTCCAATTCCAACAGTTTATGTGAGCAAGCATTGCCCCCAGACCATTAGCCCAGGTCTCTATATTACTAAGCTTATCATTATGCCTCTGCCATCTGCTCCCTTCTAAATAGCCATTGCCGTTGTACCATCTTATTATTGTTGCCACAGGGCGTAATGCCAAGAGCTGGTCAACAACTTCAAACCACAAGTTTAGACCCAGCTGACCTGATTTTTAGGTGCACGCTCCTATTGGTTTGTGCAAAACTGCTCAAGTTTCCAGGGCTCAGAACAGGAAATGGCAATTGTCAGCTCATTCTTGGTTAAGAGATTGTACCCTGTCAACTTTGCATATATGAGGTTAAAGCATCAATTTTCATTTTGTCATGTGTTCCTAAAGCAATCGATAGCGTAATTTTGCAATGATAATAGATTGATCAAAAACAAATTGACTGCTAAAATGTTTTGCCGATGGATCACTAATTCTTCCCGTCTTGTGTCTTAAATCATTGCAGTGTGTGCCGGCACAGAGAATAAGCTCAGCACCCTCTCTGACCTGGAGCAGCAGTATCGAGCACTCCGGAAGAATTATGAAAACTGCGAAGTTGTCATGGGCAACCTGGAGATCACGAACATCGACCGAAACAGGGACCTCTCCTTCCTGCGGGTAAGTTAGCACCAGTCACTGCACTGAGCCTAGGGCACTGGTGCACTGCTGCCTTGTTTCACACTGGCCCCAGTGGCACATGTAGCTTAACTGTAACTAAAAATGAGAGAACAGCAACATTGCAGCCAGCTGATCTCTGGGAGATTGCAGTAAGAACCAGAAATACTCTGAGCAGACTCTGAGGGGAAAAATCGGTTAATGCTTCATGTGCTGACAGAAAAATGCTGGTAACACAGTGAACGTGAAAGGGGAAGGGCAACAGGTTAAAGGTTTTAGAGAGGAGGCTTTTGCTCTGTCTGAACTATCAGTCCGCCTGACATTTACTTTGCATTTCCAATATGTAGTTGTTTCTCCTTTGGATGTCTAGTTTTACTGCTCCGCTAAAGCAGCAGGGTCTTGTTTCTTTCAACATTGTTTTGTAGATTTGCAGTGCGGTGAGAATCCACAGTATTTGATGTGTTTCAGGATAAATGAAATTGAGACTCTTGGAGTGGTAGCAGATACATTCTCTCCTGTTGACAGTTGGTGCTAATCGCCTCTACTATAACAGTTTGCACTAAAACCATTTAATGAAGTGATTTACAGTTAATTACTTAAATCTGTTTGGTAAACTGTTACTGCAAAACATATCTATCAGACGCCAGGCCATTAACAAACTAATTAAGCATTCTGGAGTAGAGTTAAGGCACTGCATTCTGAAAGGAAGTATTGAAGCCATGTGGGAGGAGAGTGTTCAGAGGATTCTGATGAGATTAAGGTACTTTCTTTTTATTGCCCATATGCCTGTCTAGAGAGCGTGATCTCTCTTTATTGTTACTTAACCAGTGTGCTGTTATTCTGTAGTCAAAACAGAAAATTTTGGAAACTCTCTGTGAGGCAGCCATTGGAGCAAAAAACAGTTGACGTTTTAGGTCAGTGACTCCTTGGATGGTCACCGACCTGAAATGTTAACTCTATTCCTCTCTTCACAGATGCTGCCCGATCTTCTGAGTTTCTCCAGCAGTTTCTGTTTTCATTTCAGATCTTCAGCATCCGCCGTTCTTTATTTTAACATTTTGCTTTTGTTGCTGTCCGTTTATGTTGGAGGGTCTGTGTGAAGAAGTCAACATTTCCACCTCCCCCTTCAGCTGCTCAGAGGCCAAAGAAGGGTTATGGATCAAACTCCAACTCCTTTACAATCTTACGGTGGGAATATTTACCATGATGCACGTTGTGCTTGTAACACGATTTCCTTTGCAACTGGAATGGAAGTTATTTAGAATCACAGAGTCACAGGAAACTCTTGCAGTTTCACAAGGGAGTTTCGTCAGGGTTCACTCCAGACTCTCAGTTGCTTCTATCTCGCCCAGTGAACCAACATTCGTGAACTAGCTGCACCAGTTAGGGAGAAATTGTTTCCACCGATGGGAGAGTCAGTAACTACAGGACATAGACTTAAAATAACTGACAAGAAAATGAGCGGAACGATGAGGAATCTTTTTCTTAAGCTGCTGATTGTGATCTGGTATACACTACAACAAAGGCTGTGGAAATCATTTTAATAGTAGCTTTCGAAAGTTGATGGGATAGGTTTTTGAAAGGGAAAGAGCAAGGGAATGGAGACAAATGGATAGCTCTTTCAAAGAGACAGCACAGATACAACAAGTTGATTGGTCTCCTTCTGTGCTGTGCGATTTAAGGATGCTAAGTCATGCCGTTGTTCATTCTAACCTCCGATGGTAACGCTGCTGCTTTGTAATCAAACTGTTCAGAAACACTATTAGATACTACTGGAGCTAGCGGGATTTGAACCTGGCCCTCATGGATCAGAGATAGGGGCGCTATCACTGCACCACAAGAGCCCTTTGGATTGTAATGGGCACCAATCAATTGTTCCTTAGACATAAGAATTAGGAGGGATATTCAAAAGATGGCTGATCCAATATCCAAAGTAAAAATTGCATGTCCACCGCTTCCTGGTGAAGTACTAAAACAGGGGTGAAGAATTTCCCAGCTCCTGCTATGGCTGGGATATCAGGAAATGTCTTACTCTGAGCCCACAGTTTCACATTTACTAGAAAAATTCATACTTTTGGTTGGGTGTGAAACAAATGTTGGTTTCCTGTACAGCCAAACTCTGGCTGTCCATTGTTTGTTCCATTGCCCGCCTCGCTGCTTGAATTCACCCCTTTGCTCCCTGCCTCCGCACACTGCAATACTAACTGTCAGAGACTCACAGACTTGCGTTGTCCACTGACCTTCAATTGAACAGGTAATTACTTGGAAATGGGAATAATTGCTGGCTGCGTAATTACTCCCAGCTGTTCCGATTGGAATTTGAAGAGTAATTATCCAAGGTGAATGAGAGATTAAAATTCTGGCAGCAAATACGTTGCTCTTGGGCAAACTAGACTGAATGACAATTCATTTTTTTTTGAAATTTGTAAACCCAAGAGAAATTACAAACGTTAACCATCGGTTAAAATGTTAGCTGCTACCTTCAGCAAGTATTTTGACCTCACACTAAATTGATTCTGTCATGAGCCAGTCCATACTTCTGTGGACAGAACAGCCCAAGGAGCGGGGCCCTGACTTTTGAAGCCATTGTAGGTGAACAAAAGAAAGTTGACTCAAAAAACATTTCTTTCTGTCATTAACTTTGAATGACCCTCTTCCCAACTTATTCTGAGGAAGGGTCACCGGACCCGAAACGTTAACTCTGTTTTTTCCTTCACAGATGCTGCCAGACCTCCTGAGCTTTTCCAGCAACTTTGTTTTTGTTCTCTGCCCAACTTGGTCTGACAAGCCATGACCAGATTCGGACGGTCTCGGAAAGAGTATGGCTTTTTGTTGCATTGTTTTGAATATGGATCACGGATAGAACTGTTACTGTAGCAATTATGCTTGACCATATGGATAGATTGGAATTTAAACTGCATGCTGTCAGATCCTATCTTTTAAAGACAGTGATACTTCTGAGTGAAGTCATAGTTGAGGACAATATTACAGTAGACATCAGAAAATGTAGGCTAGTTTAAAAGATTGAACAGGCTGGGGAACTTTACTTGAGACGCAGAATGCTGAAAAGTGATCATCAAACTTATGAAATGGTTTAACAGGTGTAGTGTAGCAAATCAATCCACTCTTCATGACAAAATGAGAATTAGGTCCCTTAAGTCTCAGCCAGTCACTAATAAATCCATTGGGGTACTCAGGAGAATTCTCCTTTTACTCAGAAAATGTTAAGTATCTAAAGCTTGCGATCAAATAGAGTAGTTGAGTTGAATAGCAGAGATAATTTTAATTGGCAGCTCAAAATTCACGAGAAAGGAATAGAGAACTACACTGGTGAGGTTAGATGAAGAGCTGTGGGAGAAAGCTTGTGTGAGGCATAAATGCAGGCATAGACATCTTGGGTCTCTTTGTCTGTTATTCAGCTGTAAATATGTCATAATACTTTGTAATTTTGTTTTTAAAGTGGTTTGAAAATGTCTAACGGTATAAAGGAAGTCTCAGTTATCAACACAGCAGGTCAAGCAGCATCATAGGAGCAGGAAAACTTGACGTTTCGGGCCTAGACCCTTCATCAGAAATGGGGGAGGGGAAGAGGGTTCTGAAATAAATAGGGAGAGAGGGGGAGGTGGATAGAGGATGGATAGAGGAGAGGATAGGTGGAGAGGAGGCAGACAAGTCGAAGAGGCGGGGATGGAGCCAGTAAAGGTGAGTGTAGGTAGCGGGGTAGGGAGGAGATAGGTCAGTCCAGGGAGGACGGACAGGTCAAAGGGGCGGGATGATGTTGGTAGATAGGAGATGGGGGTGTGGCTTGAGGTGGGAGGAGGGGATAGGTGAGAGGAAAAACAGGTTAGGGAGGTGGAGATGAGCTGGGCTGGTTTTGGGATGCGGTTGGGGGAGGGGAGATTTTGAAGCTTGTGAAATCCTCCCTACCCCCCTACCTACACTCACCTTTACTTGATGCTGCTTGACCTGCTGTGTTCATCCAGCCCCAAGCTTGTTATCTCGGATTCTCCAGCATCTGCAGTACCTTTTATCTCTCAGTTATCAACTTTGCCTAGCTTCAAGGAGAGGTAGGATGAATGGCCTGGACAATCACTCCCAATTCCCAGAGGTTCTTTACATGTGAGTTTTCTAGATGCTGAATGCAAGAAGTAGCGAGAGGAACATTTTGAATCAATGATAAACATAATTCCTGTCAAAAATTTAGCTGTCTCCAGTGTCAGAAATCTGCAATTAAAAGGGTCAAGGTTATTCAACATTCAACCTGGTGATCAATTATGGGAGTGACTCACATTGTCCCAAATAGTGCACAGGCCTCCAGTGCACCGTACTGTGATTCCGTGCGGACAATTTAACTTTAAACATGCTTGCTGACTTTCCAGATACTGCAAATGGAAACAGAAGGTTCAATTAAACAAGTTAATTTTCTTTTAAGCAGGTCAGTGTGTTAAATGAAGCAGATTGATACTCTGCTGCATCACAGGATAATGCAATATGGCTTTGCATCTCGAATCTCTCAAGTATCCAATTCTCGGTTGCAGTAGTGCGTCCTTTGGACAGTAACCGGGGTTGGCACTTTAGGATTAACAGCCTCAAAATGAGGTCAGTTGCATTAACTGGAGGTTATGAAGATGTAAATAATGCTATGAGTAGAGGTAGAAAGTTGGGTTGCAGATGGAGGAATATCGTGTAGATCCATATGGTGCGTATAGTACCCTGGTTGCTATTTCTGGGTTGAAGTGTTTGGAGGTGATCTGACACAATGAGCTGTCAAGGCTCACTAATCAGGGATAGCCATGGGGTAGGTGAGGCAGCGAGTAGCAAACCCTAATGATCTACCCCACTCTGGGACTGGTCTCTTCAGAACTGAATGAGTGAAATTGAGTTCTGCAACTAACTATTGGGGAAGAAGACAAGAACATCTTTTGACAGTCGTGAAAAGTTAGTCATAATGAACCGGCAGGGGGTTTTTATACTGTTGTCTGGTTTACTTTTGCCTTGCAGCCATGAGAAGGAAAATGAGGCTGTTAACAAAAAGGGCAGCCTGTGCGCATGACTGGCCAAGACCACTTTTACCACCCTGAAAGGATCCTCACTCTAGGTATCACGTGTGCAGTGGCATCACCTCTCTATGTTAGAATGCAGCGAGACAGCTGTACTTGGTCGAATCATTCCACTGCTACCGATAACAGGTAGCATTAACCCTGTAGAGTACAGAGCTCAGTGTTACAAGTTGAATTAGGTATATTGACATAGTGTCTTATAATTAGTAGTCAGCCAATTTTTAAACACTAGGAGATTGGTGAAAATTTTCAGCTCAGTGCCTCAATTTTAAAATTCTTCAGGCAAGGCTGTAAGCTCTAGACTGCTTTCTGTAAAGCCCTTTGCCTTCTCCTCAACCCCATCTCCTTTCAGAATAAAAACACAAGAACATAAGAACCAGGAGCAAGAGTATGTCACCTGGCCCTTTGAGCCTGCTCTGCCATTCAGTCGGATCATGGCTGACCTTTTCATGGCCTCAGTTCCACTTACCCACCCTCTCACCATAACCCTTAATTCCTTTATTATTCAAAAAATTATCTATCTTAGATTTAAAAACATTCAATGAGGAATCCTTAACTACTTCACTGGGCAGGGAATTCCACAGATTCATAACCCTTTGGGTAAAGAGGTTCTTCCTCACTTCAGTCCTAAATCTGGTCCCCCTAATTTTGAGGCTATGCCCTCTTGTTCTAGTTTCACCCGTCAGTGGAAACAACCTCCCTGCTTCTACCTTATCTATTCCCTTCATAATTTTCTATGTTTCTATAAGATCCCTCCTCATTCTTCTAAATTCCAATGAATATAATCCCAGTCTGTTCAGCTTCTCCTCATAAGCCAATCTTCCTCAAAACCTCCATCTTTGACCAAATGTTGACCACTTGTCCTAATATCTCTGTGTATAGCTCAGTGTCATCAATGATAACCCAAGTGGTAACATTTGGCTACGCTACGTAAGTGCTGGTTGTTGTTGTTCTCTTAAGCATACAAGACTGAAGTTACAATTGTCCCCACTCAGGGCCAAAGTTTGCATGTGTCTCAGATAAACTCCACACCTCAATCAACACAATTTAAAAATCATCACAGTGCAGAACACTTGGCTATCTTGAAGTTGTGAAAGGTGTTTTATTCATGCAAGTTCTGTTCTTCCTTTTCTTGAGTGGGAGAATTGCGTACCTATTTAATGTCTGGTCTAAAAATTGAATTGAGTAAGCAACAGGAGCTAAATGTTCCTCAAGTGTGTAATGGATGGCATGCAGTTTCTAGCCTCCCATTGGTGCTCTAAAATCTTGTGCACATTCGGAGTGGATTAATCTCAACATCACACATCCTTTGCCATCTGCACAGATATGTTCGGAATAGTCAATTTCCTGCATGATTTATTAAACTTATGTTGTACATGCACTTTTGTCCCCATGTCAGTAAGTGTTTAGATGAAAAATATTATCTTCTTGTAGCCCTGCAACCCTTCTGGATTGCAACTCACCTCCAATTCGAGCCTTTTGCACAGCCTTGATTTCCTTTGATCCATCATTGATGGTCATGCCTCTTGGTGTCTCTGTCCTAGGTGTTGAAAATCCCATACTAAATGCCTCCACTTTTCCATCCTTTCTCCTTGTTTAAAATCCTCTCTAAAGCATATCTATTCGACCGAGTTTTTCATTGCTTGTCCTGTTATGCCTGTTTGTGGCTCAGTGTTCAATTTTGTTGAATAATTTTCCCGTGAACGTGGAAAATAGTTGGCAATCTCAGCCCACACTTCTCAACTGTAGAAAAATGATGTGCAAAACACTGCCTGATCAATTTTTATTGTTGTTTTGAGACAAACTCCATGCCTTCTCCAAAGCCTGTGGGTGAGCTGCCAAATGCTGAGCTTTCTTTTAGCAGATGGTGGGCAATTTCCTTAGCCAACATCGTGTTATTGGAGAGGTATGCTCAAAATAGCAGAACGTCTGGACTGAGTTGAGGATTCCATTGTTGAGTGTGATGAAGAGGTTCATGCTGTTTTCTGGTCGGGGGAAGGTTAGCACAAGAGATTTGTATTTTTCAGACTTTATTTAAAGGCCAAAGTGTTTGGACGCTTGGGCATTGCAGTCAAGAGCAGGTGGATGCCCTCTGGAGCATATACCAAGAAAGCACAGTAATTAGCAATTCAGGAAAGATGGCACAAGGGTGCCAGCTATTATCACGCACAGAAAAAAGATATTGAGGTAGAATTCTCCCCATCTGAAGTGATGTTGTTTAAGTGACCAATCTATGCACTAGTAATATACAAGCAAATTGTTGTTGTTCCCAGCTGATGTAATCTCAAGCAAGTGGCAGCATCAACATTTTCACTTGCTTCAACTCTTCTGACCTTGACCCAGTGCGCCTGATTTTAACTCTGTGCAAGTTAATGAGTTTGGCCTGATATGACCAACAACGGTATATTTGTATATGGATGCGGACATAATCTAGCTTTTGAGAATGGATTTAGCAGGTGGATAAAGGGGAACCAGCGAATGCACTGTGTTGGTGCAGTATCACTGCATTGTTGAAAGACTCCCAGTAATGTACCTCATGAAAGATTGATGAAGGATCCACAGTCACAGTAATACATTAGGATGGTTCATTTGTTCATGGACAGAAAGTAAGGTTAAACAGAGCATTTTCATGTTGGCAGGCTGTAACTAGTGAAGTCGTGCAAAGATCAGAACTGGGACCTCAGCTATTTATGAGATATTTTAAGGCCTTAGATCAGTAAAGTGATGGAAAGTGTCATCAACAGCGCTTTCAACCAGCACCTGCTCAGCAAAAACCTGCTCAGTGACGCCAGGTTTGGGCTCCGCCAAAGCCACTCGGCTCCTGACCTCATTGTAGCCTGAGTTCAAACCTGGTTAAAAGAGTTGAATTCCTGAGGTGAGAGTGACAGACCTTGACATCACATGGACTGCAGTGTTCAAGAAGGCAGCTCTTGATATCACCCCCTCAAGGGCAACTAGGATGAGCAATAATAGAACATAGAACATAGAACATTACAGCGCAGTACAGGCCCTTCGGCCCTCGATGTTGCGCTGACCTGTGAAACCAAGCTGAAGCCCATCTAACCTACACTATTCCATTATCATCCATATGTTTATCCAACGACCATTTAAATGCCCTTAAAGTTGGTGAGTCCACAACTGCTGCAGGCAAGGCATGCCCTTACTACTCTCTGAGTAAAGAATCTACCTCTGACATCTGTCCTATATCTATCACCCCTCAATTTAAAGCTATGTCCCCTCGTACTAGCCGTCACCATCCGAGGAAAAAGGCTCTCACTGTCCACCCTATCTAATCTTCTGATCACCTTGTATGTCTCTATTAAGTCACCTCTTAACCTTCTTCTCTCTAACGAAAGCAACCTCAAGTCCTTCAGCCTTTCCTCATAAGACCTTCCCTCCATACCAGGCAACATCCTGATAAATCTCCTCTGCACCCTTTCCAATGCTTCCACACCTTCCTATAATGCGGTGACCAGAACCGTACGCAATACTCCCAAGTGCGGCCGCACCAGAGTTTTGTACAGCTGCAACATGACCTCATGGCTCCGAAACTCAATCCCTATACCAATAAAACCTAACACACTGTACGCCTTCTTAACAACCCTATCAACCTGGGTGGCAACTACCGGCCAAGCAGAGATGCCCATGTCCCATGAGTGAATAGAAGGAAAAGGAACCAAGAAACCCAGAACGTCAGCCTTTGAGCATGGCAAACATTGAGGGAGACAAATGGCATAGAGGACCTTTGTTGTGGTGGGCTAGAGTACAAGAGTAAGGAAGCCATTCTGAAATTGTACATGGCATTGGAGCATTGTTTTGGGCTCCTTCTCTTGCAAGAGTAAAAGTAAAAGTTTTAAATTGGGGGGCAGGTCAGTTTGCCTAAGCTGAGATGCAGTTTGGCAGAAGTGGACGGAAACAGCTACATCAAGGTGAGTCAGTGCTGCCAAACAGTACAAAGCATTCAAGGAGACAGAGACAATTCAAAACGCATGTGTTCTGATCAAGGAAAAAGGATGGGACTCCCAAATTTAGATGGCTCTGGATGTCAAAAAGTGAAAATTAGAAAGCTTGTCTCAGATGTTAAAAGTTCAATCCCACTGAAAGCATTAAGGAACGTAGAAAGTGCAGGGGGTAAATTTAAAAAGAATATTTGGAAAGCAAAGATGGGGCAAGAAAAGATATTTGCATATAAAAGTAAGGAGAGCCCACAGATATTTTATGAATAGAATAGAAAAAACAAAAAAATAACTGAGTGGGATACTTGGAGACCAACAAGGAAAAGGTGTGTGTGGAGATGCAATATTTGGTCATGGTTCTTACTGATATTTTGGGTAGAATCTTCTCATTTTGTTAAAGTATGGAGGCAAGTGTCATGCCATCCCATCTGCTAAGATAACTCACCAGCTTGCCCACCGATTTTTTTTTTTTCTTCATTTACTCATGGAACATGTGCGTTACTGGCTGTCCAGCATTTATTGCCCATCACTAACTGCTCTTGAACTGATTGGCATGCTGGGCCATTCAGAGGGCAGTTGAGTCAACCACATTGTTGTAGGTTTAGAGTCGCACGCAGGCCAGACCATGTGAGGATAGCAGATTTCCTTCCCTGAATGGCATTAGTGCGCCAGATGGCTTTTTCCGACAATAGTTTCATGGTCATCATTAGAGTTGTAATTTGAGATTTTTATTGAATTCAAATTCCACCATCTGCCTTGGCAGGATTTGAACCCAGGCACCCAGGGCCTCTGGATTTTAACAGGCCAGCAATAATACCAATAGGCCAGCACCTCCCCTTGTACTATTTGTGGCAGCCTCTGCTCCTCGTGGTACTGCTAGTGGTGGAGAGCTGCCAACCTCAGATTGGGTGGGCAACCCTCAGGGAAGTGTTGCATTGGTGGAACGTCCATACTCGCTCAGGACTTGATGACATGGAAGGACCCAAAGCTGACCAATAACTGCCAAAAGGCACAAGGCTCACTCCTCCCCCACCATCCCACACAATTGCGCAGTCCTCCCACAGCTTTTCCAGCTGAGGAGGATGGTGGGGTGCTGGGGGAAGGGCAGGCATGGAGATACGCCCCGTTACTAGCACTAAATCCTGCTCCTTGTTTTTAAAAGGGCTGTGGGGGCTTCAGGTTAAAAGGAAAAAAATGTGTCAATGGAAGTCTGATTAGCTGCAAAGCATTGCCGTTCTGTGGCAGCTGGCTGCCATCATAATTTAGGAACAATTTGTACACCACACACTCAATCATGCATTGTATTTCAATTTGCTCTAAAAACCACATGGAAAAGGTATTCCAGAATGAATTAATGCCTTTATTCTCTCGCCTGGTGATGCTTCAGGTGCTGACATCAAGGACGGGTTACTTTACTGCCAAGAAAAAAGCAGAGCTGAAGATTTGTTTCTGATATGAAATGTGCTATCATTGTCAGCAATACCTCCAGGAGCATATTTGTGGTATTTTTGTTAATCCGCCCTTAATGAATTAATCTTTTTTCTTTTACGAAATGCAGGCACTGATGCCTCCATTTGAACAAAGTGCAGCCTTTGGCCTGGGTGCCTAGCCCACGACACAGACATAATGTCAAGTGCGCACTCAATTACGACAAAAATTACTTCAGTCAAAGACTAAGATGGGATACATTTTATTGCAAATGTCCTCACTAAGAAGAAAAGTTGTATGCCTCCTTGTTCTGCCCCATTTCCAAATATTCGGTTTGAGCAGATCCCAGAGTATAACAAGGATTTTTGACAATTTGTCGCGAAGAACAATGACCTGCCTTTTTCGTTTACTGTAATAAATTACCCCTCGCACCTCTCAGGAGTGTTTTCAGACATTGGCTGACACCAAGCTGTCAGATATCGGGAGAGGCCTGGGCTTAATCTAAGGGTTAAGTTTTAAGGATGATCTTAAGCGATGGGAGAGAGCAACGGAGATACAGAGGCTTAATTCCAGAGCTTAGGGCTTGGACAGCTGAGGGCATGACCTCGAATGGTAGGATGATGGACATCATGAATGCCCAAGAGCTCCATTTGGAGGATTACAAAATTCATGCATGTTGTAGGGCATACCTACTGAAATACTGAGAGGCTGCTCGGCTAATGTTCAACCTTCCCCCATACCCCACAAGACTATATGACATGTTTGTCTAACCTTACATTAATAAACATGCGTGCATGCATACGGACAAATAAGACACACACACTTACAAACATAAAAAAAAGTGCATGCACACACAAAACATGCATGCGCCCACAAATGCATGCCTCATGTACAAAGACACGTACGTGTAGGCACACACATGCCCACAGGCATACACACATCCAAGATTTCTGTAGTGACAAAAATGCATAGCATACTGCGTTTGCAATGAATACCTTTGCAATATCTTTCTCCAGAATGATTCCATGTAGCAAGTCCATATAATGAAGGGAGTCCCTGGCCATCAATGCAATGGACAGAGCAGAGGGAATATTGATAAAAGTCACTTCTCTAGATACAGAAACAGCAGTAGGGCAGAGGTGGAACTGCGAGCATGGCAGAGTCAGCATCTGTAACTGTAATCTGTTTCACTCACTGCTCCATCACTCTCAAATTTACAGTCAGTCCCTGCTCTCAGCGACCTGTCGGTTAAACTGATAGTCCATGCTTTTGTGAAAATAACCGTTAGCTGTAGTTGAGAGTGGGAAAGAGTGGATAACTTTATCTCAAATTTCTGGTATTCTAAAAGGCAGGCAACATTTTGCCACCCCTCAAACATTGCTGTCTTAGGTGACTGCCTAGTTTGTTAAATAATTGCACCAGCTCAGGTTATCAGAGATTCCAGAGGCAGGGATGAGTAAATCTGTGAAGGGAATGGAAAACAAGTATGAATAAATTTTAACTTGAAGCTTTGCCAGACCAGTGTCTTATATATTTAGGTCTTATCCAATTGGTTGAGAGAATTACAGTTGTGTGAATGATCCTGTACTAGTGTGGGCTCTGCCAGGCACTCATCAGGAATCTTTTCTCTGTATTGCTACTTCATGAGGGGATGGAACTACTTCATGAGGGGATGGAACTGCTTCATTACTTACAGTTGACTAAACTATCAATCTTCTTTGATTCTCCAAAGCTTTCTGTTAAGTTTGTGTTTTGTTAACAGTTATCTGCACGACTTGGAGAAGATGCTGATCCCAAATTCCACATTGCTTCGTTTAAAATGATGCTTCATGCAATCAACAATTGCAGCCTATTTCGTGTTTTCAAACCAGAGAGGGACTAGATCAGTTCATCATAAGCCACTGATTTTTACCAAATTGCTCTTGATTATCAAATGTGGAGTGTGGACTGAGCAGTGGTAACAATGTAAATAAGGCCATTAGACATAGGGGTAGAAGTAGGCCATTCCGCCCATCAAGTGCACTCCTCCATTCAGTGAGATCATGGCTGATCTGATGATCATTCACTTCACCTTCCTGCCTTTTCTCCATAACCCTTGATTCTCTTAGTGATTAAAAATATGTCTATCTCAGCCTTGAATGTACTTAATGAATCAGCCTCGACAGTTCTCTGCAGCGAAGAATTCAATAGATTCATTATCCTGAGAGGAGAAACTCCTTCTCATTTCTCTCTTAATTAGGCTCCCACTCATTCTGAGATTATGCTCCTCTGACGTGTACTCGCTCACAGCCTTTCTGCATCTACCCTATCAAGTCCTCGAAGAATCATACGTATTTCAAAAAGCTCTCCATTCTTCTTAACTCCAGTGAGTACAAGCCCAGCCTACTCAGCTTTCTCTCAGACATCCTTCCACATCCAGAATCAACTGAGTCAACCTTCTGTGCACTGCTTCCAATGTCAATTTCCCTAGCTAAGGGGGCTAAACCTGTTCATATTATTCTATGTGTGGTACAATTAGTGTCTTAACAATGCCTCCCTACTTTTGTACCCCATTTCCGTTGAAATAAAGGCCAGCTTTCCATTTGTCTTCCACATTTACACACTGAACTTAGAGTCATGGAGCCATAAAGATGTACAGCACAGAAACAGACCCTTCAGTCGAACTAGATATTCTAAATAAATCGAGTCCTATTTGCCAGCATTTGGCCTATATCCCTCTAAACCCTTCTTATTCATATACGCATCCAGATGCCTCCACCACTTCCTCTGGCAGCTTATTCCATACATGCACACCCCTCTGTGTGAAAACATTGCTCCTTAGGTCTCTTTTAAACCTTACCCCTCTCACCTTAAACCTGTGCTATCTAGTTTTGGACTCCCCCCATCCCGGGGAAAAGACCTCGTCTATTTACCCTCTCCATGCCCCTTGTGATTTGATAAACCTCTATAAAGTCATCCCTCAGCCTCCGACACTCCAGGGAAAATAGCTCCAGTCTATTCAGCCTCTCCCTATAGCTCAAACCCTCCAACCGTGGCAACACCCTTATAAATCTTTTCTGAACCCTTCCAAGTTTCACAAAATCCTTCCTGTAGCAGGGCGATCAGAACTGCATGCAGTATTCCGGCCGTAACTTAACCAATATCCTGTACAGCCACAACATGATCTCCCAACTCCTATATTCAATGCACTGACCAATAAATACAAGCATACCAAACGCCTTCTTCAGTATTCTGTCTACCTGTGACTCCACTTTCAAGGAACTATGAACCTGCGCTTCAAGGTCTCTTTGTTCATTAAGTGTATAAGTCCTGCTCTGATTTGCCTTTCCAAAATGCAACTTGGATGCTGGCTTTCTGTAATTTATGCATAGGGACCCCCAGACCCTTCAGTGCAGCAACTTTCTACTTAAATAGTATTCAGCTCTTCTATTTTTCCTGACAAAGTGTGTAGCTTCACATTTTCTGTATTACATTCCATCTGCCAAGTTTTGCCCCCTAGCTTAACCCGTCTATATCCCTCAGTGGACTGTTTGGTTTTTCTGGTTGGAGATCAGTGGCTAGTTGTGTGCCTCAGGGATCAGTGTTGGGACCTCAATTATTGACAATTTACAAAGGTGAATTGTGTCAAAGTTCGCAGATGACACTGTGATGAGTGGTAGGGCAAAGTGTGCAGAAGACACTGAAAGTCTGCAGAGGGATATAGATAGGTTCAGTGAGTCGGCAAGGGTGTAGCAGATGGAGTACAACATTGCTAAATGTTAGGTTCTCCATTATGGTAGGAATAACAGCAAAATTGACTATTATTTGAATGGTGACAAATTGCAGCATGCTGCTATGCAGAGGGACCTGGGTGTGCTTGTGCACAAAGCACAAAAAGTTGGTTTTCAGGTGCAGCTGGTAATTAAGAAGGCAAATGGAATTTTGTTCTTCATTCCTGGAGGGATTGAGTTGAAAAACAGGGAGGCTATGCTGCAGCTGTATACGGTGCTGGTGAGGCCGTACCTGGAGTACTGTGTACAGTTTTGGTCTCTTTACTTGAGAATGGAAGTACTGGTACTAGAGGGGTTGCAGAGGAGGTTCACTAGGTTGATTCTGAAGTCGAGGGGGTTGGCTTATAAGGGTAGACTGGGACTACACTCTTTGGATTTTAGAAGAATGCGGGGCGATCTTATAGGAACATATAAAATTATGAAGGGAATAGATGAGATAGAAGCAGGGAGGTTGTTTCCACTAGAAATAGGGGACATAGCCTCAAAGCAAGGGGGAGCAGATTTAGGACTAAGTGACATGGAACTTCTTTTCCCAAAGGGTTGTGAATCTGTGGAGTTCCCTGCCCAGTGAAGCAGTTGAGGCGACCTCTTTCTTGGCAAAGAAAGATAGATTTTTGAATAGTAAAGGAATTAAGGGTTACGGTGAGAGGGCAGGTAAGTGGAGCTGAGTCCCTGAAAAGACCAGCCATGATCTTATGGAATGGCGAAGCAGGCTCGATATAGATATTGTGTTTGTTTTCTTCCCCTTTGGGCCCCTTGATTATTAATATTTTTCTTTAATATTTTCCTTAATATCTTTGGAAGGTCATTAATGCCCTATACTGTGGAGACTGATGTAAAGTTATTTTTCTGTGTCTCTGCCATTTCCTGGTTCCCCATTAAGTATTTCCCAGCATTGTTCCCTAAGGAGTCTATTTTGCTTTTTTATTATTCATTCATGGGACATGGGCATCGTTGGCTGGCCAGCATTTATTGTCTGTCCCAAGTTGCCCTTGTGAAGGTGGTGGTGAGCTGCCTTCTTGAACCATTGCAGTCTATGTCCTGTGGGCAGACTCACAATACTGTTAGGAGGGAATTCCAGGATTTCAACCCAGCAACACCGAAGGAAGGGTGACATGTCCATCCTTGGCCTCCTCCATTGTCAGAGTGAGGCCAGACATAAACTGGAGGAACAACACCTCACATTTTGCCTTGAGAGCTTACAGCCCAATGGCCTGAATATTGACTTCACCAACTTCAAAATCTCTCCACCCCCAACCTGTCCATCTTCCTACTCACCTATCCGCTCCACTCTTCCCACTGACCAAGCACAATAACCTCCTACCTGCATCCACCTATCTCCATCTCACCTACCAACCCCCTAGCCCCGCCCCCTCCCTCCATTTATTTCTGGGTTCCCCTCCCCCACCCCAGTCCTGACGAAAGGTTTCAGCTGGAAATGTTGACTTTCCTGCTCCTTGGACGCTGTCTGACTTGCTGTGATTTTCCAGCTCCACATTTATTGACTGAAGGAATTGTGATATATTTTCAAGTCACAGTGGTGACTGGCTTGGAAGGGAACTTGTAGGTGGTGGTGTTCCCATGTCTTTGCAACCCTTGTCCTTCTAGATGGTCGAGCTCATGGATTTGGAAGGTGGTGTCTAAGGATCTTTCGTGAATTTTTGCAGTGAATCTTGTGTACTGTAACACTGTTACCACTAAGTGTCAGTAGTGGAGGGAGTGAATACTTGTGGGTGTAGTGCCAGTCAAGTGGGCTGCTTTGTCCTGGGTTGTGTCAAGCTACTTGAGTGTTGTTGGAGCTGCACCCATCCAGGCAAGTTGGGTGTATTCTATCACAGTCAAGACTTGTGCCTTGTAGATGGTGGACAGGCTCTGGGGACTTACTTGCCAGAATATTCCTAGCATCTGAGATAAAAGGTACTGCAGATGCTGGAGAATCCGAGATAACAAGCATGGGGCTGGATGAACACAGCAGGTCAAGCAGCATCATAGGAGCAGGAAAACTTGACGTTTCGGGCCTAAACCCTTCATCAGAAATCTGATTTCTGATTTCACCATTTCTGATGAAGGGT
>JAHRHZ010000145.1:2236494-2251895 GCA_024137785.1 Ginglymostoma cirratum | reverse complement strand
CAGCAGGCCAAGCAGCATCAGAGGAGCAGGAAAGTTGACGTTTCGGGCCTAGACCCTTCTTCAGAAAAATTTCGGCTCGAAACGTCAACTTTCATGCTCCTCTGATGCTGCTTGGCCTGCTGTGTTCATCCAGCTCTACACCTTGTTATCCTAGCATGGATAGAAGATTGGCTGGCTGACTGGAAGGAAACTGACAATATGCATAAATGGTTCCTTGTCTGTTTGGTAGGATGTGGCAAGTGGAGTCTCGCAGGGTTGTGTACTGCAGCCTAGACCTTTTACAATTTACGTCAATGACTTAGATGAGGGGAATGAAGGCATGGGAGCTAAATTCACAGATGATGCCAAGATAGGTTAGAAAGTATCTTGTGAAGAGGCCATAAGGAAATTAGAGGTGACTATAGAGAGATTGAGTGAGTGGACAAGAATATGACGAACAGGGGTGTAATGTAGGAAACTGAGAAGTAGTTCACTTTGGCAGGAAAAATTTTAAAAAAAGTTTTATTGAAACCATTTTCTGATGAAGGGTCTAGGCCCGAAACGTCAAGCTTTCCTGCTCCTATGATGCTGCTTGGCCTGCTGTGTTCATCCAGCTCCACACCTTGTTATCTCAGATTCTCCAGCATCTGCAGTACCTATTGTCTCTATTACATCTGTCAGCCTTCTTGATTACGTGCTGTACCTGTATGATAATTTTTTTTGACTCATGTGTCAGAACACCTCATTCCATCTGCACTTCAGAACTCTGCAGTCATTCTCTGTTTCAATAAAACTTTTTAAAAATTTTTTTCCTGTTTTACGTTCTTGTTTTATGTTTCCCTTCTTTGTTGAATAGAGGGAGTTACACTTTCTGGGACCTGTCCAGAATCTGGGGAATTTGGGAAAATTATAGCCAAAACATTTACTATTAGTTCTGCCACTTCGCTTGAGACCCTAGGAGGCAAGCCTTTAAGTCCTGGGAAATAATGCCAATTACTGCCAACTGTGAATTTTTAATTCACATGGGAGAGTAGACAAAGTTGCATTTAAGCATCTCACCCAAAAAAGGAACTTCTGCAAAAACACAGCTTCCCCGGGTGCTATACTGAGTGTCAGCTGGACTTTATTCACAATCTCTTAAAATAGGACTTAAGCTCCCAGTCCTTTGATTCAGAGATAAGAGACACTATCCACTGAGCCACAGCTGTTATCCATAGTCCTTATGCCTTTCATTTGTAAAGAATATTGTTGATGCAAGAATTGGGTTTCCCATATTCATGAAATCAGTGAATGCTTTTGAAAATTGTGACTAAGAGATTCTTAAGAATCCATCACTTGATGACAGTTTGGATTATTTAAATATTCTACAACTGGGAAAGGTTTGATCAGTTTACTACTTCCTAATTAAAGAGTTCGGAGCTCTGCCTGAATATTATAGGAATGTTTTGCGTTTATTGGTAATTTTCCTTCGCTCCTCATTCTGGGACCTGCATTCTGGGTTAGATGTGAATGTGACATTTGATTGCAAATGTAAGTTTCCTCAAAGGAAGCCGTTGCTGCAGGTATATCGTAACCAAATTCACATTGATCATCTAATACAGTGGATTCAAATAGATTTCTGGTGGGTGCAATTACAATGTTACAACTTGCTATAAAACAAAGCACAAGAATGCTCCTAATGGATGTGAGGTTAAAATAATGAACCAGCCACAATTTTAATGCAACTTTTGAAGTGCTCACAAGCTAACCTTGTACGAGATGACTTGACTTCAATGACGAATTAATATGCAGTTGTATTGAAAATCTGGGGATCATTCTCTAAATAGTGGCTTGCACTTCAGATGTCTAGGCACTGAGCTCTAGAATTCCTTTGCTAAAATGCTCTGTATTCTCTGTCTCTTTTAAAATTTCCGTAAAACCTGCCTCTGTGACTCAGAGTTTGGGTGTTCCTCCTTTGTCAATTTATGTCTGATTACATTTCTATAAAGCATCTTGGAACATGTTAAAGATGGTACATAAATGCAAGTTGCCATTGCTGAGATTGAATATGCCCCCAGGTCATCCTTGACAAATGTTTCTATCTCAATCTTGGGCTGCACAGTGATTGAATTTCACAATTTCAGTCTTTTATTTATCCCCAAAGAAACATACGTTCCAACTCAGTTTTGGGAGCACAAATTCCCAATTGCAAATTGAAACTGGAAAACACCCACTAGATTAACTAAGCCTGTTTTTTTTCAATTGAAACAGCCTCACATTGCTCACTGTCCCAATACTTTCTCCAGAAAAAAAGATTATCCCTTTATCTCTAGAACATAGTTTCACATAAAACTCTTTGTGTATTCCATGCTTTGGGTGAAGATGTTCTATCTTCCCTTTTTAACCTTTGTATCCTTGCTGTTCCAGCTTCTGTCCTAAATTGCTGATACAATAAAGCTTGCTTCTCCCTAAAAATATACTTCATTCATAAAATTCGTAAAAAAAAATGTAATGTGCAATTTACAGAATTTGCAACATAATTCAACCTATCTCTATGTAGCTTCTTCCAAGCAATATGATTGTAATAGATTTAATATTTACAAAATGTTAGGTGTACAGACCAGGTAATGCTATTTTCAACTGATGGAAACAGTCCAGAACAAGGGGATGTACTCACAAAATGAGAGCTAGTTGCTGAGGAGTGATGTCAGGAACAGCCCTGTCACTCAGGAGAAAGGACATCTCGCGGCAATTGTACAGGACCTTGGAGAGACCATGTGTGTAGTTTCCGTTTACTTTCTGAGGAAGGGTGTTCGAGCTAGGGAGGGAGTGCAATGAAGGTTTACCAGGCTGCCTCCTGGGATGGATGGACTGACGTATGCCCCTGCAGACTGGGTCAGTTAGGACTATATTCACTGGAGTTTAGGAGAATGAGGTGGGGTATCACAGAACTCCATAAAATTCTAACAGTCTGGACAGGGTAAATGCAGGAAGGATGTTCCCGATGACTGCAGAATCTAGAACCAGGCATCACAGTTTAAGGATGTGTAGGAGGCCATTTAGGACTGAGATGAGAAGAAGTTTCGTCAGCCAGAAAGTGGTGAGCCTGTGGAATTCTCTGTCACAGAAAGCAGTTGCGGCCAAAACATTTGTATATTTTTCAAGAAGGCAGCAGCTGTAGTTCACGGGGCTAAAGAGATTCAAGGGTATGGGGAGGAAGCAGGAACAATGTACTGAGCTGGATGACCTAGGCTTGAAGGGCTGAGTGGCTTACTCCTGCTTCTAGTTTCTATGTTTCGTGCAAACGATGGTAGAAATCTGGAGCTCTGTAATCAGGAAAGGGTCCTGATTGTTACGGGGAGTCCAAATTCAGGTCAGCCTGAGCCAGTTGAATAGTGGAGCAGCTTGATGAGCTGAATGGGCTGACAGTGTTCCTGTGTGAGGCTCATAACCTCAAGATGCAATGCAGCTATAATTATCGGAATGGTCTCAGTGTAGCGGACTTTCATAATTAGCTCGTAATTAATTAATTAGATTATTATAATATTAAATACATCAATATTAGACTGGTGACTAACTCCTCTTGCAGTTCCCACATACCTGCGCCCAACCTATCCTCTTCAGAATTCAATCAAATCTTGACACTGTGTCCTGACAATCACAATCTCATTGCACAAGAGCCTTGCTCTATACACAATCCAAGAATTATCTTAGTGAACATCAATTATATTAAAGAAATAATACTGTTGTTCCTGAGTATTTTACGTAAAACTGTAAAATCCTGGGATAATTATATTGCTCAGAAAATGATTATTGTGTATTTTAATGATAATGTCCTTTCATAATGACAGCATAATAGTTACACACAGAAGCAAGGGAACAAGAAGTGTCAAGCCAGTAATTATAAGAGCTGAGCAGGGCTCTAATTGTAGTGTAGGATCACAGTAATTAGTGACGAGCTAACTTCACACAAAGAACAAACTAGTCGAATATTGAAGAATGTGAATTTGAGTTTCTAAAAATCTTTAGTGAATGTCATGAACAATATGGATGATGGAATTTTTCCTGTCATTCTATAGTATCTTCCCCAAGTCAACATCTAGAATCCTCACTGGCTTCGAAAGCTCGCATTTTCAAATAAACCTGGTGCCTTGTGACTTTTGACCTTGTCCACCCCAGTCAACACCGGCATCTCCATATCATGGTTTCCTACTAGTTATCTTACCCCTACCTGATTGTGAACTTACTGATCAAAAACAGCTTTGGAAAAAGCCATATTTCTGACTCAGTTTGGCATCATATGTGATACTTGTCTGCTTGACACCAGTCATGTATAGGTCACTTGAGGTGCTGAAAAGGCAAAAAGGAAAGGCTAAGCTATCTGCTCACTTGCCAGGAAAGGTCACTTGAACTCAAATTACATTCATTCCAGTTTGTGAGTTCACACCTGAAGCTTCAGGAATCTGCACTCTACTCCAGTGCATATTATTTTTACCAAAATCAGGTGTGTGCGCATGTGTGCGTGTGTCATGGACTGTGGACTCTTGTAGGAGTATGTTGAATGCTCAGCATCTGCCGTTCAGGATTTCTATTGTATGGAATCATCCTTATTACCGAATCAATAAATGTAGCTTTGCCTTCAGTGCTTTGAGCCCATGAAAAATGCCATTGGGGTGTAGGGTGACCATATTGGGTAACTATTGTTTGGACTGGTGCAGAAACACTGAAAGAGAACAGAGGAAGCTTCAGGTGTGAGCTTCACATACTGGGAAGGTGCAAGAGGCTGATATTGCTTGCACAATGCAAGTTATTTTCTTGCTCAGCGAGCAGCAGGTGAGAATAACCTACCCTAGCAAAATGGAATTTTATAGATATTACATCAAGCTCCCACGTTTTCAGGATATAGGAGGCTTTACTATTTTGTCTTTGTCACTATGGAGCTAAGCAGGCTGGGAGTGATCACCTATTTTCCCACCCATTTCACACTTCTTTGAAATATGCTGGCAGGACACAAGCTTGTGCAGTTAGGCAAGGCCTCCCTTTATCCCTGTGAGAAGAAGACTTCACTTCTCTCTCTTTCCTTAGTTCTTCCTCTTTGAGCTGCTTTCCCGGCTGCATCCTTCTGTCCACTCTGCTGTACTCTCATTTATCTCGTTCTTAAACCTTTGTTTACTTTCGCTATGCTTTATGCAGGATTGGTGGTGAGGTGCTCTCTCACCTGTATAGTTTCTTACTTTCTCTCCTCCTCCTCATACCCTATCTTTCCATCCATTTCCTTCCATGAGGTTATTAGTTGGGGTGGGGGGATGGTGGTGGGTGGTGGTGTGGATATACATACATTGGGTGGGAGACACATTCTCAGTCCAATTGAGGATGGCAAGTGGGCTCTTAAACCTGGAGCTCCAATCCAAGACCCTCTACAGTAGAGGAGCACCCGACTGTTGTGAATAGCAAGTTAATGGAGAAGTTGCCTCAATATGAAACAATCGTTGGTATATTGGAAGTCCTGAATATACCAGGGGGTTCACCTCAGTGTTGGCTGTCAGCCCATTGCGGGTAAAAAGCTTTATATCAAGTTGAGACTCGTTTGTGATTCCTTGTGGAAGTTGGTCACAAATGAGTTCCATGACCAATCTGCCCAACAATTAGCACCGTCACACAGCCTTGTTTGGTACCTGTCCAGAAATGAGAGGTTTGGTCACCAAGCAGTTGCTATGATTCCGTTGTACTTGAGTCTCAGGATTGTGACAAATTTTGCTGGGCATCCAAGTCTCTGGAAGACTTTCCAGAAAGAGTTGTGCAGTTGATGGAAGCAAAGGCCTTTGTTAGATTAATAGAGGCCTTTGCATTGGAGTGATTACACAGAAAACAACAGCTAATAAAGCACAAGAGAAAGACGACAGCATGTTCATAACAAAAATACTGGCTTTTTCTTTAAATTCTCTTGTAATCATATAGCTTCTCTTTTAAGAGTACACAGTCGATTTGAATTTTACCCCAGCAAGCTTTTAAAATGTTCCCTTTGGCTATTTTTGAATTAACGTTGACAAAAACTGCTCAGAATTAAGAAAAAGCACGATATACCCTGATTGTTATTGATGCATTCTGAGAATGACATATTCTGCACTTGCTCAGATGGTACAATCCAAATTTAGTTCACATCATCACACTTCTGGACATGAAGCTAAATCCAGAATCGGACCTTCAGTGGAGGCTAAGGCCTTCATAGAAAATAGGAGCAGAAGTAGGCCATTCTGCCCTTCACTCATGCCATGCCATTCAACATAATCATTGCTAATCATCCAAATCACAGTTCTTTTCCTGCTTCCTCCCCAGACTCTTTGATTCCTTTCGTTCTAAGAGCTATATTTAGCCTAGAAGCACAAGTTAAAAACTCATGAAAACACTAAAATACATAAAAGACAATTCAGTAAAATGTAATTGTGTTACTGTGAAAGATTTTTTGTTACCTTTTACATTGGTTCTGACTTTAGGTTGTAAATTCTTCAGTGACTGCAACAGTAAATGGAGGTTATTATTTTACACTGAAGTTCTTTTTGAAAGAACTGTAGATCCCCAGAGACCAAATTGTGTCAACCAAAATTACATAATTCAAGCATAAATACGGATGCAGACCTTCTAATGGAAAATATTGACAGAAAACATGCCAAAAATGTGAAATCAGGAATTCAAACAAAGCAGAGACGAAGTCCATGCAAATCTAAGGCTTTATTTGGTAGTGACCTAAAAGAACGAATGAATTCAAGTTAAATGCGCTATGTAACAAATTGTAGACATATACTTTTGTGTCTCCACAAGTTGTTTAATTACTTTGAAGTTTTGTTGCAAATCTGAAACTAAAACAGAAAATGCAGGAGAAACTCAGCTAGTTTGACAGCATCAGTGGGAAGAAAGCAGAGTTAACATTTTGAGCCTGGTGACTCTATCAGAACTGTTAGTAGCTACGAAACTGCGGCACAAATACCATTTTTTCCCGAGCTACTAAGAGTTCTGGTGAAGAGTCGCTGGATTGAAACATTAGTTCTGCTTTCGTCCCACAGGTGTTGTCATTCCCGTGGAGTTTCTCGGCATTTTCTGTTTTTGTTTCAGATCTCCAGCATCTGCAATTGTTTGTTTTATGTAAATTTGAGAGTTTGTTATAGCTGAGAGCAGATATTTGAGACCCTGTACATCTGGGCTTGTTATATCTTCTGTGTTTCATTCAAAGTGCCTGACACATATTTTGATGATATATTAGTGTCCAAGTTACTTTAAGTCAAAAGTAGATGAAATAATTAAGAAGGAAATTCAGTTTGAGACTTCTTTATTGCTTGTATGATTGGCAAATTTCCTGGTAGTTCAAAATTTGTTCGGCGTATTACAATTGAAATGGAATTTCAAATTTGAATCTTCAAGTCATGTTTGCTATATAAGTAAACACCCATGTGACAGCTCCAACAAAAACATGGGTAAGCGGATTGCAACTAGGAACAGGGCAGAACATCAATGTTATCAGGAAGGTGTTACCTTGTCTGACCTCAAAAGGGGCATAGGTGCTTTCCCACGGTCAATATCAAACACCTCCAATCCAGGTATAGTACGGATGAATATTGTGTAATGTCCAACTGGAATGTATCTCAACTAGAACCTCTCTGACTGCACCCATCCAGTTTCACAATCACCCAAACAAGCTCCACGTTAGTTCTTTAGGTGAGATTGCTGCTCATACAGCGGATCAATAACTTCAAGGAACTGTGTCAGGAATGCCCTCGGGTTATTCTTGTTTTTCTGCTTGAGGGGATCTTTGAAGCTTTGGCACTTTAGAAATATTCCAGTCAGATTCATAAAGAGCCAAAGTGACCATTTACTTTGGACAGCTCGCTTGCACTGTGGAGGTTCAACGAACCTCCATATCAGTGACACACGTTGTATAATCTTGTACAGCAGTGTTTATAATAATAGTATTTTGCAAGAAGAAATAAGAAATGCAAGGGGTTAGTATTTCTGCTTTGAGTGCTCACAGGAAATTGGGTCAAACATTGTGCGTGTATTGTGCTGCTTAAGTCTGAGTTCAAACTTCCATTAAATCTATTTGTGCAATTGCAAAGGTAAACCCTTCCATGAAAGTGCAATTGGTCAGTGCAGTAGAACATGACGGGTGCAACTCTGTCCACCCTGAGATGTGGCAGGGAACGCAACGGGGAGGGCAAGATAATCAGGTGGGTTGCTAGACTAAGTAACCACTGTCGACTATTGTAAAAGTAACCAGCTAGTTCATTATGTCCGCTCGGAAGGGCGATCTTCCATCCTTACCTGATCTGGCCTGCATGTAACTCCAGACCTGCAGCATTGTGGTTGACTCTTAACTACTCTCCGGGCAATTAGGGATAAGCAATAAGCTCTGGCCTAGCCAGCGCCACCCACAACCCATGAATGAATAAAAGGGAAACTTTCCTGTCCAGCAACTAATTGAGGCCATTAGGTGGTCACTGAATGAGCACTTAAGTGCCTGATCCTTCCTTGGCTGCAATTCCTTCAGCCCCGGAGGAGATGGGAAAGAGTTGGCCGATCTGACTGGTAAACCGGCGTGGGGGCTTGCTGCCAGTCTGGGAGAAAGGGGGCTCTGAGTCTGCATTCAATTGTCCCAGACCAAGGGACTGGACCTATGCCACTCCCTCCCTGCCTCAGACCACCTTGCTCCCCATGAAGTCCAGAACCAGACCAGCTACTTCCCCCTCCCCCCACCAACAGCACCTACCTGTCCTGAGAACAGTCTGATATCTACAAATCTGGCAGATGGTGTCCCAGGAGCAGCCAAGGTCTTTGCCATTATGCTGCCTGTAATCATCCAGTAGTTCTAGGCAAGTGGGAATCCAGGGCTATAATTCTAGCAAACCAGCTGTCTGGTTGCCAGATGATTCAGTGGTCTTTCTGACCAAGGTAGATCTCAGGAAAATTCCTCCTCAAACAGGAAAATCCTGACCCATGATTTATTTATCCTTTCCATTAAAAATGCATTCTTTCATTCAGAGAGGTAATCTGATGTAGTTTTACTTATGCAGCTAAGTGTGCATTTATCAGCAAAAATGAGCAATTTTAATAAGTTACCCACTGCTTTTTAGCTCTGAGTTATACCATTATTAATGAGTGAGGATGACTTCCAAAAAATTACGCTGAAACATTAATTGTTTTAGTTGGTGTTGGCTCCTGTCTGTTTCTTGGTACGTTTAACACTATTTTGGTATGTAAAAATGTTTAAAATATGCCAACCCGTGTTTGTGGTGCCCAGAAAAACTGTGTTTAATTTAAAGAAGCCCTTTGAGTGGGCTCTAACAGGCACCATCCACAAAATCCTTCTTATTACAGTCTGGAATGTGGTGTATTTTGTGGACAAGGCCAGCTTCGAGGAAAAAAAACACATTTTATGCCGTTGTTTAGATTGTGGAAAATTTGCTGTCTCCTTGGCGTATCTTATGCATTAGTTTCAGCGATCCTTTGCAGTGGTTTGATCAATTTAATGCAGATTGCACTCAGCACAATCTAAGGGAAACTCTAGCTTACATTGGGTTTAGCAAAGCGACTTACCAAAGACCTGAAAGCTCATCTCAGCTTTATCATTCTTATAACATGCTCAACTGTACTTAGTGTGGCTCCAATCAATAGGATTCCCATTGGTCATATCTAGAACATGCGTCATCACAGCAGCTCAGGATCTGTGTGAGGAAACTTTTCACTGAATTGATAAAATCTCCCAAAAGGTGGGGAACTGCTGTTGGCTTTTTTTAATTGAGAGGGCTGTGTAGCTCTTTATTTCCTCGTCATTCTGCAATCCTGTGAGCACTCAATGTAGGGACCGAGTCCAAAACAGTGGAAAAAAATCCAAAAAAAGTTAAACTGTATAAACCAGCCGACCTCTATATCTGTTAGTTAGCTACATTTGTATAAAAATCAACGTAGCCCCAGCACCTTACCTCATAAAGACGCAGTCAATTCCAAATTCAACCTGCTGCGAAAATAAACCAAACCAAAAGTTAGTTAATCTCAGTTCCTCTCTCGGGGTAAAACTTTGTCTGATACAATGAGTTCACACACACTTTGTTTTTGGAAGTTTTTATGAATGTTAGATACTGACTAACAGTGCTTTTAACTTCTGTCCAGGCTGACACCCCCGATGGATTGAAGCTAGATATTTTCATTTCTGTTCATAGGCATAGATGAGCAACACAAAACCGTCCCAAATCTGCCACATCCTCAGAGTGGAGTGTGAAATGAAATAAGAGCACATTCCACGTGTGCAATAGAACGCAAAAGTGCATTTAAATTGGGGGAAATTTTGTTTTGGACTTGGTGATTGTTGACAGAAGTTCAGCAGATATTCCAGGCAGATCATGGAGACAGTTTCGTCTCCATACCTGCACTTTGCCTGACTGAAACAACTTGGTAAGGTGCTCCACTTCCCAGCCTCCACTTCCCAGCCTCAGCCCAACGTGTCTGTGCATCTTTCAAAGATTTACCCAACTAATTCCACTATCCTCAATGTGCCTGCCCAAACCAGAAAGGCCTAAAGTTTTCACTTGAGGGCATTGTGCATTTCTTCTGTGCAATTTGCCAGTTATTGCTGTAATGCATGGATTGCAGGATTTTCAGTGTGAGTTTCTGTGATTCTCTTTGTGCTAGATTTGGAAATGTGGCATTAGTTGCAGATCCTGCCCGCAAAGCAGACCAGTCCACAGGACTGGGGATCATTATCAGTAGGGACTTTAGCTAAATGAGCACCTTTGCAGGATTTTGGGCGGGTTTGAGGTTATGCTGGAACCTTTGGATACCATCCATTGAAAAGTTTTGAATGCACTTTCAAATATTATCTGATAGACTGAAGGACGTAGTCTGTTAATCTAAAAATAATCTATACATTTTTAAAAAAAGTAATTCCCAATGATTTAAGATTGGGTTACTTATCATGTGTACCTGATCAAAGAAGTTCTTTTTGTGATCAGCCAAATTATTTGAATTTTAACAAATTGCCAGTCTTATCTCTTAGATTTTTGAAGGAATACTTTTAATGCAGCTTTTTTTTGCTTATAACTAAAACTTAGGTTTTAAAACACTGCTTGATCAGGCTAGTTCATGACAGATTTGTATTGCAATATGTTGAGGGTTTCGAGTGGGACAAAGAAACAGGCTCAGTTTGTGGTGGAATTGTGATTGGATCAAAAGCAGAGATTTGTCCCCTTAAGCTGTCATTTTAAAAGCTGAACAGAGGGAGCCTTTACAATACACCCTGGGAGCACTGAGTACAGTGACTGGAGGGATTTTTACATCCTTATGGAGTTAAGCACATTCACTGTCGTAACCAGTGGAGAAGTAGCTCCAGAATCGGCTACTCCCTTGAGGAATGAGGAGGAAAAGTTAGGGAGAGGGACTTAGCCTGAGCTGTCACAGCTATTTAGTAACTACTTGCACCCAGATTTCTGGTGACATCGAGGTTGGGAGGGTGTGGTTCTCCTCTTAGAACCGAAAAAGGAGGAAGCAAATTAAACAAAATAGATGGAAGGAGAAAAGGAATATCATTACCACATGCAAGTCCAAAAAAGTAATGTATTAGGGTTAAATGCATTTTAAAGCCCCATACTGGTCAGCCTTAAAGGTTATATTTCCAAGATTTGTATTCATTTGTATTCATGGCTTTTGTTTTATAGGAAGGTTGTCAGTTTACATTTCATAACATTGAACTCACTGTGAGAGAAGGTGGCTGACACTGCATTCCCAAAGTAAGAACAGGTGATTGTGAATGAGTTTGTGTGTGTGTGTGTGTGTGTGAGAGAGAAAGTGAGTGATTACCGGAGACTTGTATATATGTAAATGATCTGTTGGTGCAGATGAATGATTCGTCGCTGAGCTAGATGACATTGATACAAGGGCACTCTTCTGAATAGGCCTTTCTGCTTTACTTGCAATTGCAATGTAATATTGGAGCTAAGGAGTTTTACTTATTCAATCTTGAGATACAGACATCGCTGGCCAGACCATGGTTTGTTGTCCATCCGTAGATGCCCTTGAGAAGATGGTGGGGTGGGTTCCTTTTTCAATGTAGGAAAACCCATGTGCTGTTAGGAAGGGAGTTCCAGGAATTCGACCCAGTGACAGTGAAGGAATGGTGATGAACTGCTTCAACCCTACACCTTTCCTTAAATCTCTCCGGCTCTCCTTTCCTCCTTGAGATGCTCCTTAACCTAGATTTTCCTTTTGATGCTGTGGCTAATGTCTCCCCATGTGGCATATCCTGTATAGCGAGGCTCTCGTAAGCAGCTTTTGGCCATTTTGGGTAGAATCTCATAGGGGCCTGGGTGACGCGGGCTACGGTGAGAAATTTGAGAGAAGTCCTGTGAGGTCTTTCTCGCTATTGAGAACAAATGGTTGCAGTTTCCATCGTAGTTCCGGGCCATGAAGCAGCAGCAAGCTCTCTATTAGTGGGGTTTACTGCTTGTTACCACACTCAAAAACCGCACAATTGCCTCATTAGTATGCAGCTTCCTATCCTACATCCATTCCAGGGAAACTGGACACCGGAAACTCTCGACATGTAGGTCAGAGTAGGTGCCTGGCAACTCCAGCTCACTGCTTGCTCCAAAGGACCTCCATGTGGAACACCCAGCTCCAACGTCTCAGGGTACATTCCAAGGGCAGCGACCGCACATGCCCCATCTCCATAGACGCCCATCCACCTCGCAGAGCCCTCATAGCACATCTCCAGTCCTTTTAGAGGATGTTTCTGCACTTGTACTTTGGGCCACAGCAGCAACAAGCTTTGAAATGATGCTGCAAAGATAGTTTATGAGCGGGGTCAGGCACCCAGTTCACAGACTGGACTAGCACCTGTATTCGGTTCACTTGCTTCCCTTAGTCTTCAGTCACTTGGTGTCTATCTACATGCTGACACCATCACTGCCTTGCCTTGCAATGCCATGGGTTTTAGCGTGTTAGCGCCTCAGCCAGAACCTAAAGGCTCAGTCTTTACTCTTTGGTCTTTAAAGCATTCACAGGCTCTGTGATGAGAATAGCGACGGGTATCTTGCTGTATGGAACAGTGAGGCATCAACCTCCTACCTGCAGTGTATGACAGCTGCCTGCATGGCAAGCACAATGCTGGCTACTTCACCCAAATGGCCATGTCCTCAGTCCAGTCAAAGGGACGGGGGAGTGGTGGGGGGTGGATGTGGGATGGTGTCAGTCAGGGGACCACCATACAGTCTGTTAAGGGCAGAGTCTGCAGAGCCCAGGGGCTTGACCAAGTCAGTTGCAGTCTGGAGTTCTGTCTGACTGTTGCCTGGGTAGTAGGCCACAACAGTGAGCCCAGGAGCGGGGGAGCCAGATGCTGAACATTACCTGGGAGCTGCAGGAGTAGGGGGCCAGTCTCTCCTTATAGCTGTGAAGGTGATAGCTGCATTGAACTTCTATCAGCTGGCTCCTTCCAGGGAGCGACGAGTGACCTCTGTGGGATCTCTCAGTCATGCACCCACAAATGGATCAGGACATTGACCAGTGTGGTCTGTGTAAGATCACACTGGTTCATTTTAAAGCCCCATGGTGAGGTCAGCACTGCAACCCATGCAATTGGATTCAGAAACACAGCTTGGTGCCATTGACTGTATACACGTGGCACTGAGAGGGCTGTATCACAACATTGAGGGATTCATCAACAGAAAGGTGTTCACTGTTCCCATTTCCTGGGGGTATGTGTCCACTACTCTGGCAGCTGCCACCACGCCTACATCTGGAACACTGTCATGTACCTGGTGTATCTGAGGGTCCAGGGGCCTTACAAAACTGGTTACTATAGGACGAGGGCTACCCACTGCGGCCATGGGTCATGACACCTTTGCACAAACCCCTGTCTGATGCAGGATGCAGGTAAATGGTGCCTAGGCTTCAAACAGGGCTGTGGTGGAGCAGGCGATGGGGGCTGATGCTGATGCAGTTCCACTACATGGATCCCTGCGTGGGGTCTGATGAGTCCAGACCCAACAGAGGGTGCTGCATCATCATGGTGGGTGTACTCCACATAATTAGAGAAAGCGACAAGGTGATGTGATGGATGCTAGGGAGCCAGAGCACAGGAGCAGACGTTAAAGGAGAAGGATGAGGGTTTTGAGGAGATGGAATTTGTCCTTCTACATGACAGAGCTCAGCTGTATAGGATGCTATATACCAGACAGAACTTGATTGACACTGGCTTCCAGTAGATAAGCGCTGAGTGCAACAGATAATCATTGTAATAACTCAGGAAGCCCGACTGGAAATGAACATTATTTGTTGATAAACACCAAAATAGAGCTACTATACATAAGCTAGTCCTAGCCCGGAGTAGATGGTTTTTATTCTTTTTTTTTAGTTTATTTTGTCCTATTTTTCTAATCAACCTATTCAGAGGTGTTATTACATACCTTCATAGATCTTCATTGAATCCCTACTGTGCGGAAGCAGGCCGTGTGGCCCATCGAGTCCACACTGACCGTCTGAAGAGCAATCCCACCTGGACCCACCCTTCGCTACCTGTAACCCCACATTTCCCATGGCTAACCCACCTAGCCTGCACATCCCTGGATGCTATAGACAATTTAACATGGCCAGTCCAGCGACCCTGCACATCTTTGGACTGTGTGGGGAGTAACTGGCACACCCAGAGGAAGTCCACACACCTGTGGAGCAGGTGGGACTTGAATGCAGGCCTCTTGGTCCAGAGGCAGAGACACTACTACTATGCCACAAGAAGGCCCCAAAAGAGGACTTCAAAACTGTCATGTTATCATGCATCTCTTTAAGTTTGGCTGTGACAAATGCCGTTTGCTGTTACTCAATGGAGGTCTTGTCTCTGGTTGCTTTTTTTTTATCACTCCTGTAGCCAATTCAATATTTATAAGCAAAGCCCAGTGGGTCTGCTTTCTAACTGCATATTTAATCAAATTTTCTAATCAACCTGTTCAAAGATGTTGTTACACACCTCTGGAGCAGTTGATACTTGAACCCGGGCCTCCCAGCCCAGGGATGGGGACACTACCATTGCACAACAAGAGGTCCCTGGGTCTGTGTTTTCATTATTTTGACCTATTTTTCGAATTAACCTGCTCTGAGATGATATTCTAAACCTCGTGAGCAGGAGGGACTTGAACCTAGTCCTCCCGTGTGCCACTAGAGGGCGCTCGGATCTGCTTTATAAAGGGATCGGGTGCTGAGTTCTGGCTGGGTAGGCCATTTCCTGTTACCGAGGGGACTCCTACTCACTGAGCCCCTTGAGAAGATCAATTAGTGATTCTCCAAGGGCCTTGCAGAGGTTATCACAGTCATGAACTATAACATAGTCATTCACCATCATGTAAGTCATTGGTTTGTATTCTGGGGTGAAATGCAGTTTGTTTTGTTTCTGAGATAAAAGGTACTGCAGA
>JAHRHZ010000145.1:2147527-2236094 GCA_024137785.1 Ginglymostoma cirratum | reverse complement strand
AAACTTGACGTTTCGGGCCTAAACCCTTCATCAGAAATGGGGGAGGGTAAGAGGGTTCTGCTGATGAAGGGTTTAGGCCCGAAACGTCAAGTTTTCCTGCTCCTATGATGCTGCTTGACCTGCTGTGTTCATCCAGCCCCATGCTTGTTTTGTTTCTGTTTGCTTCTGTTGATTGTAAATAAAAGCAATGACCTTTGGCATTGTTTGGATGCTTCCCTTATGTAATGGTCCCCAGGTGGACAATGATAAGATGATTGTCACCAGTGGGTAGTGGGGAACACAGCAGCGGTGGTGATGTAGAGAGGGGAGTAAGTGTAGTTAAGAACAGGTAGGCTTTGTGGCCTGGTGACTAATCAGTGACTGGGGGAAGAAAGTGGGATTGTAAGTATGAGAAGATGTCAGCCATGCCAGTTTTCTGCTGTGGGTGACGTGGGTTTGTGCCACAGCGTTGCCAATGAAGGATGTCTCTAGAATGTCCACACTTGTCTCTGATTGTAAAATGATACTGAGGCCAGTCTATTCTGGGACATCTGGGCAGTGGCAAGTTCTTCTCATTATAGCAGATGTGAGGCACTCCATAGGGTGATGGTTGGTAGTTAATGAGGTGATTTTGGAACATTAATGTGAGATAACTCACTAAGCCTTGTGGAGAAAAAACCCTTCACAAAATTCAACAAGATTGACATAGTCCAAGAAAAGGTAATATTCAGCCCATTAAAGGGGATACGCAAATGCAAAATGTTGTTGCACTAGCCACTTGTTGAATCAATAAATGTACAAACTTGGTGAGTGTCTTTGTCTCTCTTTGTTTAGTTGAGTGGTACTTTGAGAGACAGAGGCAGGAAGGGAAAACCATTCTTGTGTCTTGAAATATGAAAGCCCCTCAGATGAATGCAATGTGTTGCTTTATTTCCCCAACCCAATGCGTTTTGAGCAAAAGACTAAAGATCTCGATATATCTTCCTGTCCCATCAGTCTTGCCAGCAGTTCATCATTTTATTTTTGTATTCCTTTCGGGCAGAGAAGTGTACGGCATCATTGTTTACTAATCACTTCATTTGTCAATCATTAATTTTTAATGCAGTATTTGTTTTTGTATCAGCAGAGAAAAACAACTTACCGAGTGGATCATATTGATTCGCAATTAAAAACTGTGCCGAACATGCAATGTGTCAACTAGTTTTTAAATCATGCCCTTTGTTTTCTCTTAATTAATGCATGGCTTGCATTTATTTTTTATACAAAACACTGCCATTGGCTCATTTTCATTCAAACAGTTGACAGCATTAACCAGGTGAGTGATGTGAATGTTGAACACATGGTAATTGGCCTTTCAGTGTTGTTAATTATATTTCCAGCAATATTCTGTTTATGTTTTAAGTATTGAACACAACTTGATGTGCTGGCCAACTCAGACTGTAACTACATTTCTGTTTGAGAAGCCAGCCCCTTAGACCCTGTCTAGTTTGTTCAGTGAAAACATCACTGCCTTGGGCATCGCAGTACACGTTCAAACAAGATGCCCTTTCACATTTGGTTTTAATAATGAATCAACATGCTTATGAAGGCCAAACAATGCTCATGTTATGTATTAAATGTCAATTTCCTGAACCCTGTTACTATACTGCATTAATGTCCCTAAGAGAAAGGGAATCCTTGTGCCTTGCCCCATCAGTTCCTAGAACTGGTTCTAGTCCAACACCAACATGGCTGACTCCCATCTGACTCGCAAGTGGCATGGCAAAATACTTGGTTGTATCAAACTGAGGATGACAAGGGATGGGCAATAACTGCCCATGACCCAAGAATGAATAAAAGAATTTTACCTTGATCTGCACTGCTGGAAGTTACAGGCACTCGGATATGCTGGATCTCTAATCTTCTGCAGCTTTCCAATATAAGAGGCATCCCCTCTATTAAATAAACCAGCATGGGCAGCAAATTGAGCCAGGAACGCGCACTGGATCATTTGGGATCCAGCTTAACTCTGGGGGCAGGTTTCACATAGCGAGTGTGCAGTCACCAGGACCCTTTAAGGATGGATGTTATTTTCTTTTCCAAGAGGCTGATTGAGCCCATTGGAACAGATAATTGAGAGGGTCATAACTGAGGCTTAGCTGGAGAGCAGTAGACAATTCTCATTTCTGGTGAAGCAGTACTGGAAGGTCTGGCTGTGAAACTCTGGTACAGAGCTGAATAGTTAACTGCAATAATTCCTTATTCTTTTCATGGGATGTGGACAATGTTTCATGGAGGCCAGCATTCATTATCACCACTAATTGCCCTTTAACTTAGTGGTTTCCAAAGGGCAGTTAGCCATCCACACTGCTATGGTATCAGAGTCATGCACAGGTCAGGTCAGGTAACCATGGCAGACTTCCTTCCCTGAAGTAAAGGTTTTATTTTTAATGACAATTGCTCTGAAAAAGTTAACACTTGATTGAGTGCAGTGAGCACCCCACTGGGATGATGTGACGGAGACTTGGTCAGAGTGAGGGAGGAGCTTACAGGAGGTAGATCTGGGGCTGCTGCTGCCCGAATGTGTCCCTCCCCTAAACGGTGCAGCCTGCCTTTTTAAAAGTACCAAGTAGTTTTAACCTGCACTGGCTGCACACAAATCTGGAATCCCAATTGAGTGTGCAGTCGTTTAGCAGACTGATTAGCACCGGGTTACACGACAGCAATCAAGGAAACAAGAAAAACAAAGCAAATAAGAACGAGGAAATAACTTACACACAACGGGTTTTAAACAGGTACAGAATCATGGAGAGGGGCAAAGGCAAGCAGTGTGATTGGCAGAAGGCAGGAAAATCTAAAAGGATGATGGTACCAGGGAAAGGGGGTTGATAATGGGACAAATGTGGAGTAAGTGTGTTAATGGCAACAGCAGAATCATTACCACCAGTTCCTGAATGAAGAAAGAGAGGAGCAGTTGTTAATGCAGTGGCGGAGAGAGTTATTGAATTGTAGAATGTTACAGTATGGAGGGAGGCCATTTGGACTCTCAGCATACGCTGGCTGTTTGGTAGAGGAACTCAATGGATTCCATCTCCTTGCCCTTTCTGTGTAGTTCTGCAAATTTCCTCCACGTTCCCCTTGAGTAGAGACCCTAGAGGAACACAAGCAGTTCTGTAAAATGTAATCTGCTGATGACAAGACACTGAAGTAAAAGGTGATTAAAATGCTGACAAATTAAACTGTAATGGTGCTTCCCCAAAGACTGAAAATAAGTAAATCGTTATCTTGTTTGAGTAAATGATAGAGATCTCATGCCCACTGCATTAGAAGATGGAATCTGAAAATCAGACAACACAGGAGGCCATTCAGCCCATTTACACTGTATCAACTCTTTGACCACACTAGCATAGAAACATAGAAATAGGAGTAGGACATTCAGCCTGTTGACCCTGCTCCACCATTTAATATAATAATGGCTGATCAAATACTTCAATGCCTTTTACCAACACTATCTCTCCTATAACCCAAATTCCATTGTCAATCAAAAACTTATCAATCTCTACTTTAAAAATACTCTGCTGGGGTAGAGAATTCCAAGACTTAGCCACCCTCTGAGTAGTAAACATTCTCCTCATCTTGGTGCTAAATAGCATCCCCCCATATTTTTAAATGTGCCTCCCTTGAAACTTCTTACCTGCATCGACCCCTTTAAGTTATCAGACTTCTGAATGGATCTCTCAAATTTTAAGTTTAATATTGATCTCGCTTTTTGTGCACCTTCTGTGCAGTTTTAATGTTGTTTTGTCTCGCTCTGTTCTGTCACCCTAATGCACTTTGGATGGTATGATCTGTCTGTTCTGCACCAAAACAGAACTTTTCACTGTACCGACGTACATGTGACAATAATAAGTCAAATCAAAAAAATGTTTCGATGAAATCACCTCTCAGTCTTTGAAACTCCAGACAATACAGATCCTATCTAACTAATCCTGCTATCATGATCTTTTCCCATGGGCCAGCAAACATTCGCCTTCAAATATGTATCCAATTTTCTTTTGAAAGATTCTATGGAATCTGCATCCACTACCCTTTCAAGCAATGCGTTCCAGACCACTGCAACTCTCTTGTGTTAAAGAATTCTCCTCATCATGCCTCTGGTGCTTTTGCCAATTTTCTTGAATCTTCCAGTTGCTCTGTTTCTTAAATGCCTTGTGCTTTCTGAAAAATACTGATAATTTAATTCCGAAGGCAGCCAGCCCATTGATGTAATGTTGAGTTAGCTCATTAAAAATAAAGTTCAAACTGTTGGCCATCTGTCTTGGGATAATGCGGAGCTTTATTGTGTCCATGACTGGATCACAGGATGCACTAAATTCCCTGTTCTCTCAACACGTGCGCACCTTTATTGAACACAAGTCACAAAGCTGCTATTTCTATGATGCTAATTTTAAATATTTTTATTTTGATCGGAGACCATTGTCAATCAAGATGGCGGCGGAGTAGCGCGGCTTGCGTTGCGGCCTCTTGAGCCTGGGACTCATCCTCAACTGTCAGCTTTCGTTTTTATTTTCGTTTTATTTCTACTGTTCTTTTTTTTTAACCTTGTGTTTTCTCATTTGCTTTTCTTTTCTCCAATCCCTTTCGAGGCACCGTCCGCGTGGCAGCGAGAGTAGGCTGTGCGCGTGTTGGCGGCAGCCTCCCGGCATTCGGGGCGGTGGGGGCAAGTCTCCTCCATTGACTGGAGGTGGCTGCAGCAAGATGGCGGACTTTTCAAGATAGCGGCGCCGGAACAAGACTCTCGGCGAGGCAGCGCGCTGTGCCCGGAGCAGGGATTCCTGGCATCGCCAAGGAGACAGTCGAGCCATGGACTCTCGGTGGAGGTCACAGCAGGTCCGGAGTGGGGACTCCCGGTTAACGACGAGGCTGGTGGCAGGCCTCGGAGCCTGGGGCTCCTGTTTATCGGGGAGGCAAGTGGCGGCAGCAGAGCTGGCGACTCCTAGTTGCAGGGCAAGTGCAGTCTCAGCACGGGACCAAGCATCGGCGGTGGCATTGGCGGGGTGGACCCAGTGGCGAAGGAGGTGACACCTGAAGGGTGGCAACTCCCATGTAGTTGGGTCCGGCGTAGGTAGTAGCGAGGCAGTGGAAGAGGAGTGAAGACGCAAGTGTCATTGGTGAGCTGGCACTGGACTCACGGTGGACGTTATGTCTTTTTGTTCTTAAACTACTCAAAATGGTGCCGGATCGTGGTGACAGTTGAAGCTTTTTACTGTATTATTCAGTAAAATGCAAGTGACAATAAATCATTCAATTCAATTCAATTCAATTCAATTAATTTTAACAAAGGGGCGGCTAATAGGCAGGGATGTGCCTGATGGTGTCAGTAGGAGGTCTGTTTGATCTTCCCACGTGGAGAAAGGCTCAAGGAATATTGGCTTTTATTTCAAGGAGGTTGGAGTGTAAGAGAAGCTAAACAGGATGCTGGTGAGACCATATCTAGAGTACTGTGAGCAGTTTTGGTCCTCTTATTTAAGCAAATATTTCATTTCATTGGATGCAGCTCAGAGAATGTTCACTAGGGTGATCCCTGGTATGGGGGGTTTGTGTTATGAGCAAAGACTATGCAGGTTGGGACTCTACTCGATGGAATTTAGAAGAATGAGAAGTGATCTCATTGAAACATAACAGATTGTTAAAGGGCTTAACAGAGTAAATGCTGAGAGGATGTTTCCCCTCATGGAAGAGTCTGGGACCAGAGGGTCTAGTCTCAGAATTAAGGAGCGCAAATTTAGGATTGAGATGAATGGGAATTCCTTCTCTGAGGGGTGTTAGTCTTTGGAACTCCTTGCCACAGAGAGCTGTGGTGTCAGAGTAGTTGAGTATATTTAAGGCTGAGATAAATAGATTCTTAATCAGTAGGGGAACCAGGGTTTAGAGAATATGTAGAAAAGTGGAGGTGTGGAATCCTGGATCAGCCATGATCCCCTACTGAATGGATGAGCAGGCTCAAGGGGCTGAATGGCCTCTTCCTGTTCATATTTCTTACGGTCTTATAGAGTCTGAATTGCCAGCCTGCAGCTTTCAGAGTGCAGCAAATCCCAAAGTGTTGACCGATAGCTGAGGGCATCCGTCAGCTAAAATGGAAGTAGGACAGGATCGAAGCAACACTGGGAATTTCAGCAACCTGTGAATTTTTGTAGCGCATTGTGGCATCAAGGAGAAGGGCAAATGAAGACTCTAAAACTCTTAAACATGCACACCAGAGATGATCAGGAAATATGATTACTGCACTGGTCCTGTTAAATGTTGCCAGGCGTGGCTCCTTTTCAACCAGTTATTGTCTACAGTTTGTATTAAGGTCAAGAATCCGCTTTTGGTAGGATGGCAAGAACAGTGCTAGTTGTTTGAGCATGTTGTGAAGCCTGTCCTATCTTCATGGAGCCAACACTGGCCATCTAAAACAAAGCTCTTCAGAAGACGGTAATGGTTGAACCCCCAGCAGTTAGTCAGTGGGACGTACTTTAAATTCCTGGACCATTCCCAGGCATAGTCTGGACATCAATAAGACATGAATCAGCCCCATTGTCTCCTGGGCTGGCCATACATGTTCTGCAAATAATACCAACTCTTTCTCAGTGCCATCTGTCCATGTGCATTGTGGATGGGATGGTAACATCAGGCATTGAGCATTATCTGTCGCCACGTTGAAAGCAATATCCTCCACCTCTCCTAGGTTGATTAATCACAAGTTGTTTGTCAAAAATCTCAGCAAGTAAATGTTGAGAGGGATGTGGAGAAGGTGGACAACTGGTCTGCCTTAATTGGACTGGATGTGCTTGCAGATGTCTTCTAATTAGACAGGAGTAATGAATTTCTGCTCGAAGCGATAGAGATTACAGGTTCCAAAGGGTGTACCAAAAATCACCCTTACTTTCTTTGCATAGGAAGATTCAAAGGTGACCAGTCTGCTGTCAGGCATTCTGTCCATTCCAATGTATTCCTACTTTGCAACCATGTTTTGCTGATAAGATAATTGGTGTTAGAGGTGTCAATTAATATTTCCTGGCATAAGTAATGACTTTGGTATCAGAAATTGTAATTGCTAATAGAAGTGCTGTGAATATCTTAATCGGGAAGGACACTCCACTGGTTATATGCCCATCAATGCTTAGAGTGCAAGTTACCCCCCGCCACTCTCGTATATACCGAGAATGCAATTTCCTAATATGATTATGGCTGATATTAGCATGTTAGCTGATTAAAATAATCATGTTACCCCTTTTGTAAGTAACCATCTTTCGCTATTTTAATTAGTCTCTGGAGTTCCACTGGTATCCCTTGCCTGCTGAGTCTAATTATAGGAATTCCTGTTATGCAAATGTAACATTCGTTGGGCTAGGTAAGGTGGCACCTCAACTAATTGAATACATTCAAAAACGGAGAGTTCACACATATGTTATTTTAGACTACAGTTTGTGAGATTTAATTAAATACAAAATTTTGACTACCTAAGACTTTTTCATTGCCCTTAATGTTCTGAGGTAAAACTATGTTTCTTTTTTCTCGCGGTGGGTCTTCATTGCGACAGTATGAAACAAATACTGTAACTGCAATAGCAGGTTAGGGGCTAGGAATGTTATGCCAAGCAATTCGCCTTCTGACTCCCCAGGGTCTTTCAGCCTAGGGGCTGGAATCTGTACAACTCCTTGGTTCTACATATATGCTCAGTAAGGAATGTAAGCTGAAAAGAGTAGCACAACAGCATGAAAACACCTCCTGAGTGGAACGTAGTGCATGGAGAAAAGTTTATTTCTGCTGCATTGCATTAATTTGAAATGTTTTGCCCTTGGGCTGTATGTGTGACATAGAGTGTATATTGTAAATATGTGACGTGTAAGCTTCAGGCTGAGATACCCAAGAGTGGAACATGATGCATCGAGATGAGTTGCATTTGTTGCACATTCTGTATTGTTCAAGTTGAAATGTCTTGTAATATACTTTTACAAACTTTTGAATAAGGTATTTTTTAGGGGAGAAAAATCTACAAGGCACAAGTTAGGAGGATAATGGAATCCCCTCAGCTTACCTGAAACAGTGCCACAACAACAACTTCATACTTTCAATGCCACAATAACAGACTTGATGCCATCTGAAACAAAGCAGCCCACTTAATCTATAACCGATTCAACACTCACCGTCTCTACCACCGTGCAACATTACAGTCAGAAGTCACACAATAGCGGTTGTAGCTACCATTTCACCTGACAAAGGAGCAGAGTTCCGAAAGCTTGTGATTTCAAATAAACCTGTTGGACTATAACCTGGTGTCATGTGACTTCTGACTTTGCCCACCCCAGTCCAATGCTGGCACCTCCACATCGCGATATAACAATGTTCTTTCTACAAGATTCATTGCAGCCATCTGCCAATGTCCCTTTGAGAGAACCTCCCAAAATCCTCTACCACCTAGCGTGACGAGGGCTGCACTAATATGGGAACAACACCAAGTGTAGATGGCCAGACTGTTCTCAATCTGTGAATAAATAAATAATGACTTTTTTTAATAAAATGAACCCATCCACTTTGCTGATTCCAATTGTAAGATGTTCAAATAATTTGGAATGGATGATTTAAAAAGAAGAGGAAGAGCTTTTTAATAGGAAAGGGTGCGAACAGAAATCAAAATGCTGTTCAGTTGCTTTACAAATGAGCTTGTAAGTGTTATTCGTACAGACAATCAAAAATGGCACCTGCAATCAGTGGAAATGGCCAGAGATGCAATCAGAAGTGGTGCTAATCCAATAACCTAGCAATAATGAAATCATGTTGGGAGTTATGTTGTCATATCCTGTTAAAATCACAGGAGAATGTCAATGGGATGCATTTGAAGATAAACTCAATTGTGTGTTTCTATGGATGAAAATGGCGTACTTTCGCCTGTGTTTCCAGTTTCAAACTGGTCAGATAAGGGCGTTCTCAGTGAAATGAGTGTGGCCATTCCAACCCCACCAGTAATTACACATTTACTACTATTCATCATAACATTGATCATCTCACTTAAAGGGTTGGGGAGGAATACAACAGGAGGTATTGTTGCAAGCTGGGTTAAGGGATCTTATTGGGACGCATAAAGCAGGGGTGTGTTAGAGTTACCCAAAATCTAAACCTTCATAAGCCACAATCTGTTAAAATTTTAGCATAAACTGGACAAACGTAGCATTTGGAGTCCGAAAATTCTCAATCCTTGTGAAGCACAAGATTAGGTCAAATTTTATCAGCTAACGATGATAAAAGAGATGGTACGAAAATGCTGACAAACTGCACTTGGATGCTATTTTCTCCTAAGACTGTAAATAACAAACACAGTTATTTTGTTTCAGTGATTGATAGAAATCTCATACCTGGTCTGCAAGGAAGTCAGGTTTATAAACAGACTGCGAAAGAAATCTATCAACAGACTGAAAAAGTTAAGACGTAGGACTGAGGTCATTTTGCTTTAGTCAAAGAAGGCGACGGAGTGAGGTGGAATGTGTTCACTGTTGTGTATCATTGTGCAGGATTGCAATGTACGCACCAAGTACGTGTATGAGCTTGACTGTTACCTACTTTACGACAATGGTTGCAGTTCAAAAGTAATTCATCAGCTGTGAAGCTTGCCCTGAGATTGTGCAAGATGCAATATAAGTGCAAGCACTTTGTTTTCTCTGCATTGATTTGCTATCTGTGAAATAAAATGGTGTAGTAATTTGCATTAGCTCTAATTTAAATCAGCAATTTTTTTAGTCTGAATTTGAAATGTCAAACTATGTGTGAAAGATACTGTACTGTGCAGATCATGCACCAGGAAAAATAATGGTTAGACCCCCTTGATTGAGCAATTATAGAATTAAATATAGAGTACATCTGTGCAACTCAACTCTTGTGTATAAGGAGCAATAGGATCTGATGACAAATAAGCCTTGTGACACTGAACCCTCTATATTTTGATAAATTTTAAGTTAATGACAATTCAATCTTCGGTGCTCTCACGGGTGAGAAAGATCATCTATATATTTGGGTTCACTTTGTTTCAGTTTTGGTAATCGTGGCTTGACAGCGTTATTGGCTTGGTTAGTTTCTATACCTGATATTTGACTTATGTCAACAACCTAACTAGCAATTGCACATCTGATGCCACTGAGGGTGGTCATTCCCAAAGTGAGGAAGGAAACCAGGGATAGAAGCTCGGAGACAGATTTCAAAGTTAGAAAAGTTGAAGTGAATAAAGTGTAGGAAGATTGTAAAGTAAAGCAGAATTAAAGTGCCCTTGTTTAAATTTAACGTTGTGTTTGAAATGTTTATTTTGTTGTTGAGGTGGCTCATTAGTGAACTAAAAACTTCCGGAAAATGGCTGTAATTTCTTCAGACACACATGTTAAAAGTTAATAAGACCCAGTCCACAGATTTACATCTTTCAAATAGAAAATGCTTGGGACATTTAGCAGGTCAGTGAGCGTCAGTGGAGAGTAGGGAAGGGTAGGATCAATGCTTCCTTTAGTCAGAGTCAAAATTAGGACCTAAGCAAAGGAAGTTTAAGGTATCCTCCAAAATGACAACCGTGTGCTTGGATGCAGAGTTGCTCTCATTGTTGCACGTCTATTTGGAGGGACTAAGGAAACATTATTCAAGGCAACTGGTGGCTCTTAAGGACTGCATACCCCACTTTTCAGAGAAGAATCTGAGGGTCTTCGGGCCAACTTAGAAGAAGTTATTGTTAGAAGTAAACATGATAGATCTTGGAGTAGAGAGAGAATTCAGCTGTGCGGACTCTGAGGTTGGAGACCGCGTAGGGGTTATAAGTCGGAGGATGTGGACAAATTTCTAGATGAAGTGAAATCTATGGGGATCTGGTTTTGGCATAGCCATGATGGGGAGAGAGAGAGAGGGGTAAGTTGTCAGTATATTTGGTGTTCTCTCCCTCAGCTAAAGACCCTGATGTAACTAAATTCCAGCAACACCACCCTTGTCTGCAGGTTTAATCACTGTCAGAATTGGAGTGGAGAAAACAGGGTGCTATTAAGTTCATAGAGAGACAGATTTGAGTGAGAGTTGGGAAATTGATACCAATTGAGGTATTTGTATGTTTTTGCGTCCTAAACCAATATGTAACAGCCTCAAACTGCTGAGCAGAGTTATTATGACAGTTTTGTTTAATGACAATGTATGCCTGAGTAATAAATGGGGAAGCAATCATAAGTTATTTTTTTGTAGAAAGTGAGATAGTGATAATATAAATTCTAATTAACCAGTCAGGATTTGGACAGGATCAGCTATTGTGCAGCCATGAAAAATGAATTGAGCAACAGTCCCTCCATTTTAATTCAGAAGTAGTGTAACTTAATTGTCATTAGTCTCAATAAGAGCAAAACAATATCATTTTAAAAATATTTACAATGTGACATAAATTCTAATTTTAATCCTACACAGAAACAAGCCTTTGTTTGCATATTATTAGCACATGAATCACCAATTCTGTGGCATTTTAGAGACAGCCATTCAATTGCTTTAATAAAGCAAAAGGAGATGATTGCTTTTGTATATGTGCTGCATTAATTTCTGATGAAGTCAGTCTGTTGTGTGAGAAATTTAGTCAAAAGCAAGTGAACCATTCAGCGCTGAATAATATCAAGTGCGTACTTAAGAAGCTTTATAGATATTTTCAACCCTTCGAGAATCTTAACTGTTCCAGTGGTTTTTTAATGTTTCCTGTATGGAAACCTACACCACTACCACCACCCAGCCTCAACCTTACCTGCAGCCCTATGAATATTCTCATCGTTCTTAGCATTCCCCACAAAAAAATATAGACACACGCTGCTCAGTTCATACCTGCCCTATCTTCTGACTGACCATGTCAGTGACATAATGGACTGCAGTGTTCTCCTTCCAAATAATGCAGCAATTTCATGGTCAACAATCAGTCAACACTTCCAGAGAAATTTCCGATGTCTGAAGGACAGAAGGACAGAAATCGGATTCCTTCAGGACAACTTGGAAGATAGAACTTTGAAATATGAAATCCATGTTCATATATCAGTGGCAGGTGCAGCAGGTGATGAAAAAGTCAAATTGTATGTTGGCTTTCATAGCGAGAGAATTTGAGTACAGTAGCAGGGAAATTTTGCTGTAACTATACAGGGCCTTGTTGAGACCACATCTGGAGTATTGTGTGCAGTTGTGGCCTCTTTATTTGAGGAAGGATGTCCTAACTATAGACGGAGTGCAGTAAAGGTTTGAGAGGTTGGATCAGGTAGGACTATATTCACTGGAGTTTATTTGATCATATTAAAGAGTGGAGCAGGCTCCAAGGGCTGAATGGCCTACTCCTGCTCCTATTTTCTACGTAAGAGACTCGTAAAGTGATCGAAGAGCTCATTGTATTCCATTTCACCCCACCCAGCTGCCACTGTGGACAACAGATTTCAGAGATACACAGAATTCCCCAGATGTTGGTCTTGCGTGGATGGTGGAGCAATGGGATGTGGACAAGTCACCGTAAACTACATTTTACATATATCTTACAAAGGGGCCCATGAGAGATTCTTGGAATGTTCTGTGCAACAGTGGAGGGAGGAACCTGGACGATCAGACAGCTGCTTAGCTGCAAATTCAAATCGAAAACAAACAGAATGTAGCCGTTCTTGGAGCCTGAAAATTAATTTATACCAGGGAGGAGATCAGAATCATAGAATCCCTACTGTGCCGAAGCAGGCCATTTGGCTGATCGAGTCCACACCAAACCTCCAAAGAGCAGCCCACCCAGACCCAACTCCTACCCTATCCCTGTAACCCTGCATTTCCCATGGCTAATCCACCTAGCCTGCCCATCCCTGGACGCTATGGGCCAATTTTGCATGGTCAGTGCACCTAATCTGCACATCTTTGGACCGTGGGAGGATACTGGAGCACTCAGAGGAAACCCACGCAGACACATGGGGAATGTGCAAAATGCATGCAGTCGCCCGAGGGTGGAATCTAACCTGGGTCCCTGGCACTGTGAGGCAGCAGTGCTAACCGCTGAGCCACTGTGCTGCCCACTCTGAGTCACCATGCCGCCCACAGTGTTAGTGACCAATGCAATAGGGCACATGTCTCACATCAAGGCTTTGAACACTGAAATTTCTGACGGACGATTGAGGAGGATTGGAAAACTTTTAGTGTACGTTCCATTATATCTCACAGTCTAGATTATGTCTATCACCTGCTTGGATTACATCCTGAATGTGTGAGAGTGCAGCTTAAAGCCGTGATGTTCAAATAGTTTTACCCTCTGCCCAATTCTCATTCCCATTACATTTGATAATGACCTGTTAAGATGGACTTAAGTAAAATCCCAGGGGAACTGTTGCATGCCTGTGGAACCCACCACTGTCAGCTTGTGATTGGGGCTGTAGTGTTGTTACCAACCCTCCTATTCTGGGTCTAAGGACCGATTTGGCTAAAGCAGTAGAGGATGGACCATTCCTGAGGCTTAAGCAGATTTATTTGTCTTAAGAGTAAGACGTAGTTTATTGCATGACAGCCACAGGTATAAGTTCGATTTGGCTAGTCAGCCATAATTACAGGAGAATGTCTGCTGATACCTGCAAAATGCTGTTAGTACACGTGCAAAATGCGTATGTGCAGGACCCTTGCTGGTACTGCCAGTGATGTCAATCTGTCCCATTCACTCATGTTTACTGTGCTCATTTGGGCGCTGCGATGTTTGTTACTGGCAGAGCATTTCATGAAATGTACATATGCGCAGTGTGAACCTTTCAGGGATGTCGGGCAACACAGCGTAATTAAAAAGTCCATCAGAAGCCAGAGATGACTTGTTTGATCCCTTCGCGATCTAGAACTGGATTTCACCCAGAACGGTATAACATTATCAGATTGGGTGGAGCCTATTGCACTATCCAATGTTATCCATTTTTGGATCATTACCTTATACAACAGGAATGTTAGAAGAGGAGCTGAGGAGTTCTCCCAATGTACCAGCCTGTAACGCTCCCACAATGAGTGGGAGGATAACCGGTTAATTGGATTTACATCACAGTTTGCTGTTTCTGGGTTATAACTGCTGTATTTACCTCCATAGTAAAAGTGCAACATCAGTTGCAATCACATACGTAAGTAGTTTGTTATATGTGGAATGGTTACTCCTGTTCTTGCTGAGTTCCATTAATGCTTACTCTCAGTTGCATTTCTCCACCTGAGATTCACTAAGTTTAAAATCCTCTCCTTGCTGAAAATTCCCTTTGCTATCTTGTCGCTCCATATATGTGCAACCTCTTCCAACCTCTGTATATCATGAAGACTGAGAGTTCATTCTTGTCAGGTAAAGCTGAATAGGCTAGTGCTTTCTGGAAAAAGAGAAGGCTGTTATTAACTGGATAGAGAAGTAAGGACAAACCTCTTTACTAGGAAGTGGTTAGAATATGGATCTCCCTTCCACTTGGAGCACTTGAGAAATTGGATTGCCTTATGAGGGTGCAAAGGAATAGAAAGATATATCGTTAGGGTGAGATCTTGTAGGGTGGTTGGAGAGTATGTGAAGCATTATGACATGGATATACTTGCTGGCTCAATAACTTGCTCATGGCTAATTATTCAATACAATACTGTACAAAATGGCTTCTAAAATTCTAAGCTTCCTCATTCTCCAGCTCCATCATCAAAAACTTCAACCTTTAGGCTCCCCCATCAATGGGCTTTCTAACAAGGTCCTTTCACTTTGTTTCCTTTCCAATCACTTTCAATATGTTTCCCAAATCTACCCCTTTCCACTAAAGCTTCCTATCCCATCCTGTGTCCCCTTGAGAAGATCATCCTGAACGATTACAGTCCTTGGGAGTATAGTGATATCCACACGCTGTTAGGGAGGGTGTTCCAGGATTTTGACCCAATGACACTGAAGGAAACAGTGATATAATACCATGTCAGTATAATGTGTGGCTGGCAGGGAACTTCCATGTCCCCATGCATTTGCCACCCTTTTCCAATTAGGTGGCAGTTGGGAGTTGATGCCAAAGAAGCAATGATAAAGGCACCACGTAAATGCAAGTTGTTGTTTGTGAAATTCAGATATGAAGTGTGATCAGATAGAGGCAAATGTGAGTCTTTTGTTTTTGTTACTTGTCCCCATCTGGATGCAACAACTGTTCTTCCATGTTCTTCTTTTGTTTGGGTTGTACAACTCTTCACTGTCCCTTTTTGTGATTGATATAGAAGTGATTTTCCTGTGAATTTACCACTCTCTAAATTGTATTGTACAATATATTAACAAAGCTGGAGACCTCTATTCCCCAGACACCCCAGATTATTCAACAGACAATGTTGAAACCTGGTTGTAAGATCAATCTTGATTAATCAAGCTTGGCACTGGTACAACAGCAATCCCCTGCCGCCGCTCCCCACCCCCCCAACACAGCAATTACACCATCACTTTCCCACAACAGGAAACAACACTTATTATACACTTTCGAATGGTCATTCTAATGTCTCACTGTTAAGATTATCCACTCAATCTAAGGATTATGAAAAGATCATTATCCTGTCATCTAATTTACACTGACTAAGGTGCAGTATTCTCCATTTGCCATCCTCTCACAGGTAGCATGAGCACTGCTAAGATGATGAATTGCTAGTCTGTTCTCCCATTAGCTGTTCCTTGTTCTCATAAATCAATAGGTGCATCTCTAAATTTATTTGAAAATGTGAAGAGTTGTGTACCACACTTTACAGAACACCCATCCCAAAGGAGAAAGGTTAAACTCGTTCTTCCTAATTTCTGCCTGTATTTTTGGCCTGCATAATTGGACCACTTAATGCTCTAGTGCCTAAAGGGATTGCATTTAGATGGATATTAAAGCATGTTGCTGTCCTCCTATGGCCCCAATCATTTATTATAATGTTCCTCATTCCATAGCCCATCACACTGTGCCTTGCTGGTAAGTTCTGTTCAGGTATCCTCATCTCCCAGGTGTGCTCTCCCTATGTCACTTTTTTGGGCTAACCCAGATTTGCCTAAACATTTGTCTCTCAATTGCTTTCTCAGCTGGCATCTTACCAGCCTACATGCATTCAATCATCATCCAGGGGGCACAAGCTAATGTCCTTTCAGCAATTGTCAACTGCTTTTGACCTTGATGAATCCTCACTTTGAAGGCACCTCCAAACAAAGCATTTGGCTTATCAAGGGGAGAATCAAGCTTGTGTGAGTTTGTTCCTCTTTCCTCACTGACAACTTCAAGCTAGCTAATGATCTTAAATCAAAGTTAGTTTCCTCCTGCTGTTAGCTGCTATGTTGTTCTGTAAGTCAAGCGTTGATCAGTGTTGATGTACCTTTTACAGCTTATTTGAGAAGAGATCTTTAGTATGACAACTGACAAGGAGACTTGGTGGAGGGGCTGTAAAGAGGCTTATCAGATTTCACTCCAGTCACATCAGCGCAGACTCGGCTTCAATGATGCTACAGGCTGTTTTCTCACCCATTCGTGTCACCACCCAGCACTCACTCACAATCGGCTAGTCTCACAGTGTTCCCTGTGTGAAAACAGGATCCGCTCAGAGGTGCCATCTCTCAGATGAAACTCATTGATTGTCTCAGGTGGCTGAGATTATTTTAAAGAAAGGCTTAAGGGTACTCTCCTGTCTATTTTGGCGAGTATTCATTGCTCAGTTAAAGTGCTAGAAACAAACAACCTCTCCATATTGCTGCGATTACACATGTAAATATCACCCACCTTTTCCTGGAGTGCTGCCTTCTCTGTTTTCAGCTTCCCAATTCTACCCAACAACTATTCCTTTCGCTGGCAGCACCGTCCTCTGGATTGAGTTGGAGGATGCTGGATTGGGGCAGAACTCAGTCATTCTCGCAGTCCTGATTTGGCAGTCACCGTGTGGCCTAGGACGGCTGCTGACTCGTTGCTCCTGGGGACAAAATAGCCACTTGCAGTTGCTGTCTATGCTTGAGCCGGTCAACAGCTAGGCCAGTTTTGTTTATGGATGGTCCCAGTCTGTCGATGACTGACAGGCTAGCGCGAGTAATAGCAACTCTTGTGACAAGCTGCAATGCTTAACTCAGCCCTAATTGTATGATTTTACACAATAGATCATAGGCCTTTCATCCTCGGTCAGTCCCTTGGACATCAGCATAGTTTCATAGTCCATTGCACTCAGGAACAAGTTATTTCATCGGCTGTGTTTGTGTTGCTGGAAAGGCCAATATTTATTTCCCATTGAACTTCCCTTTGAACAGAGTGGCTTTTCGGCCACTTAAGAATGCAATTAAGTTAACCACAGGTAGGCCAGACCAGATAAGAATGGCAGGTAACCTTTCTTCCAAGAAAGCACTTGTGAACCAAATGGCATTTAGATATTTTTAATCAACCTGTCTGGATATGTTATGACCCAGGCTTGAGAAACTCAGCGGGGCTTGCAGCATCTGTGCAGAGAGCAGCAAAGTTAATGTTTCGAGTCCCTTCCTCAGAATGCTGCTGCTCCATTGTGCTATGACATACATCTGGAGCATAGTATTTGAACCCAAGCTTTCTGGCTCAAAGTAAGAAACTACAGAATGTGGTGCGCACAGCCTAGACCATCACAGATGCCAACCTTCCATTCATGGACTCCACTTACACAGCTCATTGCTGTGGAAAGGTTACCAACATCATCAAAGACCCATTGCACCCCGGTAATGATCTCCTACAACCTCTCCCGTCAAGCAGAAGATACAGAAGCCTGAACACACGCACAGCATCTTCCCAGCCATTATCAGACAGACGAATGGACTCTCCTGCCCCAAATAATGCTGATCTTGCTAACGTTGATCTTGCCAACGTTGATCTTGCCTAGTGCATGCCCTGTACAAGGTAACCTGTGTGCCTCGTCTAAGTCTTTTTGATCTGTACATCCTTACTTACTATGACCTGCCTATACTGCTTGTAAACAAAACTTTTCGCTGCACTTTGGCACATGACAATAAATCAATTAATCAGTCAATCATTAGTAAGTCCTGCCTTTATCTAAATTAAACTCCATCTGCCATTCCTCAGCTCACTGGCCTAGTCGACCTAGTCGTCTTTATGGTCCACTACACCACCAATTTTGGTGTCATCTGCAGACTTACTGATCAGACCATCTATATTCCCATTTAAATCGTATACATAAATGATGAACAACAGTGGAACCAGCACCGATCCTTGTGGTACATCGCTGGTCACAGGCCTCCGGTCTGAACAGCAACCCTCTATCACCACCCTCTGTCTCCTATCATCAAGCCAATGTTGTATCCAATTTGCTAGCTCTCCTTGGATCCCATGTGATCTAACCGTCCTGTGTACCTTCACAATTACAGATAAATTAACTAACTGCTGATTTTTCTAAACTCCTGAGAATACAGGCCTAAACTATCTAGCTTTTCCTTGTAAAGCAATCCGCTCATTCCAAGTATTATTCTCATACACCTCTGAGCTGTGTCCAATGCTTTAACCTCCTCTTGTAAGCGCACATTACGGTCTCACTAATGCATGTTAAGACTGAACAGGCTGGGAGTCTTTACGCGACAGAAGGGTAGTTTAAAGGATGACCGAATAGAGCTCTTTCAGAATTAGCCAGAGGTTTGACATTGGCAGAAAAGATAGATTTGGGGAGAAAATAAAACATGGTGAGAATGTGGAAATCTCTACTGCATGGATGAATAACGTAAATACACTCAAGGGGAAGCTAATTGTGTATGTGAGGGAGATAAGAACAGAAAAGTATATTGCTACATTGAAATGAAGCCGGTTGGGAGGCAACATGTGTGCAGTGTTAACTCAGATACGGTCCGAATGGCCTGTTTCTGTGTTATCAACTGGACACGATTCTATGTAATATCACTGGCTGTTTGCTACACCAGGTGATTCATCAGATGTGATTACCAGGCTGACTGTAACTGAAGAGAGTACCTAGCTCTTGGAACAGAGATGGATAGACATCCAGTGGCCTTGGTTTCAGTTACTGTAATTCTTCAAGTTCTGCATGCACCATTTGAACATTGAAAAATGGACCTGTTGTAGGTCAGGGAGCCTTTTTAGATGTGAATTATTTTAATTGTGAATGTCCCTGGAACAGGTTCTGACATTAGGGGTAAGTTTCTGGTGACAGACAGCCTCATCTGCTGCAAGTGGGTATTGAAATCTCAAGCAAATGCCAGGCTCCTAGTTCCAGCCACTCATTATAGAGTCTATGTGCAGGGCACACCAGGATTTATGGTGTGTGTTTGTAGAGATCGTGGCTCCCTGCCAAGAACACTGATAGCGAATTGATACCTATTTCTCATGCCTCCTGTTTTACATTGGAGATTAATTTGAAGATCCAAAACAACCATGCAAATATTCTAACACAAAGGAAAGTCTCCCATCTCTGTATTCTCCTTTAGCTGTATGATCCCCTGGCATCTTTATGCTTGCACACCCTGGACTAAGTTTGGAACTCCATTATTGCCATGCCATAGCTGCCTCCCACGTTGTGCTTGAAGGGAAAAGGGGTTTGTAAAATACAGTGTATGGCTTTCCCTCTGCCTTTTAGCCCACCCCCAACTTGTCTTGAAGTCCGTAGTGGTTAGGGAAACTTCAAGCCAGCCTGGAGTCCATTTATGCCAAGCAATAGCCACTGAAGGGCCTTGTGGTTCACCCCTGCTACTCTGTTATCCATGGCAGGGAATGATCCAGGACAAGTGGGACACACTTTCTTTGCATAGGCTAGTGTCAGGCAAAGAGGAGGGATACCTCATAGAAGGGTCTCTTGCGTTCAGTGGACGTGCCTTCCTTTCCCCCCTTCTATGCAAGATCACACCACGTCTCTCCACCTCATTTAGCCTTTCCCTCCTGGCTTCTCACCCAGCCCAATCTCCCCCTGCCATCCCTCCTGGAATCTGCCAGTCAAGGCTGACTGATATTCTGGACTTAACCTTGCTGACTGAGTCTCACCCTTCACTTTCTAGCTGCACTTCCAGCAGGGGCCACCGCGTGGACCTGGCGCTATTCTGACCAGAGCTATTCAGATTGGCCAGCAGCTGTCCAGTCCAGAGCACCTCCGTGGACCCGGCGCTATTCTGACCAGAGCTATTCAGACTGGCCAGCAGCTGTCCAATCCAGAGCACCTCCCTGGACGGGAGTGAACACCTCCCTATAGCAAATATTTCCCTATTGAATGTAATGTGGTTATAGAGGAGCTGGCTATTGGATGAGCAGGGTCAGGACTGATGGTTTAGCTGGGGGGAATTACATACCATAACCTGCACTGTATTATAGAATCATAGAAACCCTACAGGCCATTTGGCCCATCGAGTCCACACTGACCCTCCAAGGAGCATCCCACCAGACCCAGCCCCCCCATCCTATTCCTGTAACCCTGCATTCCCTGCATGGTCAATCCACCTAACTTGCACATCTTTGGACTGTGGGAGGAAACTAGAGCACCTGGAGAAAACCCATGCAGACACTGGGAGAATGTGCAAACTCCACACAGACAGTTGCCCGAGGCCGGAATCGAGCCTGGGGTCCTTGGTGCTGTGAGGCAGCAGTGCTAACCACTGAGGCAATGTGCCCTCCCTGGGGCTCACTGTCCATTTTGATTTTCCACTTATCTCACTTGTTAGCATACTCACCTCCCGAATCAGAAGGTTTTGGAGACAAGTCCTACTCAAGGGTTCGGATAACACTGCAAGTGAGGGAATGCCAAACAGTTGGAAATGTAGCCTTTCAGATGAGACATTAAACAGAAGCTCTATCTGTCTATTTGGATTGGTGTAAAAGACCCCATGGCACTATTTTGGAAGAAGAGCAGGTGTCCTGGCTGACATTTATCCCTCAATGAACATTGTAATAAACAGAGTACAGTATCCATTCATTATCATAGTACTGTTCGTAGGAGTTTGTTGACACTAAATTAGCTCCTTTTTCCTACATGACAACAATGACTTTATTGGTTATAAGGTGCGTTGAGACATCAGGTGGTCATGCAATGCACTGTAAATATTCCAGTCTTTCTTTTATTTTCATTGTGTTACAGCATGGGACATGTCATGACAGTTGAGGTGATACATATATACAGTTTGTTGTTTCTATGCTTGGGGCCTGTACAAAATGCCTGCCCATCCCACATCTTAATTGCTTGTCATTTTCTCAAGTATCTGTCACTCAGAATTAAACTCTTCTAGCAAGTTCACTGCTTTTTGTGAGCTGTTTGTTTGAAGAATATTAATTTAAAAATAAAATTGACTTTCTGTGGAAAATGGCCAAAGGATTGCAAGCCATGGCACATTATTTTGCAAGCGATTTTCTCTCCTATTTCTTCAGAGCTCTTGGGCTGTCACATCTTCAAACCAGTATCGCTGTTCCTATTTACTTATCTTGTTTGTTCTTATTTGCTGTGCATCCGTTGACTCTTTTACTGAACAAAAATATATCAACCGCAGTCTTGAGATTTTTAATTAAAATTCAACGTTAACAGCTTTTCAGGGAGAATATTTCACATTTCCGCCATGCTTTGTGTGAAGAAATTATTTCAGATGTTAACCCACATTGCAGTAATTTTAAGATTACATCTCTTTGTTCTGTACTCTGCCACCAGAGGAAATAGTTTCTCTCTTTCTAACCAATTAACTCCTTTTATCATTTTAAACACCTTTAGATTTATTCTTTCATGAGGTATAGGCATTGCTGGCAAGGCCAGAATTTGTTGCTCATCCCTACTTACTCGTGAACTGAGTGGCTTGCTAGACCATTTCAGAGGGCAGTTAAGAATCGACCATATTGTTGTGGGTTTGGAGTTACATGTAGGACAGACCAAGTAAGGATGGCGGTTTTCTTTCTCTAAAGGTGATTCGTGAATTGGATGTGTTTTCATAAAATTCAGTGATGGCTATCACCATTTATGGGGTTAGCTTTGTATTCCAGTTTCATTAACTGGATTCAAATCGAACTTTCTACCATGGTGGATTTGAACCCATTCGCTCAATGGCTAGTCTGGTGACATTACCACTATGCCACCATCTCTCCATAACCTTTTGATACAGACACAAACCCATTTGTGCCATCTCTCCATATATAATAAAATACAATGAGACCCCAGATCTCCCCTCTCTGCCCACCCTTCCCCCATTCACAAAATCACATTCCTCCTCCACCTAATGATCCCTCTCCCCTTGATCATGACCCTCTTTCACCGCTACACTTGTTGACCACCCTCTGATCATCACCTACATCCCAATCATAACCTCCACTCCATTAGCATCTCTTTCCAAATCAACCCTCTTTAATCACCCCCTCTGTTTTGATCACCATCTCCCTCCCTAAAGACTACCACTCTGCACAATCATCACTCTCATTCATGAAAGCGAATTCAAAATTCTTAAACCTCCTCAGGTGTTTAATCCTTTGCAAAACAAACATACTTCCATTCATAACTGCACTGAAATGACAGCTAACCTTTCAATAACCTGTTTGAGTTGTCTTTTGAATTGTGAACTTTGGACTCCCCGCTGAGATAATAATAGCTTTGTGGAAAACAGCCAAGCATTCATCATACATAACGATAACACATGGGGAAATGTGAATAAACAGCTAATACACCTGCTGCAAAGAGTTTTTTAAACTTTTTGACACAGGCAGCATTTTTAAAAAAAATTTTTTTTAAAGCATAGGAATTTAAATAAATTGCCATTATGACGGTGGCATTGATCTTATCTACCTTTCAAGTGCATTCACATCAGCTCTAGAAATCTGTGCCTTTCACGCTGCTGGTCAGAGCTCTCGCAGCACCAAAATGTGGTTTGCTTGACCCCCGCACTGAATTCAGACTTCTCTGTTGAGTTCAGATTTCCATTGTGTGAGGCCCCCACCACCCCCCTGCCATTGCCAAATCTGGATTCCACTACCATTTCTTTTATAGGGCCATGACACCAGGTAAATATTGTCTTTTGTCTATGTAAGCTGATGTGAAGCACCTTTAGGGTCCTTTCACTACACTAAATGACACATGTCAATTAGGTTGTTCTTGTTGGGCTACTTCATCCCTACTTTGAAAAGCCTTCAATGTCTGCCTTGCTGACATCTGTCCCATGCTATCTGTTCCAAGTATTCCTTTATCAAAGATGTTTTCGAACACCAACTCACCAACCTGAAACTAGATTCTTCATAGCAGAGAGTGTGTCAGACACACAATAAAGCATGCTGGCCTGCCTCGTACTGATCATTGTTGTTCATTCAATACAGCCTAGTCTATAATCTCTATTTATGTCAGTATTATGAAGTAACATCCCTGAACTCTGTCCTCCTCACTGTCATAAAACTTCAGGCAATTCATTGTAATGATGCTGGTGATTTCTTTCTCTACAATATTTCATTGATCGAGCATTCCTTTGTCTTCTGTGGGAGCATAAGCATGAGTCAGCATCCTTACACTCGGCATCTGCTTTGTATAAGAAAATTACAAACCCCATACATCTACTTTCCTTGAAGCCGTTATTGATCTGTCATGTCAATGCTTTGTCTAATGACAAATCATCTTAATATTGAAAATTAAATCCTTTGCCTTTGAGTTCTGCATATTTAAGCCAGAGCACAAGTGAATGCTCAGACACCGCTGTGTTCCTTTCATTTTCTGAATGACATTTCAATGCGTTCTTCTCCCTTGGCTAAGTGTTTTTCATGTGCAACTCGAATTAAAGCTGATAGTTTACTTTGTGGTGAGATCCTGTTATTTCTCCTTGTTCTGAGAGAGTGGCGGAGGCAGTGAAAAGTCTCCTCTGACTGGCTATGATATAAATGCTGTTTCAATTGCTGTCTCCATCTCTATGCTCGCTGATAGAGGCAGTTAATTCACCGTAGCAAAAGGGCTCAATGGGTTCTCACATTGGGGGGACAGGACCATTCACATGCACTGGACACTTGTCAGTGACAGAGCTCTGGTCTCCATGCATTGGACATGCAGTGTTTGAATCGTGAATTTACTGGAATCAGAGGCAGGAACATGACCATTAATCCAAAGGCTCACTCTGTTTGCGTGTTGTTGCATGTGTAATAAGTTTGTCTTATTAGATTAACATGTTAATGCAGCATCAGGTGAGATAATAATGGTGAATTAGCAGGCAGTAATCCTGGCAGTTGAGGAGATGATACAATTTTATAAGTCACAAGAGTAAAGCAGTTATGATTAAAACTCATAAGTTTATATTTTAATTATGTTTAGGAGAGGAACACGCTGACACAAGAACATAAAAAAAGGCTATTATTGAATGCACAACCTGAGGGCCCAGGGCAATATTAGCTTTATGATACTGGATTATTAGACCTATTAGGCTCTTTTTAACATTGAATTACAAGAGTACTTACTAACTGGTATAAATTTGTAGTCCAATAGTACAGTAGCCATTATGGAGCCTTGCAGTGGAGGTTGTTTTTGGTAAAACCTTAAAACATAGAAAGCTTTGAATTTCTTCTTCTCATTGTACATCAACAAATAACAGAGTAGTTTAATTCAACCCAATTGTTAACTGTAACTGCATTGGATTTCATGAACTCCTAAAAGCAAAATACGAGTTTAGACTGACTGAGATTGCCCTCATTAAAAGCTGTTAAATATCACTGCTTCAGTATTGTCAAAAATCACACAACACCAGGTTATAGTCTAACAGGTTTATTTGAAGACAGAAGCTTTCGGAGTCTCGCTTTTCTTCGGGTGTCAGTGAGAGGGATGGCGTCAGACACAGAAGTTATCAGCAAAAGATCAAAGGGTCATCGAACTGATGTGATCTTTTGCTGATAAATTCTGTGTCTGATGCCACCCCTCTCATTGACACCCGAAGAAGGAGCGAGACTCCAAAAGCTTGTGTCTTCAAATAAACCTGTTGGACTATAACTTGGTGTTGTGTGATTTTTTTTGACCTTGTCCACTCCAGTCCAACACTGGCATCTCCACATCAATATTGTCATGCATGGTGCAGTATCTCATCAGTATGTCTAAAATAGCAGTGCTTCAAGCCTATGTGGCACAAGTAGAGATACATGTCCTGGAATTCATTTACTTTAAAATACTAAGAAAGATTCCAATGCCTTTTTTCCCTTTGTGTGAAGTTGTCTGTACAATGTAAATACAAAATGATTTCCAACAGGAATTCATTTCACAGTAACCCTAGAGTGTTGGTTCTGCACTCTGAACACTAAGGGTGTGTAATTGTTGAATGGGTTTCGAACAAAATGTGGCTTGTTTTTATTTGATGTTCCTGTGCTCAGTATCTTTGTTCAGGGAGAGAACAGGGTTGGGGAGTACAGTGTGGAGACGAGATTGGCGGGGTGGGGGTGGGGGTGGGGGAAAGGAAATGAAATGAGCTACAGTGTTGTGTTTCATGTCACTAACTTCCTAAACCTTTTATTGAAGTGGAATATATTCTGAGGATGTTAAGCACGAGGCAGCTTTTTACCCACTTCTTCCAAATCTCCTTAGATTTTTCTTTTCTGTGATGTGACTATAGGTCATTTCTTTTTTGCTTCCTTGTGAAAGACCATTTGACTTTAGGGTCACTTTTCCAGGTCGACCCCTTTCACAAGCCAGGCCTGCTGGGCTGGAGAACACAAATGGTTTGGCACTTGAGCAAAATAGAAAAGTCCTTCAGCCTAGTTTAAATTCTGGGTGCCCACTTCCTGAAAGGCGTAGGGGCAATGAATAATGAGAATTTTATTATGGCCAGCTGGCTGGAGATAGCTGTATGCAAAACAAAGCTATTTATTCTAGATTTTCTTTTCACAAAATTAGCAGTGTTTGGAACACCACAACAGCTTGAACCTATATAGCCCCTTTAACTAGGCAAATCATCTCGAGCTGCAATAATTTGACAAGAGTTTGAGACCATGCCACAGGGGAAGAAAATAGTACAGGTGACAGGAAGCTTAATTAAAGGGATTTTAAGCCTCATCTTAAGAGAGGAAAGAGGGGAGATAGAGACAGAGAGAGAGAGGGAGGGAGAGGCAGAGCACAGTCTAGGGAGAGAGTTCCAGACCTTGATCATCAGGCAGCTGAAGGTAAATGGTGGGGAAAAAGCACGCGAGAGACCAGAATGCAGGAAGCTGCAAAGATCTTTGAGTGCCAGAGTACTGGGAATGTGAAGAAGGGGGAAGCATCATGTTGAAGCAAAGGGGGCAACAAAAAGGCACTGGAATTCTAAACTTGAAACCACCGCTGCCAGGAGTGCACAGAAGCTCAGTCAGCACCTGAAGATGAGAGAAGCGCATTAACCTTGTCACGTATAACCCATAGATGTATTCAGCTGACATTAGTAGCAGATCAGTGGAGACCCAGTTTGTCTGGGGTTGTCCAGCTGTACAATAACCTCAGGATGTCTTGGGGGTTAATTTGCACATCTCTCTAGAACAGACAGAGAGCCAACAGATCTAAACAAGTTATCAATAAGAAACATTCTTGAATGAGTGTAGTACCTCTGGGATTTGTAATTGAGTAAATGTTCAGGCGGTGCACTGCATTAACTCCAACTGAAGAAGAGTTGCTCTTGTTAGAGGTCGTGACCTAGGAAGGTCCCGGCACAGCTCAGTTGCATTTTATTTGAATTTAGTAATGGGCATCAAACGGAATTAAAATTGATCTGATGTGCTGGGGTCCATGGTACTTATAAACACTTTTTAAAGAACAGAAACAGTTCTGACAGTAGATAGCAGCAGCAGATAAATAAAGCAGAGTACTTGGCTCACTCACTTGTCAGCTAATTTCATATTCTCTCATCGCTGTTTCTGTGACTTTTTAGTATTCTTACTGTAGGAACAGGTGACAGATGCAGACAAACAAGGGACTGGCTAGGCAGACAAGATGCTACAATTTGACAACATCTGACCTGCAAATTCCCCTTGAGGGAGACCAATATCTGGGAGATTTAGACTGTTGTGTCTCAATGCCAAGAAGCCTTATAGAAATGGAACTTGTTTTGTAGGAACATATGATCAGGAGTAGGCCATTCAGCCCCTTGAGCCTGTTTCACTGTTCAATGGTTAATATGTAGCCTAACACCTTATACCTGCCTTGGCCCATATCCCTTAATACCTTTCCTTAACAAAAATTCACCTTCCTCAGGTTTAAAATTAAAAATTGATTTTCGGAGAGAGTTTCAAACCTCTACCACCCTTTGTGCGTAGAAGTGCTTCCCAGCATCTAGCCCTAATTGTTTCATTCATGCACAGGATGTGCTGGCTAGGCCAGCGTTCATTGCCTCATCCCTAATTGCCAAAGGGCATTTGAGAGTCAGCCATATTGCTGTGGGTCTGGAGTCACGTGTAGGCCAGAACAGGTAAGGACAGCAATTTCCTTTCCTTAAGGATATTAGTAAACCAGATGGGTTTTTCCTGACAGTTGATTCATGGGTATCATTAGACTTTTAAACCCAGATATTTATTGTTTTCAAATTCTACCATCTGCCTCGGTAAGATTTGAACCCGGGTCCCCAGAACGTCACCTGGGTCTCCAGATTAATAGTCTAGCAATAATACCGCTATGCTTCCGTAGACTATTCTCAAGACTATACCCCCTAGTCCTAGAAGGGGTGGCCCGGGCTGCAAGTATCAAGTCTCTCTCTCTCTCTCTCTCTCCCCCCGAGAACTTCAGATCGGTGTCACATGCAGATTATTAACCTCAGCTGGGCCAGCAAGATGGCGCACTAACCATTCTCTCTTCTTTTATTTGGCCACCCTGAACACCAGGACACTCTTCACCCTCCAGAATTACAGCTGGATAGTGTAACTAACCCATTGCATTCTATTCTGGTTAAGGAAGGCCTTAATCTCAATTCTAATGTGGTGGCTACCCATCAGCCCTGACTCTCACGCACAATACAATACAATATACAATATCCTTTCTTTGTCACACGTACTGCATTGTAGGAGTACAGTGAAAAGCTTTTACAATGTCTGCCTTCTTATGGCGACATCTTGGGTACAGGTCCCGAGGTACAGTTCTTCGATACAGCAGAGGAATAAAAGTGGTTACATTACTTTCAGGGTTGAATAGTAAGTTAAAAACAGGACAATATTAAAGGGTTGACTTTACAGAAAGGTAGGAAATTTCAAATCGGCATTACATTGGCTCAGCGCAGGGCCCCCGCACATGGTCTGACCGCCTACACCAGACCCCAGCCCAACAGCTGTCCTTGCATTGCACCAAGTCCCAGACAGCTCCATCCCGGCACTCAGCTGCTCCAAGGTAAGTGCCAGGACTGCCTCCCCCACATTGGTCTCTCTGCCCAGGATATGCTGCCTGCCTGATGCTCCAGGGTTGCTGCCCCATGCACTGCTCCGTGGCTGCTTTGCTGCGCTGCTCCACGGCTCGCTCTCCGTGGTATTCCAGGGCTTGCAGCCCCAATACTGTTCCAGGGCTCACTGTCCCAGGTGTTCCAGGGCTCGCAGACCATACGTTGTACCAGGGCTCACTGCCTCTGGTGTTCCAGGGCTCGCAGCCCACGCGCTGTTCCAGGCCTCACTGCCCTGGGTGTTCCAGGGCTCGCAGCCCCAATACGGTTCCAGGGCTCACTGCCTCTGGTGTTCCAGGGCTCACAGCCCACACACTGTACCAGGCTCGCTGCACGTGGTGTTCCAGGGCTCGCAGCCCTCGCGCTGTACCAGGCCTCGCAGCCCCTGCGCTGTACCAGACCTCACTGCCCCTGGTGTTCCAGGGCTTGCAGCCCCAATACTGTTCCAGGGCTCGCAGCCCCCGCGCTATACCAGGGCTCACTGCCCCTGTTGTTCCTGGGCTCACAGCCCACACACTGTACCAGGCTCGCTGCACGTGGTGTTCCAGGGCTCGCAGCCCACACGCTGTACCAGGCCTCACTGCCCCTGGTGTTCCAGGGCTCACAACCCCTGCGCTGTACCAGGCCTCACTGCCCCTGGTGTTCCAGGGCTCACTGTCCCAGGTGTTCCAGGGCTCGCAGCCCACACGTTGTACCAGGCCTCACTGCCGCTGGTGTTCCAGGGCTCGCAGCCCACATGCTTTACCAGGGCTTGCAGCCCTTGTGCTGTACCAGACCTCACTGCCCCTGGTGTTCCAGGGCTTGCAGCCCCCACGCTGAACCAGGCCTCACTGCCCCTGGTGTTCCAGGGCTCGCAGCCCCAATACTGTTCCAGGGCTCACTGCCCCGGGTGTTCCAGGGCTCGCAGCCCACACGTTGTACCAGGGCTCACTGCCACTGGTGTTCCAGGGCTCGCAGCCCCCGCGCTGTACCAGGGCTCGCGCCCCTATTGTTCCAGGGCTCGCAGCCCCTGTTGTTCCAGGGCTCGCAGCCCCACGCTGTACCAGGGCTCACTGCCTTTGGTGTTCCGGGGCTCACAGCCCACACACTGCACCAGGCTCGCTGCACGTGGTGTTCCAGGGCTCGCAGCCCACACGCTGTACCAGGGCTCGCAGCCCTCACGCTGTACCAGGCCTCACTGCCCCTGGTTTTCCAGGGCTCGCAGCTCCCGTGCTGTACCAGGCCTCACTGCCCCTGGTGTTCCAGGGCTCGCAGCCCACACACTGTACCAGGGCTCGCTGTGCATGGTGTTCCGGGGCTCACAGCCCCCACAGTGTACCAGGGCTCACTGTGCATGGTGTTCCAGGGCTCACAGCCCACACACTGTGTACCAGGCCTCACTGCCCCTGGTATTCCAGGGCTCGCAGCCCATACGCTGTACTAGGGCTCGCTGCTCTGGGGACTTGCTGCCAGTGCCTGCTGCTGCACCAGTATTCGCCTCTGGTGCTGAGGGGAGAGAAGAAGTTAAATAAAAAACGAGGGTAAAAGAAAGGACAAAGAAAGAAAAAGAACAGGCAGAGCAGAGGATCTCCAGCAGGAGCGTCCTGCTCTGCCAATGTCTTGCCAAATCATTGCCACAACCCGAAGCCACTTCTGTCATCGTGTTGATGCCATCACCTCTCTAGCTTCAGCTGCTCAATGTCACTTGGCAAAGAGTGAGCTGCTCATCTCCAAACATCACACAAATTTGCCATAAGAGGCAGGTCTCTGGAGTGGGCATTACCAGCTACAACTACTCCTGCCCTGTATGTCACTTATACTGGCAAACATGTAGCTGGCATTATAGGATAAAGAATGGTGGCTCAGATGTTAACATTGCTGCCTCATGGCACTAGGGACCCGGGTTTGATTCCAGCTTTGGGTGACTGTCTGTGTGGAGTTTGCACACCCGTGTCTGCATGGGTTACCTCTGGGTGCTCTGGTTTCCTTCCACAGTCCAAAGTTGTGCAGCTCAGTTGGATTGGCCATGATAAATTGTCTATGGTGTCCAGGGATATGCAGACTAGGTGGATTAGCTATGGGAAATGCAGGTTTATAGGAATAGGGTTTGGGTGGGATGCTCTTTGGAGGGTTGATGTGGACTCGATGGACCAAATGGCCTAGCATGGAATACTCCCCATTTGCCTGGATGAGCACAGCTCCAATAACACTCAAGAAGTTTGAAACCATCCAAGATAAAACAGCCACTTGATTAGCACCACATCTACAAATCCATGTGTTCACCTCTGATGCGCAGATGTATTTTCAGAAACTCACCAAAGATCCTCAGACAGCACCTTCCAAATTCATGACCTCTTCCATCTCAAAGGACAAGGGTAGCAGAGCTATGAGGAGGCTATCGTATGCAAGTTCCTCTCCAAGCCACTCGCCATCCTGACTTTGAAATATATCGCTGCTCCTTCACTGTCGCTGGATCAAAATGTAGGAACTCCTTCCCTAAGGCCACTGTGGGTCAACTCTCAGCACATGGCCTGCAGCAGTTTAAGAAGACAGCTCAGCACCACCTTCTCATGGGTAATTAGGGATGGGCAATAAATACTGGCCCAGCAGTGAAGACCCATATCCCCTGAATGAATTTTTTTGAAAATCTAGTGGAAAATATGAATTGACAGTAGATTAATCAGGAACAAGCCTCAGAGTTCCAATTACTTATGAGACCCATCAACCTGAATTTAAACCTGTCCCTGGCTCGCACTAAGAAAAAGCACCAAATTAGGTGAAAGAACGAGGCATTTGTAACTGCTAAGCCCAAGCAGCGTTTGAGGAGTTTTTAATCAAGAAATAAGCATAGACAGAGAGAAGGTCATGTGTGGCCTGGCAGGCTTAAAAGTAGATAAATCTCCAATGCCAAATGAAATGTATCCCAGGCTGTTGAGTGAGGCATGGGAGGAAATGGCAGGGGCACTTGCAAAACTTTGCAATTCCTCTCTGGCCACAGGAGAAGTGATGAAGGACTGGAGGACAGCCAATATGGTACCATTATTCAAGAAAGGAGCAAAGGATAAACCAGGAAACTAAGGACCAGTCAGTCTAACCTCAGTGGTGGGGAAACTGTTGGAAGCAATTCTGAAGGACAGAATTAATATTGTCTTGGAGAAACAGGGATTAATCAAGAACAGTCAGCATAATTTTGTTAAAAGGAGTTCATATCCGACCAACTTGACTGAATTTTTCGAAGAATTAACCAGGTGTGTTGATTAAGGCAATGCTTTCGATATAGTCTACTTGGACTTCGGCAAAGTTACTGATGAGGTCACACTTGTTAGTGTGATAAGAGCCCATGTGATCCAAAGAAATTTAGTGAATTTGATCCATAATTGGCTGAGTGGAAGGAAGTAATGGGTGATGTTTGATGAGTGTATATCTGACTGTGTCCATTGGAGTCCCCTGGGGGTCATCGTTGGGGTTTTTGCGGTTTGCGGTTGTGATTTTGACTTGAATACAGGAGGGTTGATTGATAAGTTCATAGATGACTGGAAAATTGGTGGGATGGCGAATGGTGATTACAGGAGGATATAGTTTGGCTGATCAGTGGCAAATGAAATTGAATCTGGATAAAATTGAGCTGATTGGGCAGGACAAACAAGGCAAGGGAAATACATGATGAATGATAGGACCTTGGGAAGCACCAAGGATTAGAGGGAGGTTGGTGTGCATGTATGCCAGTCCCTTAAATAGTAGGACAGGTAGTTAAGTAGTTAAAAGGCATATAGTTTACTTGGCTTTTTTAGCCTAGAGGCGTAGAGTTTAAGTGCAGGGAGGTTATGCCGGAACTGCGTAAAATGTTGGTTAGGTCACAGCTTGTGTGCAGTTTTGGAATCCATCTTATCAGAAGCATCGGATAGCATCGGAGTGGAAGCAGAGGAAATTTACCAGGATTTTGCCTGGACTGGAGAGTTTCGGTTGTGAAGAGAGGCTGGGGTTGTTTTCCTTGGAGCAGATCAATGACAGGAGTCATTATTGTGCGGTATAAAATTATGAGGGGCATAGATAGGGTAGACAGGAAGAAGCCTTCCCTCTTGATAGAGGGATCAATGACTAGGGGACGTAGATTTATGGTAAGGGGCAGAACGTTTAGTGGAGCTGTGAGGAAAAGCTTTTTCACCTATAGAATGATGGGAATCTGAAACTCAGTGCCTGTAAGGGTGGTAGAGGCAGGGACCCTCAGAGCATTTCAGAAATATTTAGATGAGCATTATGATGCTATGGCATATGAGGCTATGGGCCAAGTGCTGGAAATTGGGTTTAGAATAGTTAGGTAGCTGTTTCTGACTAGCACAGAATTGGTGGGCTGAAGGGCCTTTTTCTGTGCTGTAGCTTTTGATGACACTATGGCTCAGTCAGCCAATGTAAAGTGTAGGCAAATGAAACATGAGAAAAGTCTGAGCAGGCCACGTTGTAATTTAAAATTCAGATTGGTAGAGAACACTGGCAAAAGCCTGACAGATCTGCATTCTGAGGCTACCACACACCTGGGCAGCTCATTGATCCCACATTGGTCAATCACCTTGTGTGATGGAGTATGGCTCCATGTTGTTTTCTAGATTTACTATACATACAGAATGAATGCTGTCCAGTAATGGGCAGGAGCCTCCTCCCAGGACTTTCTCATAAATCCAGTAAGGAATTCATACATAAAAAATAAGAGGAAGAATCATAGAATCCTGAAAGTGTGGAAACAGCCCACCTACACTGCCCCTCCAAAGAGCATCCCACCCAGACCCACCCCCGTACCCTATCCCTGTAATTCCCCAGTTCCCATGGCCAGTCCCGTCAACCTAGACATCCCTGGGCACTAGCGGCAATGCAGCATGGCCAGTTAATCTAGCCTACATGTCTTTGGACTGTGGGAGGAAAGTGGAGCACCTGGACGAAACCCATGCATGCACAGGGAAAATGTGCAAATTCCACACATTCGCCTGAGGGTGGAATCGAACCCGAGTGAGGCAGCAGTGCTAACCACTGAACCATTGTGGGGCCCAAGAGTAGGCCATTTGGTTCTTTACCATTTAAAATGATCATGGCTGATCATCCAACTCAGTACCCTGTTCCTGCTTTCTCCCCGGACCCATTACTGTCAGAACTATATCTAACTCCTTCTTCATGACTTCACAAGAAAGTGAGTAATTGAGGCAAGTCATATTGATAGAGTTAGATGATGATGTGGATGAGTGGGAAAAGGCTTATAGGGAACATATATGTTTAATAGCACATTTGGAACATAGACACAAGCACAGGCCAGTTTGGCTGATTACTGTATTGTCCATAGTCTTGCCAGACCATAAGGCTGCTGACTCATTCAAGCGATACAACTGATTGTGGTGATAACCTGAGAAGCACCATGCCTCATGGAAAGCGAAGAGGCTGGGAAGGAGAGTGGGAATTGAACCCATGCTGTTGGCATCAGTCTGCATCACATACCAGACATCCACCCAACTGAGCTAACTGACCTCACTATACATTGTCTACTGTATATTCTGTTCAACACTGTGAGTATTTCAAGGTAACCTGTCAAGATACACATCTGGAGTAGCTGGGACTTGAACCTGGGCCTTCTGGCTCAGAGGAAAGGACACCACCATTGCACCACAAGATCCCCTCCTCCCAGTTCTCATCGTCAACACTAAATGCCGTCATTCAGGCTTTTCTTAAAAGCGGATTAGAAACAGCACTCTAGCATTTTGAATGGGGCAGATAGACTGACAAGAATGAAACACATGTTCATTCTGGCGATACAATTCTTTTACTCAGAGTTGTAGACTTTTATTATAATCACTACTCCAAGCCTGCTGTAGTTTTTCTAACGAGGTATAGATTCCAAAATCCCAGTGCCATCAAAGGATGTTTGTTGCGTTTTCATCTCTTATGGGTTTGGAGGTAATACGTGCCAAGGTTATGTCTGAAGCATCACACGCACGGGATGAAAAGCATAGAGGACTTACCAATCCACCCAAAGTGGAACTGACAAGTTATTTCATTTAGATACAAATTGCCAGCAGCAGTCCATATTTCCACGGAGACCAGGGCAGGTGTGACTGACTGATACAGTGCAATGCACTGCTGGCATCCTCCAGTGAATTCACCGAGCTGGGCCTCCAGTGATAGTTTGTGAAGGTTTTTGTTTGAACATAGTGTTTTTTAGATCTTTAGCAGTAGCTCAGTTCCAACTGATTTATATTGCAGCTTCGTTTCTTCGATCCGTGAAGAGGGTCAGCACCTAGCCCCTTCTAAATCTCGGATGGACCCAATCGTAATGGTGAATGCAGCACTGAAGCCTCCTAACATGTCAGAAACAGATGAATATTCTGTGCCGCACTGTTGAAAACCTGTCGAGCTGTCATGATAGCTGTGCTAATCAGCCTGTCATTGAACACACGGACGCAAATAAGACCTGTGAAAGCGTTGCACTGAATGGTTTGCCACCTCAAGGCAGTCAAATTGTCCACACAAAGAGCTCCCAGTCGCCATTTGAACAAGCTATCCTGTTCGTCCTGCTCCCTGCCCCTTTCTCTTCACGTGCCCTTCTTTTCCCTTTTCAAGAATGTATCCAATTCTCCTTTGAAAATTGCTCCTGAATCTGCTGCCAGCACCCTTCCAGACATCACATCGCCACAATTCATTGTGGAAAATAAATACCTCATTTTTCACCTGGCTTTTTTGACAATTATCTTAAATCTATCTCCTCTGTTCAGTGATCATCCTGCATCGTTTCTCCTCACGTGTCCCTTCCAAAACCCCTATGATTTTGAATATTTCTATTAAATCTCCCCTTGAGCGAACACAAATGACTTAGAAAACTCATGTTCATATTGCAACCTCAGGATGTTCCAAAGCGCTTTATGGCTATTAAGGTTCTTCTGAAACATAGCCAGTACAATAAAGTGGCAACTAATTTCTGTACAGCAAGCCCACAAAAATGAACAAATAGTGTTTGTTGTGATATAAGTTGGTGACTAAGCATTGATCAGGACATTGGGCAGAACTTGTTTCTCCCCCAAGCTTGTTTCATGAGCTCTTTGACATCACCCCTGAGAGGATGTTGATCTCACCTGGGAACCTGCACCTCTGACAGTGCAGCACTCCCTAGGTATTGAATTGGAGTGCCATCTTAGACTTTGTCCTCTGCTGTCCAGAGTGAGACTTGAACCTCCAACCTTCTGACTCAGAAGTGAGGCTGCTGCAGCATATGTGGTACAAACGTACAGTCAAACTTTCCATATCTGTAAACAGCAGTTGAGAGTGAAGCAAAACCTTCCCCTACCATAGAGGCAACAGCACTAAGTCTTGTGGAAACTTGCTATCCCACACTGAGCTTGAGGGAGTTCTTGCATCTTGAATCAATCTACTCAATTACTCTCGGGCTGTTGCATATTCCATTTATTTTTGACTTTGGGATTTTTCATTAAATCGGTGCCCCGTTATTTACTGCATTTGTTGACATAACACAGTTGGATCACTTCAATAATAGTTGATGTAGTCCCAAGAGCCCAAAGTCTGTGATTTGCAGATCTGAAAATGAGCAGATGAGCTTTAAAATGTCACCTGAGTTTAATAATACTGGATGCTAATATTAGCTGTCAAAGTGACAGCTTCATTTGCAGGTGTGTAAAGTGAGGAGATTATTGTCTGTCCTTTTGGTTATGGAAGCCTTCTCAGCCACTGGCAGACTGAGGCAGAGAATTGTTTTTGCAGTGAGGAACACCGAGCAATGACCGAGCTGGGACAGTTCATCTTCCGACACTCTGACACCACAAGCTTTAAGCTGAAGTGAAAACCCAATTCACGAGATTATTTTCTCAGGTCTGATAGCAGCATTGTTTTCCTGCAGCAAGGCATTTCCGAGTCCTGGGCAGAAAATGCAACTTTCAAGAAAATCCAGGCTTCCTATTCCAAAGGGAAAAGTGGTGATATTTTGCAGCATCAGCTAGGTCTGTAAGATAATCTTGGAGATTTTAGAAAGAAATTGGCCACAGGAATGCTCAGTTCCAACAAATGGAAGGGACCAGGGATAGCTGTGAGGAATTGTTCCACTCTTACTGCTGAGGCAGAATTCTGTATCTCCCATTCTGTTTTCCATTCTTTTGTACCATGGGGAATACTTTGACTATGTTATTTCTGTGGCTTTACACTCGTGAGAGGTTTTTGTTTAAAAATTGTGTTGTTTTGATTCAATACATTTGGAATTGACAAAAGTGGTGACATCTCGACGTAAGTATACATTTTGGATCTACACCATATTGCTTTGTCACATTTTACTGAGCATGCCAGGATATATTGTCCTCGAGAATAATGTCACTAACCTCATTGAGAGTAATACGTGGTTATGGGAATCCTCAGGAAGGAAGACAGACAACATTGCAAATCTGGCTGGTCTCAACTATTCCTGAGATCATGAGTCCAGTAGGACCAGCATGTTACATTTTATTTGTCTTCAATTGCAAATGTCCTAGGCCTCTTTCCTGGCCTGCAGTCCACCCGAAACTCTCAAAGGTGTGGCCTCTCAATATTCTGTTAAGTTTCAATCACATACCCCTGCCTTATTCTTCGAAACTCCATTGAGAACAGATCCAGAGTCCCCAAGTGCTCCTCATATGACAAGCCCTTTATCCCTGGGATCATTCTTGTCAACCTTTTCTGGACCTCCTCCGATGCCAGCACACCCTTACTTAGATACGGGACCCAAGACTGCCCACAATATGCCACATACGGCCTGACCAGACCCTTGTACAGCCTCAGTTGTACATCTCTGCTTTTGTATTCCAGCCTTCTTGAAATGAATTCTTAACATTGCATTTGACTTCTTAACTGTCAACTGAACCTGCATGTTAGCCTTAAGTGAATTCTGAACTAGGACTCCTAAGTCCCTTTGTGCTTCAGATTTCCAAAGCCTTTCCCCATTTGGGAAATAGTCTATGCCTCTATTCCTCCTACCAAAGTACATAACCTCACACTTTCCCACATTGTATTCCATCTGCCAGTTCTTTGCCCACTTGCCTCCTCAACACAAGCTGACCTTCCACCTATCTTTGTGTCATCTGCATACTTAGCAACATTACCCTCTGTTTCTTCATAAAAACATAGAAGCATAGAAGATAGTAGCAGGAGGAGGCCATTCAGCCCTTCGAGCCTGCTCCACCATTCTTTCTGATCATGGCTAATTGTCCAACTCAGTAGCCTAATCCTGCTAGATCATCCAGATCATTGATGTATTATGTGAATAGCTGTGGTTCCAACACAGACCCTTGTGGAAGTCCAGTCGTCACCGACTGTCATCCTGGAAAAGACCCCTTTATCCGCATTCTCTGCTTTCTGCCAGTCAGCCAATCCTCTTTCCATGCCAGTACCTTGACCCTAACACATTGGGGTTCCAGCTTATTTAGCAGCCTCCTGTGTGGCACCTTGTCAAAGGCCTTCTGGAAATACAAATATATAACCTCCGGTGGCTCTCCTTTGTCTAACTTGCTCTTAGTCTTCAAAGAATTCTAACAGACTTGTCAGGCATGACCTCCCTTTGACACAGCCGTGATCACTCAGCCCTATTTAACCATGCACTTTCCAAGTACTCTGCAATCTCATCCTTAAAAATGGATTGTAAAATCTCACCAACGACTGAGGTTAGGCTAACCAGCTTATAGTTTCTTGTCTTCTACCTCCCTCCCTTCTTAAACAGGGGGTTAGATTTGCCATTTTCCAATCCTCTGGAAACATCACTGACTCCAGTTATTCCTGAAAGATCACCACCAACTCCTCCATAATCTCCTCAGCTGTCTCCTTCAGATTCCTGGAGGTGTCATCAAGGCTCTCAAAGGTATGGCCTCCAGCTCCTAGACCTACCACTCCCCATATAAACTCACAGCTTCTTCCTCATCTAGCAGCTAGACAGCTTAATTTCCCAAATTCCTTCTCAAACACCCCCCCCCCCCCCCAAACCCCCGACTCCACCTGGAAAAGGCAGACTCAGCTCTTGCACTGGCAGCTTGGAAACAGGTAAAACGGTATCTTACTGTGGGTTGGAGGACCCAGAGAATCCCGCCAGGAATTTCCACTCCCTGATGCTGGTCACCACTTTAGATCCTGCATCGTTTACACCAACCCAACAGCCCACATGCACCAAAAAAATGACAAAGAGCCACGGATGCTGGATATCAGAAACAAAACCAAAAATTGCTGGAAAAACTCAGGAGCATCTGTGGAGAGGGAGCAGAGTTAACGTTTCGGATCCAGTGACCCTCCTTCAGAACACAACTGGCATGTATACGCTGACAAATATCTAGCTCCATCAGCAAAGCATGAAAGATGGTGAATTTGGGGAAAGGAGAGATTGGCAGTATTTTTCTTGAATGCTTAACGTGCACATGTTAAATCCCTCTAAACATATTATTTGAACATGGACAAGAACTGGAAATGAGCATTTCAGTCCAGTGAGCTGCCCTGGGAATTAACATTAAATGACAGACATGGCCCACCCAAATTGTAGCAATCTGACTCAGAATGTTCTATCAACACATCCTCACCCTTAAGACAGACATAGAGATGTACAGCATGGAAACCGACCCTTTCGTCCAGCTAGTCCATGCTGACCAGATATCGTAAATTAATCTAGTCCCATTTGCCAGCATTTGGCCCATATCCCTTTCAACCCCTCCTATTCATATACCTATCAGGGTGTCTTTTAAATGTTGTAATTGTAGCAACCTCCACCACTTCCCCTGGCAGTTCATTCCATACACGCACCACCTTCTGTATGAAAAAGTTGCCCCTTAGGTCCCTTTTATATGTTGTCCATCTTACCTCAAACCTATGCCCTGTAGTTTTGGACTCCCCTGCCCTAGGGAAAAGACCTTGGCTACTTCCCCTATCCATGCCCGTCATGATTTTATAAACCTTTATAAGGTCACCCCACTATCTCCGATGCTCCAGGGAATGTAGTCCCAGCCTATTCAGCCTCTCGCTATCGCTCAAACCCTTCAACCCTGGCAACATCCTTGTAAATCTTTTCTGAACCCCTTCTGCACTAATTATTGTGCAATGAAAGGCATTTCCAGAACCAGGCCTGAAATTACCTGTTGATGCCCCATTGTCTAATGACTCTCTATTTCACAATCTGAACTCCTGCATTTACCTTGTCTATTTCTGTCTGTATCTTTGGCAGATTTATATAAAATGAACTCTCATTCCTGAAGTCGGAAGAAATAATACATAGGGAGATCAGTAGTAAACCAGTGGATTAGGAAAGTTCTAAAAACCAATAGAAGATGACCAACAAGTGGGAGAAAATAGACTTCGAGGGTAAAATGCAAGTAATATCAAAATGGACAGCAAATAACTAAAAAGGAAGAGAGAGGCCATTATGCCTTTGAAAATGAGGCAAGGGAAATAATAATGAGGAGCCAGGAAATAGCAGAGAAGTTGAATACATACTTTGCCTCAATCAGTTTGGTCCCCTTATTTAAGGAAAGATATTATTTCAGTGGAGGCTGTTCAGAAAAGGTTCACTCCGATGTTCCCTGGTATGAATGGATGGTCTTATGAGCAAAGGCTAAACACGTTTGGATTGTATTCATTGAAATATTGAAGAATGAGAGCTGATCTCATTGAAACATTCTGAAGGGACTTGACAGAGTAAATGCTGAGAGGATGTTTCCCATCATGGCAGCATGTGGGACCAGAGAACATTGCCTCAGAATTTAGGACCATCAATTTAAGACTGGAAGTACGAGAAATTTCTTCTCTCGGGGGTTTGAGAGTCTTTGGAATATTTTGCTACTGAGAGCTGTGTCCTAGTCGATATATAAAAGATAGATAGATTCTTGGTCAGTAGGGGAATCAGGGGTTATGGGGAAAGGGCAGGAAAGTGGACATTCGGAGTATCAGATCAATCATGATCCTATTGAATGATGGAGCAGGCTCAAAAGATGTTAAAGGAAGTAACAACGAAGATCATTTATATGTACTGGCAGTAGTTTTCCAGGAGTCCTTACAGGATTGGAAATCTGCCAATGTAACAGCCTTATTCAAAAATAGGGAGAGACAGAATAAGTACATATAGGCCAATTAGATAAACATCTGTTACGAGGAAAATATTAGAGCCTATTAAAGGATGTAGTAGAAGAGCATATAGAAATGCATAATATGATCAAACAGAGCCAGCATGGATTCACGAAAGGAAAATCCTTCCTGACAAATGGATTACAATTTTTTTGTGCCCGTAACAAGCAGGATAGATAAAGAAGAACTGGTGGAAGTAATATATTAGCATTTTCGAAAGTTTTTGGATAATTTCCAAAAGTCTTTGGGCTACTTAACAAAAGCCTGTGATGTTAGCGTGGATAGAAAATTTGTCAACTAATAGAAGACAGAAAGTTGGGATAAGGAGGAATATTTTCAAGAAGGCAACCTGTAACTAGTGGAGAGCCACAGTGATCAGTGCTGTGCCACATTTTATGTGAATATATTTTAACAATTTGAATGAGAAGAGTGAATGCATTTAAGTGAAGTTTGCAGCTGGCACAAAACTAAGGGGGAAGGCAAGTGGTGAGGATGACACAAAGAGTCTGGAGAGGGATATATACATGTTAAATGACTGGGCAAATACTTGGCAGATGGAATATAATGTGGAAAAAGGGATTCTTTTGCATGTTGGCAACCTGTGACCAGTGGGATTCCACAGGGACCAGTGCTGGGACCGCAACTGTTTACATTTATACATTAATGACTTGGAGGAAGGAAGCAAATGTACTGTCAGTAGATTTGCAAACAATACAAAAATAGGTTGAAGGGCAAGTTTTCAGAGGGATATGAACAGGCTACTGAGAGATATTGATAGTTTAAGTGAATGGGCAAGAAGTTGGCGAATGGAGTATAATGTGGGAAAATATGAAGTGGTTCATTTTGGAAGGGAGAGCAAAAACAGTATTATTTAATTGAAGAAAAACTGCGGAAAGTTGTAACACAAAGGCACTTGGGGTACTTGTGCACAAAACACAGAAAGCTAGCTCACAGGTGCAGCAGATAGTTAGGTACGCTAATGGAATTGTGGGCCTTATTTCAAGGCCATTGGAGTATAAGAGTAGGGAAGTCTTACTGCAACTGTACAAGGTGCTGGTGAGACCATATCTGGAGAACTGTGAGCAATTTTAGTCCCCTTATTTAGGGAGAGATGCTATTTCACTGGAGACAGAGATGGCTTAATAGAATGATTCTTGGTATGGAGGGATTATCTCTTGACAAAGGCTAAACAGATTGGCACTCTACTCACTGGACTTTAGAAAAATGAGAGGTGATCTCATTGAAATGTAAAGGATCCTTAAGGACTTGACAGGATAAACGCTGAGAGTATGTTTCTCCTCATGAGAGATCCTCGAACCAGAGGACATAGTCTCAGAATAAAAGGTAGCTAATTTAAAACTAAAATCTTTGTTCAGAGGGTTGTGAGTCTTTGGAGCTCCTTGCCACAGAGATCTGTGGGGACAGAGTCCTTGTGTATATTTAAGGCTGAGATTGATTTTTGGTGAGTAGTGGAATTAGGTTTATGAGAGATGTGCAGGAAAATGGATGTGAGGACTGTCAGATCAACGATAATCCTCTTGAATGATGGAGAAGTCTAGTGGGGCTTACTCCTGTTCTTATTTCTTATGGTCTTATAAGGTGAATTATGCACTTTGGCAGGAAGAATAGCAGAGCTGAATATTAAAAGATAGAACATAGAACAATACAGCACAGTACAGGCACTTCGGCCCACGATGTTGTGCCGACCTATTATCTTACTCTAAGGTCAAAAGTAACCTGCATACCCTTCATTTTACTATCATCCATGTGCCTATCCAAGAGCCGCTTAAATGTCCCTAATGTATCTGACTCCTCTACAACTGCTGGCAGTGCATTCCATGCACCCATCACTCTGTGTAAAGAACCTACCTCTGACATCTCCCCTATACCTTCCTCCAGTCATCTTAAAATTATGCGCCCTCGTGATAGTCATTTCCACCCTGGGAACAAGTCTCTGGCTATCCATTCTATCTATGCCTCTCATCATCTTATACACCTCTATCAAGTCACCTCTCATCCTTCTTTGCTCTAATGAGAAAAGCCCTAGCTCCCTCAACCTTTCCTCATAAGACCTACCCTCCATTCCAAGCAGAATCCCGGTAAATCTCCTCTACACCCTCTCTAAAGCTTCCACATCCTTCCTAGAATGAGGCGACCAGAACTGAACACAATATTCCAAGTGTAGTCTAACCAGGGTTTTGTGGAGCTGCAGCATAACCTCGTGGCTCTTAATCTCAATCCCCCTGCCAAGAATGATTATTTAAATTGAGAAAGACAGCCAAAAGCCGCAACATTGTGCATAATTCACAAAAGTCTAGCCCACAAGTTCAGTATGCAGTAATGAAGGCAAATGAAATATTGGCCTTTATTTCCAAGGGAGTGGAATATAAACATTAGGCGGTTATGCTAAAACAATGCAAAACACTATTTAGACCACACCAAGAATATTATGAACAGTTTTGTTCCTTTATCTTAAGAAAGATATACTGGCATTGGAGGCAGTCCAAAGACTATTCGCTAGCTTGATCCTGGATTCGGAGGGATTGTTTAATGAGGAGAAGTTGAGAAGAAACATAGAAAGTTCAAGCCCGCTCCACCATTCAGTATGATCATGGCTGATTGTCCAACTGAGTACCCTGTTCCCATTTTCTCCCCATACTCTTTGGTTACACTCCCTCAACAGCAAAATGCCCTCCTCAGTTAAGGAGATCAAAGCTGCACACGGTACTCTGGGTGTGGTCTCACCAAGGCCCTGTACAATTGCAATAAGACATCCCTGCTTCTGTACTCAAATCCTCTTTCTATGAAGACCAACATGCCATTTGCCGCCTTCACCGCCTGCTGCATCTGCATGCTTACTTTCAGTGAACTGGCATCAACGGAAGCAGCGTTTGCAACAACGACAGCTTGGTAGGACTGGTGTGGTGCTCCTGGCGGCAGAGGCCCTGAGCAGGACTCTTGTTGGAGGCAGTGATGGTGGCCAAACCAAAGCCTGTTATAGAGACCCTGGAGCCTGTTGGGGAGACTCTCACCCTAACTTTGAGTGGAGCACAAGAAGGGAGGAAAATGAACTCTGTTTTTAGTTATATTCAGGTCATGCCTTAATATCTTCTGCAATTCAAAATGGCACCGGAGCATGGCAACATATACTTTACACTGTATTTATTTGTTAAATACAAGTGACAATAAATCATTCAATTCAATTCAATTCAATTCAGTTGGTGTTCAAGGACACCCAGGTCTCATTGCGCCTCTCTGTATCTCAGTTTATTGCCATTCAGCTAATAATCTGCCTTCCTGTTTTTGCTACTGAAGTGGAAAATCTTACATTTATCCACATTATAACTACATTTACAATGCAATTGTCCACTTGCACAACTTGTCCAAATCATGTTGAAGCATTTTAACATCCTCCTCACAAATCACAGATCACAGATTAGGGGTGGCATGGTAGCACGGTGGTTAGCACTGCTGCCTCACAGCACCAGGGATCTGGGCTCAATTCCACCCTTGGGCAACTGTCTGTGTCTGTGGCAGTGTGGATTTCCTCCGGGTGCTCCAGTTTCCTCCCACAGTCCAAAGCTGTGCAGCTTAGGTGGATTGGTCATGCTAATTTGCCTGTAGTGTTCAGAGATTTGTATGTTAGCTGGACTATAGGGGACAGGTTTGGTTGGATGCTCTGAGGATTGGTGTGGACTTGTTGGGCCAAAGAACCTGTTTCCACCCTGTAGGGATTCTATGATTCTATCACTCTCCCATCTGGTTTTGTGTCATCTGCATACATGAAGATATTACATTTATTTCCTACATCTAAATTGTTAACTTATTTTGTGAAAAGCTGGGGTCCAAGCACTGAGTAGTTTGGGTCTGTGCTAATTGGAATTGAGAAGAATGAATTCTCATTAAAAGGGAACTTGACAAGGTCGATGTGGGAAGGTTATTTCCTTTTGTGGGAGAATCTGGGACCAAAGGGCACAATCTCAGAGTGTGGGGCTACCCACACAGTTAGGACAGAAGTGAGAAGAAATTTCTTCTCTCAGAGGGTGTTGAATCTGTGGAATTCCTTACCACAGAGGGCTGTAGAGGCTGGGTCATTAAATATGTTCAAGGCTGAGACAGTAACGGTTCTGTGGAAAAGACAGGAAAGTGGAGTTGAGGATTATCAGATCAGCCACGATCTCATTGAATGGTGGAGCGGACTTGATGGGCTAAATGGCCTACTTCAGCTTATATGTCTCATGGTCTCATTGTTTCCTTTCAAAACTGAAGAGTCTGTTTCCTGTCCTGTCCTTCACTTTTTACCAGAAATGTGATTGTTAGGTATTTTGCAGGCACATTTGACAGGTGACAATGTAGACTGCCTGTGAACACTGTAGATAGATAGACTAATTGGAGCATTCGGTATGAGAAAGCTTTCTGTAAATCAATTTGATTATTATCAAATCCATGATATTTGTTCTGCTGAAACTTACAGGTGTAACAAAAAGGATTTGGTGTAACAAAATAAATCCAGCCATTCCATAACCATGGCTGACATTCAGCACAAGAAAAATGTCTGTTGTTTCCACCTACACTAAATGCTTGTCCCTATTTTTGACACATGACCATAGTTGTTTTGTTCTGGCCTCTGGTTGGGAAGCTTGTGAGTTCTCATTCCACTCAAGCAATGCATGCAAACTGTCAGCTGACACTGCAGCGCAGTATTGAGCAGCTTCCCATTATTACAACAGAGTTTGTGGGAGCTTGCTGTGCACAAGTTGTCTTCCATGTTTCCAACATTGTAATGGTGACCTAACGTTGGGGTACCACATGTGCATGGAAGATATCATATAAATGCAAGTTCTTTCTTCATTTAAGCCATTTCGTAAGCTTTTGTTTTTTATAATTGAGATATAATTGGCATTGATCCCATTCTTCAATTAGGCAATTACAACTCAACAGGCCTAGACTTGTTTTAAAACCATAGAACCATAGTAATCACCTAATTTAGCCCAAGGATAAATTTCTGCAGAATAGCTTTAGCATTAAAGTAGTTTGTTTTTTTCAAAGCAGGAAAGGCACCTGATTTATTATTGTAAACTCATGCTTTCCTCTCCTTCCTGCTAGTTTGGGTATCAACAGAAAAGACACACCTCATTTGTATCATGTTGATGGGGCTAGAGATTAAATCCGGTCAGTTGACTGAAATAGCCCAAATCCAGCTTCTTCGACTCTCTCCTGTGCACTGAATTTACATTTCTCTAACAATAGAAAAAGCTGTGTGTCTGACTGCAGGAGGCATATTGAAATGTACAGGTTTATGATCTATCACTTGAACGTGGTAACGCCTTAAGGCAGTCAGTAGGTAAAGGTTGCCTATGCTGCTCTGTTATGGTTACTGAAAGGAGAAAGCAGCCAGTTGTGGAAGCACTCCCCCAGTGGCTGAACCTGGCACCGTGGCATTGTAGTTCACTTTGTTAATGCACATGGCTGCCAGGTTGATCCTTGTAACTGGGACGCAGATCTGGAGAAATTCATGTACGCATCCTCCCCCCACCCCTGCCCAGTCAAATCAACGTTGCATCTACATTTAGAAATAAATTGCTGTGAAGTGTTTCCATATGTTACATGCCTTTTTTTTCTATTTAATTGGATGTGAATGCCACTGGAAAAGCCATTCTGATCTGGCCCCGAGAAGGTGGTGATGAGCTGCCTTTTTGAACCACTGCCGTCCAGGTTCTGTAGGTAGACCTTAGGAAGGGAGTTCCAGGACATTGACCGAATGAGAATGAAAGAATGGTGATACTGTTCCAAATCAGGATTGTAAGTGGCTTGGAGGGAAAATTTCAGGTAGTGATTTTTCCATGCATTTACTGCCCTTGGCCTTCTAGCTGGTAGAGGTCATGATTTAGAAGGTGCGGTTGAGGAGCCTTGGTGAATTTCTGCAGTGCATCTTGTAGGTGGCACACACTGCTGCCAATGTGTCTGAGTGGAGCAGAAGTGAAATCTTAAAATGGAAGATAGGGTGCAGTTCAGTTGGGCTGCTTTGTCCAGGTTGGTGTCAAGCTTCTTGAGTGTTGTTGGAGCTGCACCCATCCAGCCAAGTGGGGAGTATTCCATTGCACTCTTGACTTGTGCCTTGTAGATGGTGGGTGCACTCTGTGTAGTCTGGAGGTGAGAATTCACTACAGAATTCCAAGCCCCTTATCTGCTCTTGAAGCTACAATATTTATATGGCTCATCCAATTCAATATGTTTCCTTTTCTTTTCAACACTCTGTTCTGTTCTCTTACACGTACCTTCTCTTGCTTTCTCTTTTCCTCTCCTCCCCTCCTTTCCCCTGTTTCTCTCTTTTTGTCAAGGCACTGTGTTGCTATATAGATCTCCATGAAACCCTCTACACACACACTCATTTCAACCTCCTTCCAACTGCACCCCGCCCCCATTATTTCCTAGCCTATGACATCTCCTATGCAACCATCTCCTGTCCTACAGAGCAGATGTTGAATCCAAGACAAAAAGGTATAAAGCTGGATAAATACAGCAGGCCAAGCAGCATCAGAGGAGCAGGAAAGCTGACGTTTCGGGTCTAGACCCTTCTTCAGAAACCAGTTGAATCCAGTTCTGTATGGTTCAGCTGAAACATCATATAAATTTTGCAGGGAAGATCTTCATTCATTTCACCTTTCCAAATTCAGTGCCTCTTCTGCAGGGTCCTTAATACCACTTAGGCTGACTACAATTAAATGTACTTTGTGCTTTTGAAGTTGGGACTGCCTTTTGCTTTTCATGGTGAGAGGCTGGCTGAATCTCAGTGTACTTTCTCTCCTTATAGCCCATTACTGCTTCAACTAAGCTTATAGTTGCAAAGATTGGAGGTTTTGATTTCTGCTTTTCTGACTTCATCTCTCTGTGTGTTCTGTTTAAACCTCCAGTCCATTCGAGAAGTCACAGGATATATCCTTGCAGCCCTGAACCAGTTTGAGTATCTGCCTTTGGAAAATCTAAGAATTATTCGTGGGACAAAGTTGTATGAAGAACGATACGCACTCACAATCCTGCTTAACTACAAGAAAGATGGGGCCTTTGGATTGAGGCAGTTGGGTTTGCAAAACATGACAGGTAAGACCCATTGATTTACAGAGAGCGTGAACAATGAACTCCTTTTAGCTTGACACTAATTGCATAGATTCAATTCACGTTTAGAATAAACCTGACCAGCTTTTCAGCTTTACTGTAATAAAAAACGTTTCAGCAGGAATGGATTACAAAGGTAAGAAAGTGAAGCTAACCTGTTATAAAACACTGGCTAAGATTCCACTAGTGTTATGTCAAGTTTTGTGAACACACATCAGGGAAAGGAGAGAGGGACTTATTGGAACGCTACCAGAAGTATGGGACTTCAGTTACATGAACCAGTGAATCCTGATTGTTCTCTTCAGAGCAGAGACATTTGATGAGAGATTTGACGTGCTCAAAACAATGAAACGTTTTTGTCAGAACAAACATGAACAAGTTGGGTTTCTGCTGGCAGAGCAATGTGACTGAAAGCTGTTGTCTTCAGTAGGATTGACTCCAGCCAAAGATGTTTATCGTGCTGTTCTTCAAGATGGCAGATCAAACAGAGATTTTCCTAATAACCTAGAAAACATTGTTTGAATGGCTGATAGGAACAGATTCAGTTGTTGTTTTGCAAAGAGTAAAAGAAGTTGCAAGGCTGGGCTGAAAGATCATGGGAATGGGCAAATTGAATATTCCTTTCAAAGAGCTGACGCAGATCCGATGGGCTGAAAGACCTCCTTCTACGGAAAAAACATGCTGTGAAATGAAACATATAATAGTGGGAAAGCAGAGCTGGCTGATCGATATTCCAAAGGGAATGATTGTTGAAAATTTTGACAGTGTTGCACCATTAGTATTCATGTATTGTGGTATTACAATGAAGAGCCTGTCTGAAATATTATCCCAGTATATGGCACATAATGGCTGGATGTGAGGCTCTGGCTGGAGCAGAGGACTTTACAAACTAAATAAACACACTTTGTTGTTTTTGTGAGGAGTTCTCTAATTCATCACTGGAAGAGAACGATTTTTCTAAATTTGCTAATGACAAAGATTCGTGGCATAGAATCAATGTAAGTAGGAGTGTAAAGTGATGAAGAGGTATTGATAGATTAAGAATGGGTAAAATTGTGGGAGATGGATTTCATCTGGTGTGAAGCCATCGATTTTGAACTGCAAAAGTGTAGCTCTGACTAATTAGTTTTTGGATAGTTAAAAGCTAGGAAGAGTGGAAGTTCAAAGAAACTTACTGGGAGCCCATGTACATAGACCATTCAGATGTTGCAGTCATTTGTAAAAAATATTAAAATGCCGAATGGAATGTTAACTTTTCCAACTAAAGGGCTAGAATATAGAAAGAGAGGAAATTTTACGACATCAAACTGCTGGTTAGACCTAGATCTGCAGCACATTGAATAATAATGTGAACTGCACCTTAGAAAAGCTTCGGAAAGAATGCAATCCAGATCCACCAGAGAGTCACAAGGACTTTGAGAGTTACCTTGAGAGTAATGGTGACATAAATTAGACTTGTACTCTCCAGAATATTGAAGACTGTGGAATGAGCTGATCAATGATTTTGGGGTTTTGAAAAAAAAATTGACAGCGTAAATGGGGATACTTTATTTTCAGTGGTGAGGGAGGCTAGAGCAAGAGGGCTTACCTTGGAATCAGAGGCAGGCCATTTAAAGGTGAAGTTTAAGATCATAGGAATTAGGAGCACCCTTTCATCCCTTCGATCCTGCTCTGCCATTTTATATGATCATGGCTTGTCTCATCATGGCCTCAAATCCATTTCCCCATGTGCTCCCTGTAACCTTTTAACCTGTTATTAATTAAAAGTCTATCTCCTCCATAAATTTACACAATGTCCTGGCATCCACCATACTCTAGGGTACTGAACTCCATGAATTTATAGCCCTTTGAGAGAAGTATTTTCTTCTCATCTCTGTTTTAAATCTGCCATCCGTTATCCTAAAACTATGACCTCTCGTTCCAGATTGCCTCAAAAGGCAAAACATCCGCTCTGCCTGTACTTTATCAATCCCATTTAAATGGTGGAGTATTTACATATGAGCTAGGAACAGTAATAGGCCACTTAGGCCTTCCAATTCAATAAGATTGTGGCTAGGATTTTTTTTTTTAGGATCCCTACAGTATGGAAACAGGCCCTTCGGCTCAACAAGTCCACAACGACCCTTGAAGCATCCCACCCAGACTCATCCCCCTATAACCCACACATCCCTGAGCACTATGGGCAATTTAGCCTGGCCAATCCACCTAGCCTGCACATCTTTGGACTGTGGGAAGAAACCCACGCAGACACGGGGAGAATGGGCAAACTCCACACAGGCAGTCACCCAAGGGTGGAATCAAACCTGGTCCCTGGTGCTGTGAGGCTGCAGTGCTAACCACTGCGCCACTGTGCTCCTAATCTGATTATGCCACATTCCTGCCTATTCCAATAATCTTGTACCTCCTTGCTTTCTGAGATTCTATCTACTTCTGCCTTAAAACCATTCAGCATATAACTTGGGAGAATGTGAATTTGTACACTTTAGCAGGAAGAATAGAAAAGAAACAAATCATTTAAATGAAAATGTATTGCAGAACTCTGTGGCATAGAGGGATCTGGGTGTCATAATACATAGAATCATAGAATCCCTACAGCGTGGAAGCAGATCATTTGGCCTATCAAGTCCACACTGACCCTCTGAAGAGCATCCCACTCAACCCCTGTAACCTTGCATTCCCCATGGCTAACCCACCTAACCTACACATTGCTGGACACTGCAGGCAATTTAATATGGCCAGTCCGTGTAGCCTGCACATCCTTGGGGTGTGGGAGAAGACCCAAGCAGAGAATGTGAAAACTCCACACAACCAGTCGCCCAAGAGTGGAATTGAACCCGGGTCCCTGGTACTGTGAAGCAGCAGTGCGAACCACTGAGCCACCATGCCACCCCAGAAACAATCACAAAACGTTACTCTGCAGGTGAAGCAAGTGATAGCAAGTGGAATGTGGTCATTTATTGTAAAGGATGTGGTATATAATGATCGGGATGTATTGCGACAGTTGTATGTAGCATTTGTGGGACCACACATGAAGTACAGTGTACTGTTTGATCTCCTTCTTTAAAAAAGGATATCAAAGCATTAGAATCCATTCAAGGAAGTTTTACTGAAGCTATAATCTGGGATGGAGGGCTGGGTGGTTATATTTTGAGGAAATGTTATCAGGATGGATCTATATCCATTGAAGTTTGAAGGAAAAGAAATTTTACTGAGCCATCTCAGATCCTGACAGTATGAATGCTAAAAAGAAACTTCCCCTTGTGGAAGAGACTGGAACCAGGAGGTACAGTCTAAAAATAAGGGTTCTCCCTTATCACACAGCTCAGACGGAATAGTTTCTCTAAGGGCTGTGGGCATGAGGCTTTGGAACTTAATTTCTTCGAGAATGATAGACTTGAAGTCATCGAATATTTTTAAGGCGGAGGTAAATAAGCTCTGACTTCCTTTTTAGTTGAGAATCAACCGGGAAAGGCAAAATGTGGAGTTGAGGCTGCAATCATATCTTGTTGAATGGTAGAGCAGGCTTGAAGGCCCAATTGGCCTTTTCCTGCACGTAGTTTGCAAGTTCATCACTTTGCACCATGCCTCTCTAATGGCTAATGGTCATTCTCATTTATTTCTGTCTGTGCTGTCAATTCATCCATCTGGATGCCACATGTATTCAGATAATGAGCCTTTAATTCTGTGTTTTATCATTTTTCCTGATTCTGCCCTTATTTGCTCTCATATTTTTGTAAATTAATCTCTTCCTGTCGCACACTGGTTATCACTGCCTGCACCATTACTTTGCACTATTGCCTTGATGTTTGGAAATGCATTTTTGCACAAAAGGTGGTAGAACTGCAAAATTCCCTCTCACACAAAGCTACGCAAGCTCAAGTAATAATTTAAATTCTGAGACAGACAAATTTTTACAAGACAAGGGAATATGGAGCCAAGGTTAGTATATAGAGTTACATCAGAATCCATCAGAACTGAATCGAACGTTGAAGCTGGCTCGAGAGGCCGAATGGTGTACTCCTGCTCCAATGTTTCTGTCTCTTAGTTACACAAAGCAAAACACTGAGAGCTTGAGATTGTAAGATGAAAATATGAACTTTAATGTTCTGTTTTGGATTTAATTTCCTCTATGTTGTTATTTTATCATGCATTTAAGTGAATTAATGTTTCCAATTAAAACACCACACAAAAGACACATTGCAAAGTAATAAAACCTTTGCAAATGAGTGCTCACACAATACCAGTCAAGTTTGTAGAAACTAGCAGTTGAAAGGGTTAATTACACAGGTAAGGCTTGTATTTCCTTGACTGTAGAAATTTGAGGCAGGATCTAATTGATGTGATTCGAATGATTCAAGAACTAAATAGAGTAGATCCAAAGGAGCTTGTACTTTGGTGAGGGTGTTCATAGAATCATAGAATCCCTACAGTGTGGAAGCAGGCCATTCAGCTCAACAAGTCCACACCAAACCTCTGAAGAGCATCCCACCCAGACACAAGCCCTTTAACCCTGCATTTCCCATGGCTAATCCACATAGCCTGCGCATCCCTGGTCACTGGGCAGTTTAGCATGGCCAATCCACCTATCCTGCACATTATTGGACTGTGTCTTGAGAGTTACCTTGAGAGTAATAGTGACATAAATTAGACTTGTATTCTCCAGAGTACTGAAGACTCAGGAATGAGCTGATCAATGATTTTGAGCTTTTGAAAAAATTGTCAGTGTAAATGGGGAAACCTTATTTTCAATGGTGAGGGAGGCTAGAAGAGGAGAGCTTACCTTGGAATCAGAGGCAGGCCATTTAAAGGTGAAGTTTAAAAGCATATGAATTAGGAAAACCAGAGCACCTGGAGAAAACCCACACAGACACAGGGAGAATGTGCAAACTCCACACTGACAGTCACCCAAGGCTGGACTTGAACCTCGGTCCCTGGTGCTGTGAGGCAGCAGTACTAACCACTGAGCTACCATGCCACACTTATTAGACCTGTATTAGGCCTGAACTGTACAGGAATGAAATCCTGTTGAAATTCTTCACCATGTTATGATAATGAGATCTGCAATGTTACAAGGACATCAGCAAAGCTCACCAATCCCACCCGCATTTTTGCTGCCTCCAGTAAAACTGCTGGGAAAACTCAATGGGAGGAACCAGATTTACATTGAGGAGGTTGGGAGATGCACCAATAGATATAGTTAATGGAACAATATCTTTCAATGGAGGGCAGAATCTAGGCTGGTCAGACTTGGTGTCAAAAAGGGAGACACAGTTGAGGCTTTACAATTCCAAAAATCAATTTCAGGACTTTTCACAACCATGTAGCCCTTGTCTGTAGAGGAGTACACTTTATCCAATTGGGGGAAAGGCTACAACTTGAACAGTTTCATCAACTCAGCTTTGGAACGAAGGAATAGGAGAACTGTTTGCTTCTTTCAAACAAAATAGGGAACTACGGATGCTGGAAATCTGAAACAAAATACAGAAATTGCCAGAAAAAACTCAGTGGGTCTGGCAGTTCCCATGGAGAGAAAGCAAAGTTAACATTTTGGGTACAGCGACCCTTCAGAACTGTGCTGACAGTCACTGAACTCAAAATGTTCACTCTATTTTCTCTCTGCATAGATGTGCCAGACCTGCTTGAGTTTCTCCAGCGATTTCTGTTTCTTTGTGTTTATCTCGCTTGGTGTCTTCCTGATAACATCAAGTGGAAATCTGAATCAGGGAGGAGAGATCAAAATGGTTAGCAGCACTGAACAATGTATAATTCATAAGGGAATTGGAAGCTGGTGAAATCATCACCTGAACATGTTTGCGGTTGCTTGTTTCCTGGAATCTCAGTCGGTGACTCCCTGAACTTGTCAAGGACACATTATGCACACAGCATCTATTGTTTTATACATGTACTCTGACTTAAATCGTTGATACATTGAGTCGGGTTGAGTTACTACAGGTGTTTTGCTTGTTAGGTTCTTCAGTCAGTTAATCCTGTTTGAGGTTATTGTTTCACTGGAAGCCAAGAACATAGGGCCAAAGGTCAGAAAGGGAAATTAATGAATAACAGGTTTAGAACTGGTACACCAGGAAGGATTTTTCTTTTGCGTGAAAGTTTGCTGCATCTTCAAAATATCCCACCAGGCAGCATAATTGGGAGAATAGAAGACACACCTTGTGCAGTGGTGGGAGAGTATAAGTATCAGGAACAGTTTAGATGAGCCAAATGGTCTCATTCCTGACTTACTGTACACTGTGATGTTATCATTTAGGTGAGGGCTGAAGATTTGCCAGCAGCTTCAGTAGGTGAGGCAGCAATGTGGTACAGTTCTGGTAATGTCACAGCTGAGTCATGGAGGACAAGTGGCTCGTTCCCCATGGAAATGTAGTTGTTCACCTTCTGAACTCAAGCATGATAAGATACTTAAAGTGGTAACCTGTGTGGCACCTGAGTTTGAGCATTGGAGTTGTTGGTCTCAAAAGTTACTCCCTTGCATTTCCTCATTTGAACCAGGCAATAAGCAAAAACTAAGTGGGTTTACAAACGTCCTTTTAGGAACATAGGATCAGGAGTAGGCCATTCAGCTCCTTGAGCATGTTCTGTTATTAAATAATATCACAGCTGATTTGTGGCCTAATTACCTGTGCCTGCCTTCCCGCAAATCCGTTAATACCGTTGCTTAGCAAAAAAATCATTTATGTCAGATTTAAAATTAACAATTGATCCAAGATCAACTGCCATTTGTGGGAGAGAGTTCCCATCATCGACTTTCCTTTGTGTGTAAAAGTACTTCTTAGTCCTGGACAATCTGACCCTAATTCTCAGACTATGCTCCTGAGTCCAGTGGAAATAGTTTAGCTTTACCTACTGTGTCTTTTCCTGTTAATATCTTTTGATGACATCTGTAAGACAAATGAACATGGAGTCAAAGGCAAGTGAACTTGTGTCATAATAACTCCTCAATGTTTATCTGGAATTACATACTGCATTCTGTTGAATGTTATATTCAATAAAGGCCTTCTTGTTCGCGGGTGTAATATTGGATGCTTCAACAAATAGCTATACACAGTAACTATTAAAGAGTAGATATGAGGAATACAACAAGCATCAGAATATTCCTGACATTAGAATTGTGCGGTTAATACGAGATCTGCACTGTGGGAGAAATCAAAGTTAGTTCACAAATCCTTTACATATGTGAACCAGTCCCAGTAGTCCCACACCTTGTGCACAATCCTTGAAGATGGGTGCGAAATATGTCTTCGTTGATCAAACTCTCATCTCTGAGTTAGAAAGGTGTGGGTTCATAGCCCTACTCCAGAAGCCTGAGCAAATGTCTGGGCAGACATTTCAGGGCAGTACTGAAGGAGCCTGGCACTGTCAGAGGTTCTGCCTTCTGAGTGACAGGTTAATGAGAGAATCTTACTGCCTGTCCTCTCAGAAGTATATAAAAGATCATGCAACACAGTTTTGAAAAAGGGTGGGGGAGTTCTTCGTGGTGTCCTGGGCTAAATAAATATCACTCATCAGTCATTGCTAAAACAGACAATTTGGTCAGTATCGTGTTTGATTTGATTTGGTTGATTGTAGTCATGTGCCTAAATACAGTGAAAACCTTTGTTTTGCAAGCAGGACAGGCAGATCATAGCAAAGAAGGACATGCAGATTGTAGAGTGCTTGGTCAGAAGGTCATATACAAGGTTACAGCTGCACAGGAGAGGCACAGAGCAAGGTCAACATTATTTGAAGTTAAAGAGGTTCATTCAGCAGTCTAATAACAGCAGGGAAGAAGCTAATCTTGAACCTGTCAGTGCTTATGTTCAAGCTTCTGTATCATCTGCCTGACGGCTGAGGTTGGAAGGGATATTTGCTGGGGTGGGAGGGGTCTTTGAAGATGTTGGCAGCCTTTCCACAACAATGAAGTCTAAATGGAATCCACGGATGGGAGTTTGGCTTCCGTGGTGGTGTGGGCTATTCACACAACTTTCTGTAGTTCCTTGCGGTTGTGGGCAGAGTAGTTTCTGTACCAGGCCCTTATGTACCCAGATAGAATGCTTTCCATGATGCATCTGTTGCAGTTGCAGTTAACAGGAATTTGCTGTGTGCAGATTCACTGTGACTAAGCTTCAAAAGTGCTCCACTAGCTGTAAAGTGGGCTTTGAGATGTCCTGAAGTGGGGAAACATCCCATATACATGTGAGTCCTTCCTTCATTTGGTAAAAGTAGATTTGTGCAGAAGCTGAAAGTTATACTTGACATTCGTGTAAACCAGTGCTCGAGAGATACGTGGGGTGTCTCTGAAAGATTTTTACTCCTGCACACCCTCTTCAGTTATGCCCAACTGCCAAACTCTTGTTAAACTGCGATAATCTGTGTGCAGACAAAACAAAAATCTCACCCTGACATTTCAATTAAGGCAATCATTCAGAGGAGTAAATTATCTGCTAGGGTCGTCTGTAAGGACTGTGAAATATTTTCCTGAACGAAAAGATGAAATGTACAGGTTCATTACACCCAGCAATAAAGGAGAGGGTGATTTAGAAATTTGATTATGATCCAGTGGGAAGATGCAGTTGCCTCCTGCAAGGAACTCAGGTGTGCCTCAGTTAAAAGTAAACAATGGTCCTTTGTTTCAGAATCCAACGCATTGGGGAAGGAAACTGCCATAAGTTCTAATGGCTCTTCAAGTACCTAACGGTGTCTTCCAGCTGTGGTGTGCAGTTTGCACAATGTTAAAGTTTCTTTTCTTTCCCTGCCTCCCCCACCCATTCGGTGTCAGCTCAGCTGCGCATAACATTTTCAATTCTGATTCAGAGGAATGAGTACTCAAACCCAGCTGTAAAACTTGAGCCCCCACTTATGGCACGTACCCCAGGGAGCACTGGAGAATGCCAGCTAAACTATTGGAAGGGCTTTTATTCTAATTGGCCATTAAACCAAGCAGATATTGTGGGTTGAGTGGCATGGCAGAGTTGTTCCAGTGCCTCAGTCAACATTTCGTCCTCAACTAGGAATACAAGGAACAGTGTTAATTGGCCATTTGTCCATCTGTATCTGGTGTGACATTGCTATTCACTGTTAGTTCTATTCCCGAGATTTTGAGCACGTAATCCATGCTGACACTCCCAGTCCAGAATCGAGGGAGCGCTGCAGTGCCAGAGATGCTGTCCCTCAGATGAGACATTAAATTGAATGCCTCTCAGGTGAATAAGAAAGATCCTCTGGCATTAGTTCGAACAAGAATGGAGGAATGCTGTTTACCCAGGCCAATACTAATCACAGATCCAACATCATTAAAAACTGTCTTAATATTGTAATTGTCATTCCCAGTTCAATCCCTAGCTCTATTGAATTAATTGATTACGTCAGGTCAATTTTACGAAGAGGAGAAGAACATTGGTTTTCTCTGCTGACTGTGATGCAGTAACCTCAGTCACCTCAGTCTCAGAGTTTAGTTTATATATATATATGGTCAGATGAAGTCAGAAACTTAGGCAGCAATGCTCCTTCAACTGTCAATTAGCATTGAAGGGCCAATATTAGAAGGGAGGCAATGGCCTAGTGGTTTTATCACTAGACTGTTAATGTTCTGGGGATCCGGGTTAAAGTCCCACCACGGCAGATGGTGGAATTTGAATTCAAAAAAGAATCTGGGAATTAAGGGTCCAACAATGACTATGAATCTATTGTCAATTGTCAGAAAAACCCACCTAGTCTGCTAATGTCCTTTAGGGAAGGAAATGGCCATCCTTACCTGGTCTGGTCTACATGTGACTCCAGACCCACAGCAATGTGGTTGACTCTTTACTGCCCTCTGGGCAATTAGGGATGGGCAATAAATGCTGGTCTAGCCAGCGACGCCCTCATCCTGTGAATGAATAAAACAAAAGAACCCAGTGATTGATGGTGGGGCCAGAGGGGGAATGGCCATTGTAATGTAGGGCACTGGTGCCCAATTTTGTTCTTTAAGAAAGGGCAACGCTCATTATGTGACAATCCTGTGGTGCTCTGAAGCTGTGAGATTTGCTTGATGTTCTAGCAACATGACTAACATTACTATCTGACTCTCTCCCCAATCCGGACAAGTTCCCTAATTCGTTATGGTTCCAGACGGGATACTCAAAATTGTTAAACCGCCAGGAGAGGCGGGGGTTGAACTGGCTAACCTTCTTTATTCACCCACGCCCCCCCCCCAATTAGTTGCCATAAGGTTAATTCCAAAAGGCTCCATTCTCTTGCAGAAATGTTTTCCCCAGATCCAAATCAACTTGCGTTTTAACAGAAGCCAATTTAACTTGGCTTTTTTTGAATTGAGAAAAAGAGTGAGTTTGTTAATTACTAAATGAGAGGAAAAACAGCAATGCAGTTGATTTACATTCAGAGTAGAAATAAAAGGTGAACCCACAAAGATAAAAGTACAAAAAAAAAATCAGTCTTCAAAACGTTCATGAAGAGCAGGGATGACAATATTGCAGCCTTTACTGGATGTCCCAGATTCTGTTGATGTTGGGAGTTGAGCAGTTAGTCTCAAGATTCTTGGTGTCTCAGCTTGGCGGAAGTTCTGTTTCCTATCAACAGTTTCTGAATTCCACAATTCAGAGTGAGATGAGTCTTCCACTTTGTTTGACTTGCAGTGCAAAAGTGCTTAAAAATGACTGCTCTCAAAGCTATGGCCCTCATAGCATTCTAATCCACACACTAGTATGTCAAGCTAATAACACACCCGAGCTGATATTATGGTCAGTTTTCATCCTTTGTTTCATATTCCCGGAGGATAAAATAGACATGTCTGTAAGAGATGGTTTTCTGCTGACAGGGTGAGTAACAAGCCACCTGTTATCTCTTTTTGTTAAATCTGTCCCTGTTTGAAGTTTCCCTGACACTTTATATGTGCGACATTCCATGGGCTTCACACAGACTTTTACCAGATTGTCGCTGAATTTTCATGCGCAGTTGCATTTCTTTCTCTTTTTTCAAACAAAAACAGATTCTGGAATTGTAAATAAATAACGTCCATAAACATTTCAGGTTTAACCTGTGTTCATAACAACAGTAATTTAAGCGTAAGTCAGGAACATGTAAGTCGAAAGTATGGACCACCTTTTGGGAGTGTGGAGGTGATTTACTTGCAGAATTCCTAGCAATCAGCTTGCTGTTCTAACCACTACTCCTCCTGTTCGGTTTCTGGTCAATGGCAACCCTCAAGATGTTGATAATGGGGGTTTCAATGATGGCAATGTGATTGAGTGTCAATGGGAGAGAGTTAGATTCTCTCTTGTTTGAGATGCCCATTGTCTGGTGATCATGTGGTGCAAATCCTGAACCTGAATGTTGTACATATCTTGCTGCATACAGGCATGGGAGCGAGGAGTTGTAATTGGTACTGAGCAATTGCCAACAAACATTCACTTCTGACCTACTGAGGGAGAGTTATTGATGAAGCAGCTGAAAATGGTTGTGTCCAGGACTGTACCCTGAGGATCTCTTGCAGGAATGTCCTGAAGTTGAGTTGATAGGTCTCCAAAAACCACATTTCCTTTGTGCCAGATACGACTCCAACCAGCGGAGAATTTCCCTCAATTTCCATTGATTTCGGTTTTCTCTATGCCAGACTCAGTGTAATGTGATCTTGATGTCCAGACCTGTCACACTCATCTCACCTCTGGAATTCAGCTCTTTTGTCCATGTTTGAACCAATGTTGTAATGAGTTCAAGAGCTAAGTGGTTATGGCAGAGCCGAAGCTGGGCGTCACTGAGCCTGTTATTGTTGAGGAAGTGCTGCTGTTGATGACGCGTTCAATCACTTTTCTACATCACAAAGGGGACCTGGGAATACTTGTGCAAGAAACACAGAAAGCTAGCATGCAGGTGCAGCAGGTAATGAAGAAGCTCATAGAATATTGGCCTCTATTTCAAGGGGATTGGAGTATAAGAGTAGAGTAGTCTTAATACAGCTGTATAAGGTGCTGATAAGATCATATGTGGAGTACTGTGAACAGTTTTGGACTTTTATTTAAGGTAAGATTTTGTTTAATTGGAGGCAGCTCAGAGATGGTTCACTAGAATGATCCCTGGAGTGGAGGGATTGTCTTATAAACAAAGGCTAAACAGGTTGGGACTTTACTCACTAGGTTTAGTAGAATGAGAGGTCATCTTATTAAAGCATTGAGGATTCTTCAGGAGTTTGACAAGATAAATGCTGAGAGTATGCTTCCTCTCATGCGAGAGTCTAGGACCAGAGAGCATAGTATCAGAATGATGTGGTGCCAATTTAAGATTGAGATAAGGAGAAATTTTTTTCTTTCAGAGGGTTGTGAGTCTTTGGCACTCCTTGCCACAGAAAGCTGTGGGGGAAGACTCCTTGTGTATTTTTAAGGTTGATATAGATCGATTCTTGCTCAGTAGGGGCATCAAGAGTTTTGGAAAACACTGGAAAGTGGACATGAGGAAGGTTAGATTAGCCATGATCCTATTGAATGGTGAAGCAGGCTTAGAAGACCAAATGGCCCACTCCTGTTCCTATTTCTTATGATTTTATAGTCTTATGACTGAGAGTAGGTAATGGGATTTTTGTCATGAGCTGATATTTTTGTGTACACATTATATCCGGGGAATTTTCCACATTGCTGGGTAGATATCGGTGTTGTCACTGTACTGGGACAGCTTGGATAGTTCTGGAGCAAAAGTCCTCCATACTAATACCAGAACATTGTCAGGACTCATGTTCATTGCAGTATCTGGTCCCTTCGGCCATTTCCCAATCTCACTTGGAGCGAGTTGATCTCAAAAGGATGCTGAGCTAAGGCAACCATGCAGCTGCTTGAAGTCCCGTGCATGCCAATTGGTATACCAACACATTAACTACTTCAGAGGTCTGTGCAGTTGGGAAAAAAAACAGGAGAAGCATGGATGTTGAGATGGACCATTTACTTGCCGTTCCTGCCTGAATATGGATGTAAACGCTTCCTTGTGTTTTACATTGATTTGCCAGGCTCCCCCATTGTTGAAAGAAAGGATCTGTGTGGAGCCACCTCCTCCTGTCAGTTGTTTAATTCTGTACTAGCATTCACGCTGGATGTGAGCATTGATCTGGTCTGTTAATTGTGAGAACTCTTAGTCCGAGTCAACCTGCTTCTTTTGTTTACGTGTATATCGCCTGTATTGTGGTTTCCAAAAGTTGGCACCTCATTATTGAACTAGGCCACTGTGTTTCTGTCTGTCCATTTGGGGGTATAGTGTGACCCTTTGTGGGTTGTGTGTGTGCGTCTGATTGGCTGTGTGGTATGACGTGTGTGTGTGTGTGTCTGTCTGTCTGTCTGTTTGGGTGCATGGTGTGACAGTGTGGACAGTTTGTGAGACCACGGCTATCTGTTTGCATGTGTAGTGTGACAGTGTGTGAGTGCATGTATCTTTTGATAACATCTCAGAATATGCTACACTGCAGATTGTAAAGAAATAGTCGAGCTTTGAGCTGTTGGTAACTTCTGTGTGTGTTGGTAAGAGAAAGACTGACATTTCAGTGGGCTGGAAACTGCAGCTACAGCTGGCTGCTTCTTTGAAATGTGCTCCCAAGTGTCATCTTCCACTGGGAGAGCCTGAACTTATTCATGCCCTCCAATGGAACACATTGGAAGTACAGTGACTACGTTTATGTGACAAAAGGCATTCTTTCGCAAAATCACAACGCCTTTGAACAATCATTCAACAGGAGCAACTGGAGAGAGAGTAGGACCCTTCAAAATCAATGAGGTCATCTTTGTATTGATCTTCAGTAGATGGGAGAGATATTAAATGAATGTTTTGTGTCAGGTTTTACTGTGGAGAAAGAAGTGGAGGCTAGAGAACTCAAGGAAATAACAACTGATGTTTTCAAAGCAATTCACATTGCAGAAGAGGAAGTGCTAGAGGTCTTAGAAAACATAGAAGTGGGTAAATCTCCAGGACCTATTCAGTGTATCCCAGGGAGTTGTACAAAATTAGGGAGGAAATTACAGGGCCTCTAGCAGAAATATTCGTATCAGCTATAACCACAGAAGAGGTGTCGAGATACTTGAGGGTGGCTAATGTTGTGCCTTTATTTAAAACAGGCTGCAAGGAGAAGCCAAGGAACTATAGGCCTGTGAGTAGTGGTAAGTTGTTGAAGGTCATTCTGAAAGATAGATCTACATGCATTTGGAAAGGCAAGGAGTGATTAGGGATAGTCAGCATGGCTTTGTGCATTGGAAATGGTGTTTGATAGACTTGCTTGAGTTTTTTGAGGCAGTAACCAAAAAAGATTGATGAGTGCAGAGTGGTGGATGTTTTTACTTGGACTTTTAGTAAAACCTTTGATACGGTTCTGCATGGTAGATTAATTAGTAAAGTTAGATCACATGCGATTCAGGGTGAGCTTGCCAATTGAATACAAAATTGGCTTTACAGTAGGAGACAGAGTGTGGTGGTGGAGGGTTGTTTTTTGGACTGGAGGCCTGTGACCAATGGTGTTCCACAGGAGTCGGTGCTGGGCCCACTTTTGTTTGCCATTTATATAAATTATTTGGATGAGAATATAGGAGGCATAGTTAGTGTGTTTGCAGATGACACCAAAATTGATGGTATAGTAGATAATGAAGAAAATTATCTAACATTACAAAAAGATCTTGATCAATTGGGTCAATGGGCTGAGGAGTGTCAGATGGAATTTAATTTGGATAAGTGCAAGGTATTGCATTTTGGTAAAACAAACAAGGACAGGACTTATACAATTAATGGTAGAGCCCTGGGTAGTGTTGTAGAACAGAGAGACCCAGTGGTTCTTTGAAATTTGTACCACAGGTTGGTTGAGAAGACATTTAGCATGCTTGCCTTCATTGCTCAGATGTTTGAGTATAGCAATTGGGATGTTATGTTGAGGTACAGGACATAGTTGAAGCCTCTTCTGGAGTTCTGTATGCAGTTCTGGTCACCCTGCTATGGGAAGGATATTATTAAACTGGAGGGGGTTCAGTAAAGGTCTACCAGAATGATGCTGGGAAGGAAAGGTTTGACTTATGAAAATGTGCTAGATAAACTGGGACTTCTTTCACTGGAGCACAGGAGGTTGAGGGCTGATCTTATAGAAATTTATGCCCTTCATGATTTAAAAACAAGGTAAATAGCAAAGGTTTTTTCCCTCAGGTTGGGGAGTTCAAAACTAGGGGGTGTATTTTTAAGGTGAAAGGAGAAAAATTTGAAAAGGACATGAGAGGCAACCTTCGTATACAGAGAGTGGTTAGTGTGTGGAATGAATTTCCAGAGGAAGTGTTGGATGCTGCTGCAGTTACAATGTTTAAAAGACATTTGGATAAGTTCAATGAATAAGAAAGTTTTGGAAGGATATGGGCCAGGAGCAGGCAGGTGGGATTAGTTTAGTTTGGGAACAGTATTGGCATGGGCTAGTTGAACCAAAGGGTCTGTTAAAATGCTGTATGACTCTATGGCTTTATAAAATGATCTAATAATCTCATTTTTAATAGTGATGTTTGAAGCTGGTTTGACAAAGTTATGACACTTATAGCGTAAGGACTGTTTAACAAGGCTTAGATGAAATGGACAAAGAAAACAATGGCTGATTTGAGAATGAGGTGAAACATATTTAAGGTTTTGGATGATTAGATAGATGGGACGATATGGGGCAGAATGCTTTTACACTGTGAATAGCAGTGATCTGAGAAATTCCTTACCTACTAGTGGAAGCAGATGTGATCAATAATTGCCAAAGCAAATTGAATGAGAACTCAAGGGAAACAAATGTGCAGGGCTACAGGATAGAGTGGAGGAGTGGGACTGACTGGATTCCGCTACAAAGCACCAGCATGGAAATGATGGGCCAAATGGTCTTGACCTGTCTGGTTATTTCAAAAGAAATGGAAAATATCTAATTTTTAACAAAAAAAAAATTCGGCTTCATCACACAAGCGTACCAGCTCTTTGGCATGATAAAGCTAAAGCCCTCCACGAAACCATTTGCCAAATTACACCGAGTGTACAACAGCAGCTTCTTTCCAGTTGCTGATCCTGTGTCAATTTTTCAAGTAGAAAACTTGCCTACGCATCACCAGGATAGAGAACAGCGGGGTCTCAGCAGCTGTTCCGAGCCTGGGAGATGGAGATTGGCACCAGCTTTGCTGACTCTGTCAATCTGTTACAGCAGGCAGCAGCTTCAACCTGGACAAATCTCACCGCTCCTTGTGGATTGATGCTTCTCTCAACAGGACATTTTGAGATAAAACCCACTACCTTTCTAGGTTAACTTCAGTTCAGAAAGATTCCAAAGTGCATCAGATGTTGCCTTCTCAGACAGCACATAAACTGATGCCTGACAGTCGACTTTTGTGGCAATATGTTGCATCTGATTAAGTAGAAGGGGTTATTAAAGGCAGAGAAATTAAAATGAATTATTAATTTGCTCTCACTTTTCTTTCATTTTGTGCTACTCTTGAGAATGCAGAATCTCCTTGGGGTACGCGTCTCGCAGGCCACTAGTACTGCCTGGCGCTACACTAACATGACTGTACTTCAGATGACACTAAATGTCATAGAATCCCTGCAGTGTAGAAAGAGGCCATTTGGCCCATCAAGGCTACACCGACCCTCCAAAGAGTATTCCACCCAAACCCAGCCCTCCAATTCTATCCCTGCAACCCCACACTTCCCGTGGCTGACCCAGACACTATGGATAATTTAACATGGCCAATCCACCTAACCGCCACATCTTTGGACTGTGGGAGTGAACCGGAGCACTTGGAGGAAACCCATGCAGACACAGGAAGAACATGCAAACTCCACACAGACGGTCACCCAAGGATGGAATAGAACCCAGGTCCCTAGCACTGTAAGACAGTAGTGCTAACCGCTGAGCTGCTCACAGTCAGTAAGCTTTGGTTCAGTGGGAGCACTCACTTCCTTGAAACTGGTCATTATCATATTGCTATCCGTGGGAGCTTACTGTGCATTTTCTATTTTACAGCAGCGGCTACACCTCACAAATGGTTCTTTAGCTGTAAAGTGATTCTGAATGTTCTATCGATGCACACGTCCTTCTCAAATCTCTTTCACGTCCTTATGGCCAACTCAACCTCATCCTCAGTGCTGTGGTGCTTTAAAGAGCTTTAAACATGTTAAAATGTTTGTAGTCCTCCAGCTAACTTCTTGCCCACACACGCACATTCCCAGAGCATACTACTGATCAGTGGCCAGCGTCCAGCAAACTCAGCTCAGGTAGACATTTGTTGTTCTATATAGTCTCTCCAGGCAGTGCCGATGCTGTTCAGTGTTGAGCCCTCACTCCACTTTGATAGCAATACAGTAGGATTCAGTTTACATTGTCAACTGCTCCATCTTCTTTGGAGTGACGAGGCATTAAACAGGCATTTAAGTGCTCTGCTGCAGGACTTCAGCTACAATCAGACAGTGCTGTTAAGATGTGCCACACCCTGTACAAACGGCAAAATACTGAGAGTCAGCATGGAGGATGGTTCGTTTAGGGTCAACAGACACCCTGGTTTTGCTGGGACTGTCCCAGTTTTCCACTGAATGTCCCGGTATCCTGGAAGATTTGTCCCTAACCAAAACAATTTCAAATGTCTCCATTTACATCTTTTCCTTTGTTTGTCAAATACAAACTGGGCATGGGGGAAGTGAATTGAGCGAAATTTCATCCTCCTTCCTGTAAACTCCAATTAAACGCATGCACTGCATACGGCCCACCACAGTCATCCTTCTCCCACTGCCCCCTTGATGTTTCCAAGGGAGCAATCCCTACATTTTTCTTTGGTGACTTTGGCTCAATCGGTGATGATTCCTTTTAAATGATCCATGGAATAGGTTTGCTGACTGTGGCTGGGTGTTCAGGAGATGTCATCATATAACCTTCAATTGTCCTTCCCCAAATTTCTAGCCACAACAAGATAATCAGCAGGGACCCCACCATCCCATAACTTTTCAATCCGTCTAATTTTTACCTTTGAAAGTTTGGTCACTCAACATTTGTTCCTCATGGGTAAAACAAAAGATGGATTTGCATTTATGTAAGCACTGAATTGTCTTGACTGAAACACTTTGGATTCATTTTACTGTGCATTTTAATTCAAAGGTGAAACACTGACAGGAAGTTTTTTTCATTATTTGTGGGATTTGGGTGTCACGGTCTGGGTCAGCATATATTATTCATCCTCAGTTGCCCGGGAGAAGGTCATGGTGAGGTGCCTTCTTCAACCACTGCAGTCCCTGGGATGCAGGTGATCATACATTGTTGTCATGGTCTCCCAGGGTTTTAACCATAGACAATGAGGGAACAGTAAAAAGGTTCAAAAGCCAGGTTGGAAGGAACTTTGGTTCCATACATTTATTGTTCTTATCCTCCTGGGTGGTAGAAGTCATGGGTTTAGAAGATGCTGTTGAAGGATCTTTGTTGTGCGTATGGTACACATGGCTATCACTGTGCCATTGGTGATGGAGGGATTCAGAGTCGAAGGTGGCCAGTATGATTTTAATCAAGTGGATTGCCTTGTCCTGGATGATGCCAAGCTTCTTGAGTGTTGTTAGAGCTGCACTCATCCAGGCAAACGGGGAGGACTGATTTGTGCCTTTTAGATGGTGGACAGGCCTTGCGGGATCATGGCCATTGGTGGAATTTAAAATTCAATAAATAAATCTGAAATATAAAGCTGGTTTCACTGATGCTGACCATGACAGCTGTTGCTGATTGTTATGAAAACCCATCTGATTCACTAATGTCCTTTAAGGAAGGAAATCAGCCATCCTCACTGGGTCTGGTCTACATGTGACTCCAGGTCTCTGAAATAGCCTGGAAAATCACATAGTTCACAAGGCTGTTAGGAATTTGTAAAAATGCTGGGCTTGCCAGCAATGCAGATATCCCATAAAATAATTTTTTATAAAGGGGCACTTTGTTTTTCAAACAATATGCAATCATTATGCTTTCATTGTACAGTTTACAATTATCAAAATATTGAGCAGTTGTCCCACAACATTTCAAGTCAGACAAGGAGCTAACCTTCTCTCAATGTTTTCATCTAACGTGTGGTGAGCCTGTGGAATTCTCTGCTCCCAAAGCATTGAATATTTTCAAGAAGAAGTTAGATATAGTTCTTGGGCTAAAGGGAACAAAGATTGCGGGGTGAAAGCAGGATCAGGATACTTAGATGGGTGATTAGCCATGATCATATTGAATGATGGATCAGGCTTCAAGTACCAAAAGGTCTCCTCCTACTCCTAGTTTCGATGTTTCTATGTTTCAGTAAACAACTCAGAAGCTGAAATCTAAATCTGCTGCAGGACAGCTTTGCTGGTGTATTTATTTGCATATTCCAAGTAGAGTTTAGCAATCCAAGAATAACTTTGTGAAAATGCACCATTTTAGATTACATGCTAATTGTCATTTACAATAATGTTTAATGATAAAACACCATGTAATCCTCAGATGAAGGAAATCTCCCCCTGGGCAAGTACTAATGGGTTTGGGGGAAGTACAGATGGAAAGAGATAGGGGAAACTGCTTGGGATCCGAAATAACATCAAAACAGCAGCTAATGCACCATAGGCCTGTCAGCATCTGAAAACAAGTCATCAATGAGTTGGGTGTACTAGTTCCAGTATGAACGGAAATCAGAATCAACAAACCTCTTAATAGGACTGAACAGAACAAAGTGGGAGACCAGATAGCAGTCAGGAATGCTGACTCTGGTCACAAAGAGACAATTAATGGGCTCATTGTTTTTTGAGCAACCTTTTTGAATCTTAAAACTGGATCTGTATCTTTCCACCAAATACTGCCCCCATCCTTTGTCTTCATCCTGGCATCTCCTGGCACATCTGCAGCACAAACTCAGATGCGCTAATCGAGGACGGCAATTAGTCAACAAGAGCATGTGCATTTATGTAGTGCCTTTTATGTCTCGAGGCCCTTCAGAGGAGAATCAGAAGCATAAAGGAAATATCAGGGCAGGTGGCCAACATGGTCAAAGAGTTATTTGAAAAAATTTAGTGAAGGAGAACTGCTCAGACTGAGAGGCAATTTCCGAGCTTTGAGCTTAGATAGATGAAAGCACAGCCACCAATGGTAGGAGCAATTGAAATGAGGGATGCGTAACAGACCAAGATAGTAAGAGCACCAAATTCTTGGAGAGTTGTGCAGGGATGTGTAAACAACCACGAGAGTTTTAAAATGGAATTAAAATTAATTGACGCATTGAGTTATACATATTTTTGTATATCACTAAGATGATGGAGTAACTCAGTATTTAGCTAGATTTACTTCCCAGCTTACTTTGATGCTTCTCTGTTATGTTATCGAAACAGCAGAGTATTATCATCCACACTTAAGAATATCACTACCATAAATAGTTAATGGGGAATGCCAGTGTCTGGATGTTTCTCAAACCTATTGCACTCTCCCCATTAAGCCCCTTTTGTTTTGCCCATTAAGAAATCCTTTGAAATTGTTTTCATCCATTTTACAGTTGAGCGGAATAAATCTAAAAGTTAATTAAACTGACTCCCCAACATTCCCAGCAGGAGTGGGGGTAGCCAGCACCCCAGGGGGGGGAGATAGGCAAGTTGACAATTGGCATTTCATGACAGGCAGAACAAGAGGAAGATTCACAGAGCAGAGTTGCAATGCCAAAGGAAAACCCAGGACACAGACTGAAGCCAGGGAATCGCTGTCAGGATGTATTTGAAGTTCAGTTTACCTTCTGATTGCTTCAGATGACTAACTTCTGCTGCTGACTTCCCCTGAGCAGCATTGTGTATGGCTCAGTATGCAGCCTATTGTGTTCAGAATGCCCATGTTGTTTAGCGGAGCCCGCTGAGTGGCTACCAGCTCACTTCAGAGTGGTTGATCAATAGCAGGACTGTTAATAATGAAGGCAATCGCTGATTTTATTAACAGCAGTCCTCTGAGCATTGAACTTAATTTTGCTCAGTTACTTAAGAGTCTGCGTCAGACTTACTCCAGCTAACATCCTATCATATTTAGTTCAGGAGTTTACCAGTGCCTATGTACTAACATGCCACTTTCTATTTCAAAGTCATTGTATAGGCAACATCACATTTTGTGTGCTAATTTTGCTTGAGGCTTGGGGGTGATTTATCGTTTATTCCCAGTGGGACTGCAGTAAGAATTCATATCTTTTCAAATCCACAGTCCAGTCGATTGGGTCTCTCACTAACAATCAGAGGCATAGATAGTAATTGATGCTTATTAAAGATTACAGCTCAGCTCGTTAATATAATTGCTAGCTTTCTCCAGAATTTTACATTTTGACATGTCAGTTGGTGGAGCATGCAGTTTTGTCATCTGTTTCTTTGTACAGTTGTATATACTAACACTTTAGCATTACTTAAATGTCACTCATTTTACTGTCAAATTAATTTTATTGCAGTAATATTGTTATTGTACAACTGCATTAGAGTGGTATTACAGATCTGCTAAAATGCTACTCAGACAATGTAACAATTGTGTTACAAAAGAACTAAGGCTGCATTAGAGTAGTATTACTTGAGTGTCAAGCTGGTATTACAACATTAAGTATTATGCTACAAGACTTTCAAGACAATTTTGCAGTAGTGTTTTGTTACTGTGAAGGCAGTTTTACTAATGCAATGCAACATTGAGACAATCACACACTTAACACTCCAACAGTGTTAAGAGAGTGATATTGATTTGTGATATTCCAAGAAAGTTCAACAGTTATATTGCAGTAATATTAAACTGTGTTACTCAATGGTTTTGCAACATAGCTATACAAGTATTAAGATACTTAGGAGTATGTTACAGTGAAATCAAGATGCTGCTACAACTGTGCTTCAGTGGTATGAGGATGTTATTGTTGATGTATTGTAATAGCATTAAGATAGAGGATGGAACCTTCTGTTCCTGGAAGTTGCGAGTTTTTTGAAAGGAAGGCCACTAGATGGCAGTGTATTCAAACCCCACTTCCTCCTTGCCTCTTCCAGGGCTAACTTCTGGAGGCCCCAGGATGATCTTCCTATCCCACTGCCAGTTGAAGCCTTAAATGACCAATTAAGGACCACTTCAGGGCCTCATCCCGTCACCACTGAGATTCACTCGCTACAGGCAGCTGATTGCTAGAAGACCATTCATGATCAACCTCTAAGGGCAGCTTGTCACCTCAGGGAAGGAGTAGGAGTGGGGTCCTCCAATCAAAGGCAGTCTGCATCTAGATGAGAGGATTGGACATAGAACAGGGAAGTGACAGCTGGGAGTCACACCCTGCCCTTGAGTCCAATCCCCTAGTACCCTCTCCCCATGACTTCCAACCCAACAACCATCCTCAAGCCTACAAACCTTAGTCCTAGATCCTCTAAATCCTGGCTCACTAGGAGGCAAGAGGGGGTGCACAGCTCTTGTAGGAGTAGCCAAAACCCTCCCTCTGGCACTGCTGGAATGTGTCGCTGGTAGCCTTCCCTCTGCCTGATCGGCGTGTGATTTGGCACTCCTTTTCCTGGAAGACACAATGTAGCTGCCTCCGAGACGATATTCTGCCCAGTGTTAGGACTGTGTCACAATAACGTTAAGACAGTGTTATGGTTGTTCTAGCATTGAGTTAATAGTGGTAGAGTTGGTTTTTACAATGACGTTAAGACAATGTTACAGCCGTGTTACAAGATAATTAAGGTAGAGTTACAGTTGTTGTAATTGTAACATTACTTTATACCATTATGCTACAATGGAACAAAGGCATTGGGACAGATTTTGCCATTCCCACGCTGGGCAAACCAGCATTAGTTGCTCGAATATGGAGGCTGAGAGCCAACAAGACGGATTTCTGCCGATTTCTACGGTTTGCCGTTTAAACCACCACAGGTTTTCCGTGATATAAATGTCTTCTACATGGCAGCTGTGTTCCAGTTGTGAGAAACTTCTGAGGTCAGTCAGCTCAGAAACTTTAGGCAGACCCTGCTGTGGAACCCTTTGACAAGCAAATTTAAAAGTTGTACCAATTTTAAACATTATAATGGGATGCTTTAAGATAGGTTAGTTATGCCCTAATGCAATGATTAATCATAGGAGCCTATCCTTAAGAGGTAAATGGCCTATTTGCCAGTCTTGTACAAATGCTCAGATACATAACAGGACTTACTCCAGTGAGTAAAGTATTCTTCTGCATCAGTAGTATGACCCCTGTAGTGATTGTTTACATTGATTCAAAGGCCCTGACCTTTATTTAACATTTGAATTGGCTAAAACGTTCCTGACCTGTTTCACTGAAATTTCACCTGTTGACCCTTTCAACAGATGGCTATCTGTTCGGGCCCCTTCAAAAGCACCAGTGCATTAAGCTTTAGATGGTTTGTCCATGCAATTCTGTAATAGAATCTCATTATGAATACTTTGCTGATTTTCAAGGTCCACTAATTGAATTAGCCAAGCATGGGTTGTTTACGTAGCTGTGAAGGGGTCTTTGAGGTTTATTTGAATGATGTTTCACGAAGCGTTTGTAGGATTAAATGTTTCGATGAAAAATTTGAATACCTGTTTGTTTATTGATGAACAATTGAAAGAATTTTTTGAGGGAAATTTAGATGTGTGTTTGCTTGATAGTTTCATAGTCTCCTAAGGGTGGCCTTTTTTGAGTTTAAACTAATTCTTCTTCAGTAATTTATTTCATTTCTGTTTCTATTTCAAATACTTCCCTGTTGTTCTAACAAGACGAGGTTGGCATAGTTGTTCGTGGGCCGCGCTCAGACAAATGGCATTTTTCTCCTATCTGCGAGCCAGTTTGAGGGTGTTGTCCCTGTAGGTGTTCAAAGTTTTTGAGAAGATTTATAGCTTGAGTTGTGGATGAGGTCACCCTCACCCCCAACTCGAGCTACAAACCTTCTCAAAAAGTTATGATAGGACCCGTGAGTTCTGTTCACAATGATACTCTGTTAGTATCTTGTAGAACATTGGATATGAAGGATGCCTCAAGGGGCATGTAGAGGGCATTATAGATATTAAGGGGTTTAATGAGGCCATGCTGGAGGCCTAGGGGGTTATGGAGAAGGAATGTGAGGGTGGAGCAATGAGTGGTATATGGATGAGAGCTAGGGAGCCACAAAGTTGCCATGGTCCTACTAAGACTATTGGGCTGCTCTCATTGGAAAGAGACAGTTGATGGCACTTTGACCTGACAGTCACCTTGCCTCAGTTACGAGGAGAGGTTGAGAAGAAGGGTCCTGCATGGTAACCTCGCCCGGTGTGAGAACTCAACCCACATTGTTGGCATCACTATGCGTTGCAATCCAGCTGTCCCACCAAGTGAACTAACAATTATTCAAAGAACAGTAGGTCACCGTCTGACCTTATGAATAGATGCAAATGATATCGTGGCATTATTTTGAAGAACATGGAAATTTTCTCTAGTGACCTGGGTGAACATTTATCCCTCAGTCAACATCACTGAAATAGGTTATTTTGGTTCCTGTTACATTGCTGTTTGTGGGGTCTTGCTGCTCAGAATTTGGCTGTCAGACTCTTCAAACATACCTAATTCACTTCAAAACATTTCAGGACATCCTGAGGTTCTTTGGTCCTGAAATTGGACATCTCAATGCCCACGAGCTACCAATGAGCTGTGAATGACAGCTGTATGTTTTCCACTGTTTTATGATCCATGCATGCAAAATGGTTTAATGGATTTTTCAAAATAGCAGGTAATATGGTACAAGTAATATCTAAAATAGCAGCACAGCAATGAGATAAAAATGCAGAAGTGATTATTTAGGCAGTAATACAATCAAGGGGGTGGAACGACAATGTGAATTGCTGAAGCAAAATTTTTGTTTATAACTGAGTTGTTGAGATTAGATTCCAGCCTTGAAATAGCTCAGTGGTATTCGTCATTGTTTATAACAATTTGATGTTTGATGTGGATGTATTTGTCTTAAGGAGTTCAGGTCCAAGCACTAGTTGCTTGCATGCAAGACAAGCTGAATGATAGTCACTCGTAGATTAATGACTTTTGGTGTATTTACAAAGGGTTTATTGAGAAATAATCTGTCAGTGAAATCAGATATTCATGAAGAAAGATGTTACTAAACCTCCCTAATACTTAGCTGTCTATGTCAGTGAAGCGGTGAGCTGTATAGGTCACCTAACCCCAGATTTGATTCCTATTTGGTGCTGCATTAGCTTACTTGTTCCAGAACAGGGATGAACAGGCCCAATATCTTTAGGTTCAAGAGGGGATCTTTACCTGTTGTCACAACTCCCGATTGCTATTCAGAAAACCGGTTTGGAAATGGGCTTGTGCAGATCTCAGGTGATGACAAGATCAGGTTCAGGAGCCAAACGGTTTGCTGCATTAAAATAAAACCACAAACTATGGATGCTGGAGATCTGAAACAAACACAGAAATTGCTGGAGAAACTCGGCAAGTTTGGCAGCATCTGTGGGGGGAGAGAGAGAGAGAGAGACAGAGTTAACATTTTGAGACTGAGATGAAGAGTCACCGAATTCGAAATGCTTATTTTGTTTCCTCTGCACAGATCAGCTGAGTTTTTCCAGAAGTTTCAATTTTGTCTGCTGCTTTTAATGTTTCATCCAGAATCAGCACCTTCAACAGTATCTCAGTCAGGATGGCACTGCACTGTCAGTACAGATGTTCCTGTCAAATCTCTTGAGTCATCATCTTAGGCAGTCTCTCGGGATCAAGGGTGAATTACTATCTCTTTGATTCGATAGGTTCTGAGATGCGTAATAAGTCAGTGCACATTCTGCAGATCCTGTCATGTGGTGTTTAAAGCATTGGTTTGATGTCTTGCTTGGAGACTTCTGCATTCTTTCCACTGCCTTGGCTTCACTTTTGCATGCTCTCAATCATATATCCATGTACATGGAATGTGTATGGCGCCTTCCTGAGTGAACGTTTTCCTGTCTGTAAGAATGTTTGTGTACTTCAGAGGTTCTTTAAGCACATCCTCAAGTATTTTCTCTGTCATCCTTGGAGCCTGCTGCCATGAATGAGTCCTGAATGGAGCACTTAATTCAGTAGCCTGGTGTCAGGCACACAGACAACAGGAGAGCTGGATTTGACTGATTAATGTCTCTGAGCACACCGCCTTGGGAGAGGACATTGCTGGTGGACCACCTTTCATGATACCAGATTTGGCAAAGGCAATACTGGTACTTCTCGGTGCTTTATGTGCCTAGCGTAGGTCATCCAAGTGACTGAAATACATAGGAGCGCAGGGATCACTGCTGCATGGTAAACAGTGTCCTCAGTCTCAGCTTTGAGATCCAGGTCCTCAAATACACTTTCCATCAGTCTCGTAAAGGCTGATCTGGGAGGTGATGATGGTTCACAGTTTCTAAGATCTAGCCATTGGCCATTGGGCATTGGCCTTAATCATTTAGGATGGGGGCAGTTGGTTGGTGGGCGGCTTAGGGGTGGTTCTCCTGTGGGATCTGGCTGGGAATGCCCTTACTTTTCCTGATGTTTCATGAAAGGCTAATTTTCTCACATGCTTCAGAGTTAGGGTCAACAGTGGTCTGGAGCTCAGTTTCTGAGTGAGTGCATGTGCAAACACCATTGGCATACTGATGTGCAATGACTGAGATTGGTTTTAGATTGTAAGTGGCACAGGTTGAACAATTTCCTGCCGTTCTGTTATCTCCCTGCCTGTAAATAATTTGCCGATGGCAAACTGGTAGTATTGCTTTGAGGAAAATGGAGGAAAGGATTTTTGCGATGATACAGCCTTGAGTAAGCACAGCCTTCAGTAGGATAGGGGCCATGCTGGTTCTGTCAACGAGGATCAAAGTCTGCATTTCATCATGTTCTAGGCAAAGGATGATGACAAATTTCTAAGTGCAGCAAAAGTTGAAGTAGGTACTACTGAAACCTTCGTGGTGAACAGAATCAAAACCTTTCGTAGGTCAAAAACGCCATGGGCAATGGTTAGTGCTATTGTTTCCATGGATTGCTGCACAGTGATGTTTGTATCTGCACTGCCTCCTGCTGGGTGGAAACTACACTGTAGCTCCGGGAGAAGCTCCTTGGCCATGTGAGAAGGAGACGGTGATCTTGGAGCTTGAACCCAGAAACTGTATTGAGGGTAGAATACATCCGCTAAGCCATGGCTGGTAGATGACTCTGTGTAATTGGTCATTCTACTGTGGAACCTTTCACAGAATTTGGATACATGAGAAAAGGACAAAAGGAACTTTGGCATTCATACAGTGCCTTTCATGACTTCAGAATACCCCATGTGCTCTCCTGTTAATGAAGTGCTTTGAACTGTAGCCACTGTTGTAATGTGGTAAATACAGAAAATGCAGTGCACCAGATCATAATAAATAAAATGAATGGGTGCAATCAAAATCCTAAATGTATATTGATTTTTTTTTTACAGTCAGAAATTAAGTTTCCTTCTCTCTCAGGGTCTGGTAATTCTTTAGTACCAATTCATCTTCTCACCAATCCTTGTACATATCTCTCTATTTCTTCATTTTCTTGTTCTATAGGAGATTGATTAATGTAGCAGACAGCTCTTGTTCAGCTTTACCAATAGAGACAAGGGTTCCATATGGGAGCACTAGATTATCTAGTTTCACAATAATATTCCTTCACTTGAAGTGGAATTAGTTCAGAGTTTACCGTAAGATGACTTCAAGGTGGAGGCAAATGCCTTACTCCATGGAGTCCCTGTTTCACCTGGCATCACTCAACTGCACTGACATAATCTCAGGCAAGATCACCAAATTTATGTCTGGGTAGGTGCCACTAGCTGTTTTTGTTTAAAGTAGGCAAAGTCTGAAATCCTAGGAAATTCCTAAGGGAATAAAGCCAGAAGATTCCATGTTTTGAAAAGAAGCAAAATAAACTTTACTGTATAAGGTTAGAAAAGTAAAACAATATTTACAGAGCTTGTGCTCTAATATCCAGAATTAACACGAGATAGATGTGAATGATCAAACTGTGGTCATGTACCCAACAAAGCATATTAAATAGCAGATCCAGTCAAGACAGATCCCATGGATTTCTCAAAAACCAACCCAGAGTTAGTGAAATTGTGGTTCATGGAATCCCATTAAAACATTGCTTCTTTCATAAAGATTCAGGTTCTTGCTGTAGAAAAACTAGCATTTCAATTTCCTCAAAATGAGACTCAAAACCAGACGTCCTCAACGATGGTTCAGCTCCAGGTGATTCAATCTCTTTTCCTGAGACTGCACTCCGCTGCATTCCCAGGCCCACTCTAGCACCCATTCATGGCACAAATCCAGCTGTTTCACAGACAATGAGTTCACTAAGCTGGCACTACCCTTTGGTTTCTCTGAATCCAAACTCCTGGCTGCACTGAGCTATAAATGGATTCCGGATTTCTTAATCCAAACTTTAATTCTTTCCAGCAAAGAAACAACCAACCTTCTACTGCCTTCTCATGTCCTCAGGACTTTTCCTGAGCGCTGCCAGGACAGGGCTACCCATGGGACTTCAGTGATCTCACAGATTCATGGCTAGGAACAGAACTTTAGTTGCATGGAGCCACTTTCTTCAATGGCTACCCCTGACTTTCCAACTGACAAACAAACAGACTGTAACTTAAACTGCTGTTTGCTGATACTTCCTCACTCTTCTAAGCCTCTAATTACTTTTCCCTACAAGTAATAATTCAGTTCCCTTTCCTAAGACTACCATTGAATCTTTGAATCATGCTGTTGAACTGTGCGTTCCAAATGGTAAAAGTGTTTTCCTCAGCATTTACCTTTGAATGTTTTGACAACTAAGTTAAAGAAACAAGATTTCTCCTTCATAAAACTGTGCTGGCTGTCCTTTATTCACCCATATTTGTCTAAGTGTTTGCTAATTTTCTCCCCAATAACTTGTTTCTGAAAGCTCCCCCACAACTTTTTGAAATACATACAATCACTGCACAGTGTCTTATTGCCAACACTTGCAACAGCTACATTTATTGCCTGTGATTTATACTGTTTGTACTCAGTACTAGAGACAACTGAGTTGGAGGCTCCTTTCAAAGCTACCTTGGCAGGTTACTGCAATGTCTCTTATAGATTTATATATTATGGTCACAGTTTGATGCTGTTGATGAAAGAGATGCACTTTAGACTCAGTACCAGGCTGCCAAATAAACAAGATGGTTTCAAAGCTTCTGGGGCAGTATCTGTCCACGTGAGTGACAAGCACTCCATCACCCTCCTGATTTCAGCTTGAGAGGGGATTGAGAATTTTTCAGGCTACACAGCACCCACCATTAGACATCCGATTATGGCCACAAGGTTAAGCCTCTGGGCTGTGGTGAATTCCAGCCTGTTTTTGTTTTCAATGCACAGGTCACTCCAGAGAGGTGTCAGGAGACTCTCTGTATATCTTTGTAAATAAAATGTGAAATGAAGAGCAACAAAAGTCTGGATGGCATTTTGATTTTTTTTCTTAGAGTTTGCAGGTGCCATGACCACATGCCAGTTCATTCTAATGTTACCAGCTTGGATTGTTTGGACTGCCACTTGGTTGATCCCTGCCAGTAACTGATTGTATGTAGCACAGTATGAACGAGAAGCTGGCATACTGTTCATGGGAATGTTTGGTTAAAAGAAGCATTCAATCAGGACCTGATGTATCCTGTGCGCATGCTAATAGATGCGCTGCTGTTTTGTAGGGACAGTGCCGTTATTTTTGATGCATCAATGTCTTGAAGTGTCAAAGGCATCAAAAAAAGGTCACACTTTTAAGAAAACGTAGACAGGAATCTCACTTGTGATGAATAGGAATTGACAGTTGTACTGTTTGGGAGTGTGTTTGAGATATATGCAGGGTTTTAAGCAGCAAGTTAGGATGATGGATTTCAATATCCGCAGACGTAGTTGTTTTAAATAGACAAAGCACAACTGGTGATTGAATAGATCTTGCCCCCTGCTGCTGATGTAATAGAGCCTGTTCTGTAGAGCTCAGCGTGTAAGTTTTAGACACCCTTATCATCGAATGCAAGCCTATTATTAGAGGGACCAACGCGTTCAGCTTTTAGGTATCACCAGCTGAGCTTGGCTCTTCTACTTTCAAAGCTGTTTGATTAATTGGAAGATTCAGGTAAAAAAAAAGTTAATCTTGTAGATGCTGCTAGCGTTAAGACCCTCCCCATCTCCTCAAACTCATCCAACTCTACAGTCCTTCAAAGTCTCTGTAAATTCCTTCCGTTATGGAACAGACCAACCCCCTCAAAATATATTAACGAGATAGCCCAGACTCTAACTTCTTCTAATTTTAAAGGCCAGTGTGAGGCATTGTGTTCTGGCTGCAAATCGATTGGTCAGATTACCAGATTTGAAGCAAAACACATTTTATTCATACCCTATAGTTAAATACAACAAAAAAGAAGAAATTGGAATAATTTAACTCTATGGGAAAACTTATCAGAATAATATATTATTAAACTACTATATAGTAACTGTTCGAATATAGTAACATCCCATTAACGCACCCTTGGCAAAGGAAAATTCAGTCAAATACATGGTCTCACAGTCAATTCTCCAGTACAGGATGAAAAACCATCAAGAGAAAACTCTGAGAGAGGGAAAGTTGCTGAGAAAGATGTACTGCAGCTTCCAAACCCAGCTGTCAGATCCCAGCAGCAACTGATACTGAAAATCTAAAGCTAAACATCCTGGCTCTGGCGGAGCTTGACCCTATCCACAGAGGCTGCTTCTCTTGTTCCAACATTCGAAAAAATGCCCAAGGTCTTACAAGCTGTTTATTTTATTGGATTTAAATAGATAGTTTGGTGCCTCTGTCTTAAAACTGTTCTTCAAAAACCAAAGGACAAAGGACCTCGTAAAGCCATTGTATTGACACACCTTCAATCCTACAACTCACTGGGATCTAGAGGTTTGACAGAGTGAGAAATCGGGAGTTAGTAGTTGATAATAAAATTGTAGATGAAATGAACAAACTAATTGCTTCTGTCTTCACTTAAGAAGATACAAAATGCATTACAGTAATCGTTGTAAATCAGGAGGTGGATGGAAGAGAGAGAGAATCTTAGCAAAATTATCATCATGAAGGAAATGGTACTGAGCAAACAATGGAACTGTGGGCTGACAAATCTCTGAGTCTAGATGGACTTCATCCTCAGGTATTCAAAGAGGTTGCCAATGAGATAGTAGATACCTTGTCATTCATTTTCCAGAACTCCCCAGATTCAGAAAACATTCCATTGCTTGGAAAGTAGCAAAAATAACCCTTCTATTCAAGAAGGGAATGAGGTAGAAAACAGGAAACTACTGGCCAATTGGCTAAATGTCTAATATGTGGGAGGTATTAGAATCAATCATGAAACAGATCATATATGTGAATTTAGAAAAGCTCAAGGTAATCAGGAAAAGTCGGGAATCAGGTATTGTCAAAGGGAAAATCATGTTTAAACAGATTATTCAATTTATTTGAAGAGTAATATGCACTGTGGAATAAAGGAGAGCTTGTAGACATACTATATCTGGATTTCTGAAAGGTATTTGCCAAGTGTCCCATTAAAAGCATAATGCAGAAAATAAAAGCACATGGTGTATAGGGTAATATATTAGCATTGATAGCAGATTGGTTGCCTGGCAAGAAACAGAGAGTATGCAAAATGGGGTGTTAGATTGGCAGGGTGCGACAAGTGGAATCCCACAGGTTGTCTTTGCTGGGGTCTCAGCTTTTTAGAATTTACATTAATGACTTAGGTGCGGGGAACAAAAGCATGGGAACTAAATTTGCACATGACACTAAGGCAGTGTCAAATATGCCTTGGAGAAAACATAATGAAGTTGGGGTCGGATATAGATAAGTTGAGTGAGAGGCCAAACGTTCTGACAGATGGAATATGATGTAGAAGAATGTGACGTTAATCACTTTGAGAGGATGAATAAGAAATCAAAGTGTTACAGCAGAGGTACAGCACACGACTAAGAAGGAATCTATCCTTTATTATGTGGGGAATTTTACATAAAAGGGAGGATGTCATTCTTCAATTATTCAGGAAATTAGTGATGGCACAGATGCATTTGAAGCACTTGGGGGAATGCTGTTCTCAATAAATCGACCTGCACCTACTTTTGTCTAAGCTAGGTAGAATGGTCATACTAATGGATTCTCCTCTGACTTTGAGAGATGAGTGTTCAACAAGGAAGAGAAAAATCAGTTTACAGCCAAGGTTGGTATTTTCTCATGTGTGACATTAGTCCAAGTCTTGATTTGCAGGACTGCCCACAAACAATAAATATGAAGTCAGTGTTCGATAGATAGATGGAGGCATTGGCTTTATGCTGTGCTTGCTTGTCCTGAAAAAAAACTTGGACTGTGTTCTCCTCAAATGCTGAAGTCACTTGAAGACAGAGCCAATGTTTGTTATAGTTATTGTGCAGTGTTCTCCAGTATTCTCAGACAAGTAAAATCTAGCAATGAGCTATGAATTTCTCATCCACTTCCGCATTGTCTAGCAGGGATAACTTTGTAAATGTCGATAATTGATCACCAATAGCAATGTCAAATGATGTGCATTATCTGCCCAGATTAAAACATTGCCCAATTTAAAGGCATTTAAGTAGTGTGAGTATAACACCTTAGCTCAAAAAAGCAGAGTGACCTAAAGCAGGAAACTACAGACAGTTACAATCTACCATAAGGATGATGTTAGAAGCTATTGTAAAGATGCTATATCAGGCCACTTAGAAAAGTTGAAAGTCATCAGGCAGAATCACCATGCTTTTCTGAAAGGAAAGTGATGTTTAACCAATCAACTGGAATTTTTTTGAGGAAGTATTTTGTGCTGTGGATAAAAGGGAACTGGTGGAAGTAGTGTACTTAGATTTCTAGAAGGCATTTGGTAAGGTGCCACATCAAGAATTATTGCGGAAAATGAAATCTCATGCTGCAGGGCTGGCATTTAGCATGAATAGAAAATTGGCAGGCTAACAGGAGACAGAGAATAAGCATAAATAGTTAATTTTGTGATTAACAAGTTGCTATGAAGAGTGCACCATGAAGATCAGTCCTGGGACCTCAGCTCTTTATAAATTATACAAGTGATTTGGATGAAGAAACTAAAGGTATGGTGCCTTGCTTTCCTAGCAATTTTATATCATCAATAAACAAAGTGTGAAAGAGACATAACTTGTCTGCAATTTTTTGAGGGTTCTTTAACTGAGTGGGCGAAGATCTGGCAAATGGAGAATAATGTGGGAAGATGTGAAATTTCCCGTTTGGCAGGAAAATTTAAAAATGACACGTGTCGTCTAAATGGTGAGAGATTGCAGAACACTGAAATGCAGAGGAACCTTGGTGTTCTAGAATATAAATTGCAAGAGATTAGCATGCAGGTATGCTTTAGTTAATACAGGTTCAAAGTCACACGGCGCCAGCTTATAGTCCAACAGGTTTATTTGAAATCTTAAGCTTTCAGAGTGCTGCTCCTTTATCACCTGATGAAACAGAATAATGTATCTGCTGTCTGAAAAAGGAGTACAGTACAGTTCAGGGAATAATGTTATCATGGAAGAAGGTTAGCTTGTCCAGTCCAACAGTGGCACTTTCTCATCTCAGTTATACGGTGCATTGGTGAGTCCACTTCTGGAGCACTGTTTGAAATATTGGTCCCCTTATTTTTGGAATGGTGTAAATGCATCAGAAGCCGTTCAGACAATGTTTACTTGACTAATGGGTGGTTTGTCTTCTAAGGAAACACTGGACACACTATGCTTGTATCTGTTGGAGTTTAGATGACTAAGAGGCCACTTAATTGAATCATACAGGATCTAAAAAGGTTTGGCAGAGTGAAAATAGGAGGAATGTTTCCTCTGTTTAAAATTAAGGGATGTCGCATTGAGACAGACATGGGGAGAAAGATTTTCTCACAGATAGCTCTGAGTCCTTGGAGCTCATTTCCTCAAAAGGCAGTGGAAGCAGGGTCTTTGCATGTTTTTAAGTCAATGGTAAATAGATTTTTAATAAGCAAGGGGGTGAAAAAGAAGGGGAGTAATTAGTTCAGTCACCATGTTACTGAATGATGGAGTAGGTCCCAGGGACTAAGTGGCCTACTTCAGCTCCACATTCGTAAGTTCCTATAGGGTCATAGTCATAGAGCTGTACAGCATCGAAACAGACCCTTCGATCCAACTCGCCCATGCCGACCAGATATCCCAAACTAATCTAGTCCCATTTGCCAGCATTTGTCCCATATTCCTCTAAACCCTTCCTATTCATGTACCCATCCTATGTTTGGATGAACTGTATCTCTGTTTCTCAGTATTTTCATAATGTGTCTTGTGAACATGTTTGAAATGTGGAGACTACCAGCCTTAAGAATTCTTTGTGTAGTTGTGTCCTCAGTAACCACTTGCTGACTAGTCACTTACATCGTGCTTACAGGACAGTAAGAGCCCATTCAGCTCTCAGTGAGTCAATGATGGTGATTGTGCTCCACTCAAGCCTCCTCCTTCCTTATTTCTATCTAGTTCTATCAACATAACTTTCCAACTCTTTCTCTCTCATGTACTTATTTAATTTCCCCTTACGTGTCTCTGTCTTCTTTTCCTCAACTATTCCTGATGGTAGCAGGTTGCCCATTCTGACCGTGCTCTCTGTTTCCTCCTGAGTGCTTTGTTGGATTGACTGGTGACTGCTTTAAACTTCACTTCCTAACTTTGGACTCCCCAGAAGTGGAAACATTTTCTCTACATCCACCCAATTACATAATTTTAAAGACCTGATCAGATCACACCCCCTTTTTAACTACACATCCAAATATTATCGCAGTACTCTGGATAGCTGTAGTGTGGAAAACACTTTTCTTTCTGGCTGTTTGTTGAGAACAGAAAGATAGGTAACAATAGGAGTTAAAAGTTATCTACATTCAAAAATGATACATGAGAACTTGGGAACTTGTCCTAAGTGCGACTGTCTGAAAAAGCTGGTAGCTCCTGCTCGTAGATCACAAGCACAAAGCTAAATTACAGACAAGACAGTATCAATCAAGTAACTGTTCAACTCACGAACATCCTATTGTTCACAAGTAAAATGTTGAAATCCAGAATTTGTGTTGAAAATGAGTCATCCACTGGGGCTAGGAAGCAGATATTGCATTCTAAGTGTGATTTTCATTGTTAAAAAAAGGAGCAGTTTTACTTTGAATAATTTTTACCATGTGTTCTGTACAATTAGACATATTTCCTGTTATGATCTCAGCTGAAGATACAACTGGTCATTTCAGATTCTAGAACGAAATCTGCTTTGATCCATCACAATTTTCACTTTTAACATGGTGGTCATTCATTGAAACGTAAGCACTTAATAAACTTCTATTGTTAAAGAAAATCTTATTACTACAGTAAAAGAAAAATATTGAAGTGAAACAAACCATGCTGTCCAAGTATAGAGCACAATTTGAAAGATCTTGAAACACAGCAAAACACCATGACCTTACAGTGTTTAATTCAGAGGAAATCCCTATCTCAAATCAATAAGTTCCACTCAAGTTCTTTAAAGTGAATTGTGAAGTCTTCTTTAAGTAATACTCACAAAACTGAAAATTTAGATTTTCTCAGTCTTTAATAATCTGCCTGATTCTAACCAACCATGTCTTGTTTGGAAGTTGGACAAGCTAACTTTCTACCATGATAACATTATTCCCTGAACTGTACTGTACTCCTTTCTCAGAGAGCAGAAACATTATTCTTCCGATCCCCGTTAGGTCTCTTCCAAAGCTATTCAAAAACCTTTGATTTCTGGGTTTCCTAAGCCAAAGTTGAACTTTGATTATCCCAAACCAAAAACATGACCCTCAATATTTACACTACTGGTCATAAACTCAGCACAGTACCAACCATCTTCCATTACCACTCCAGGGGTTGCCTCCTACCTGATGCATGCTGGATTAGATCAATCATCTGGAAGGAGTGACTAACCTGTTATCATTCAACTTTTCACAAAAATGAGCATTACCCATATGCCACTGATTTGTATCTAAACTTATATTTCTACCAGACACCTTGCATCAGAATATATGACTCGGCGGGAAAGCTTGACATTATCTGGTGAAACTTCTGAAGGGGCACAGTTTCAAAATATTAACTCTGTTTTCTTCCCACAGATGTTGCTAGAACTGCTGAGTTTCACCAGCAATTTCTGATCTTGCAAAACTTGTTCCTGATTTTTTTTTGGAAAAGTGAGAAGTTTGTCCCAATGCATCCTCTCAACTGGAATGTGATTTCAAAAGACTTGGATTGAGTCCCAGCCTGTTCTTTCATAGGAATGTAGGATCAGGAAGATTTATCACCTCAATCCTGTTCTGCCATTCAGTTAAATCATAACTGATCTGTATTGTAACTACATTTACCTGCTTCAGCTCCATAACCTTTAACACTCTAACCTACCAATACCCACTCTACCTCAGTTTAGAAATTTGCGGTGACCCCCAGGTTTAACAGCTTGGAATGATTCCAGTTTTTCATCACCATTTGGATGAAGAAATGCTTCTTGAAATCATGCCCCGAACAGCTGAGCTTCAGTTTTAAGTTTGTGCTGTTTCATTCTGTATATGTCACGAGCAGAAACAAATTTACATGACTGTGGATTCAGTTTAAATTGCTGAGTTTGACAGGGCAACTCTTTGGTAATGTAGAGCAATGTTCTTGAATCCTGGATTCCGGTTGGACTGTTTGGGTAGAGTGCCATCACAAGTCACTGGGAATACTCTTATGTCAGACATCAGTGAGGGAGTATAGACACTAACTGACCTTGCTGCTCAATCTCGAGGTGGCCAATTCTTCCCAGATAAAAGAGAAGAAACCGGAGCCATTGGGAGCAACAGTTTAACAGAATGATTGAAGTGCAGAGTGTTGGCATCCCAGTGATATTTTCCAGTCTTTTTCTTTCAAACAGCTGTGAAGAGGTGTGGCCACCAGCAGAAAGAACCTCATTACATCGGTAGAGAGGATCAAAGGCCTTGCCTCCTAAACTCTGATCTGTAATGTTTACACTGACTGACTTAATCACTGTGCCCAACTGATCAACATCAGCGTTTAAGAAACACAAGGCTCTTCCCAACATTGTAGCTGATCAACATATCCATCTCTTTCTCTTTCTGTTATGTGTTATACGACTTCTCCTGAACAGCATCTATACAATTTGCTATCACTACTCCGATGGCAGGGTTTCCCCTCTGCGCTTTGGAATCTTACTATCAGAGTCAAAAGAGGGTTCATGAACTTGGCTGGGTGGTGAGGAGTTACTGTTTTGCACTGAATTGGACAATTAATGGTCACTGTCCAGTCAAGAAAAATGGGGGAAAAATGTAAATTGAACCTGTTGCTATCATTATATCTTGCTGTTGTGAAAACAAGTGCTTCTTGCCATTAAAACGCAATTGTAGTTAATCTGTTATCACTGTTCATTCGATGCGCCCTTAGAATCAGTTCATAAAAGGGGGAAAATGAGTACTCTTTAGCACAATGCTAGTGTTCCCTATCTCTGACCTTGGGTTCACATTCCACCTACTCCAGAGGTGCATCATAACATGTCTGAACCAGTTATAAAGTCATAGAGTCATATAACATGGAAACAGATCGTTCGGTCCAACTCACCTGTGCCAACCAAGTTTCCCATTTGCCTGAACTTGGCCCATATTTTTCTAAACCTTTCTCGTTCACGTACCTATACACATTTCTCTTCAATGTTGTAACTGTACCTGCATCTACCACTTTCTCTGGCAGTTCATACACATACGAACTACCCTCTGTGTGAAAAAGTTGCCCCTCAGGACCCTTTTAAATCCTTCTCGTTTCTCCTCATAATTATACCCTCTAGTTTTGAATTCTCCAAGTCTTAGGGAAAAGTCCTTTGCTATTCATCTTATCTGCGCCTCACAATTTTTTAAACCCCCTATAAGGTCACCCCTCGACGTATGCTCTGGTGTAAAGAGTCCCAGCTTTTTATCCAGCTTCTCCTCATAACTCAAACCCTCCAATCCCAGTGATGTGGAGATGCTGGTGTTGGACTGGGGTGGACAAAGTCAAAAGTCACACCACGCCAGGTTATGGTCCAACAGGTTTATTTGAAATCATACGCTTTCGGAGCACAGCCCCTTCGTCAGGTGCAGTGAGAGGACAGCACGCAGGCACAGAGTTTATAGGCAGAGAATGAAGGGCAGAGAGATCAAAAGATCATACAATTGGTGTGAGTGGAGTGAACAAACCTAGAGTGAATGACTGACTGCCTCCTATTGAATTTATAATCATTCATACATTTCCAGAAATTGCAGAAGTAGTTCTTTCAGTTTTTAATTAGGGTGTGGAGAACACTGTCAGAAAGGAGACGCAAATTTCGATTGACTAAGATGCAAACCCCAATCCCAGTAACAGCCTGGTAATTTTTTTCTGCACCCTCTCCAATTTAATAGTATCCGTTCTATAGCAGGGTGACCAGAATGGTACACAGTACTCCAAAAGTCGCCTCACCATTATCTTTGATTACAAATATTGACACACTGTAAACATTAAGACAAATCATCTGCTATACACTCTTCACTTCCACACATTTATTCACTTAGAAACACCTGGACGTCATATTACTCTCCGGTGATGAAGATCCCCAGTAGAGAGCCTCCATAAAGGGGTTCTCTCCTTTTCCTCAAAGGATTTTTCAATTTATTTACTTGTGGGATGTGGGTGTCGCTGGCTGGCCAGCATTTATTGCCCATCCCCAGTTGCCCTTGAGAAGGTGGTGATGAGCTGCCTTTTTAAACCGCTGCAGTCCACCTACTGTGGGTTGATCCACAATGCCATTAGAGAAGGAATTCCAGGATTTCAACCCAGCGATTGTGAAGGAATGGTGATAGATTTTAAGTGAGGATGAGTGGCTTGAAGGGGAGCTTGCAGCTGGTGATGTTTCCATATATCTGCTGCCCTAATCCTTCTAGATGGAAGTGGTTGTGGGTTTGGAAGGTGCTATCTGAGGATCTTTGGTGAATTTCTGCAGTACATCTTGTAGGCAGTACACACTGCTGCTACTGAGCGTCGGTGTTGGAGGGAGTGGATGCTGTTGATGTGGTGCCAATCGTGTGGGGTGGGGATCTAGGGTGGAGAGTGCTGCATGCAGCAGTCCCATACAACCATAGACTTGATAAGTATGCAGGGTGCCAGGTCACATGTAGTTTTTGTGGCCTGGATGAAACTTTTTCACAGTTAGAAATTGCTGGTGAAACACAGCAGGTCTGGCAACATCCTTGGGGAGAAAACAGAGTTAGTATTTCAAGTACGGTGACTCTTCATCAAAACTTGAGCTCCTCAGTTTTTGGTTGCACTTCAACTCCACGCTCCTGACTTACGGGCACCCCGCGAGGAGTGGTGCGGAGAGATCGAGGGTGTCATTGTGGGTCTATCCCTGGGCTTGGCCAAAGTAGCCATGAGCAGGTCAAGGCAGTGAGCTGTGGAGGGGGTCATTGTGCCTGGCTACCTGCCTTTCTTTCACAGTGTCCACGGAGAGGGAGCATGCAGTGTTCACTCACACGTTCTAGGCCTTCAGAGGCCAGACGGCACTGCCATTGTTCAGTGTATAATCAGCCCGGACAATGTTTTTTGATTTGATAGGTTTCTGTTTTATTATATAAGTTTCTGTTAATTGTTAATTTGCATTTTTGTCCCAGTGCACCAGCAGGGACTGTTAAACCCAACGTTTCTACTCTGTTAAGCAAACAAAAGAGGAAAATGAGGCTTCTTGTGGTAGTGTCTGTACCTCTGAGCCATGAGAACTGGATTCAAGTCTCCCCTGTGTAATAACATCACTGAACAGGTTGTTTAGAAAATGCCTTTGAGGGTTCTTGTGGTGCAATGGTAGTGGGTCAGCTGTCTCAAGTTGAAGTTAGCTGGCCCACTAATATTGCACCATAAGTTCAAGTTGGGGATGACGCGATGGCTCAGTGGTTAGCACTGCTGCCTCACAGCACCAGGGACCTGGGTTTGATTCCACCCTCTGGCGACTGTCTGCATGGAGTTTGCACGTTTTCCCCATGTCTGCGTGGGTTTCCTCTGGGTGCTCTGGTTTCCTCCCACAGTCCATAGATGTGCAGGTTAGGTGCATTGCCCATGCTAAATTGCCCATAGTGTTCGGGGATATAGGCTAAGTGGATTAGGCAAGGGTATGGGGATAGGGTCGAGGGTTGGGGGTTGGGGGAGTGGGTACAGGTCTGGGTGGGATGCTCTTCAGCAGGTTGGGGTGGACCCGATGAGCCAAATGGCCTGCTTCCCTACTGTAGGGATTCTGTGAAGCAATGATTCTAAGTCCCACCTGCAGAGGAAAAACTAACAAAAGGAGAATTGGTGGCAGCAGTTGACCACAAGCTGCCGTATACTGCATGGTGACAGCGGTGGGATTGTTGGTTAAATATGTCAAGGTTAACTGCAACGTTAAAGACTTTGAACACAGAGCCTGACAGAGGAAGATAGACAGAAGAATTTTACGATTGTAGTAAGACCTCATCATTCATAATTCAAACCGTAATTTCGTCAGGAGGATTAGATCAGAAGCTTAATCTAAACATTTGTGCAAGGTGACGTGTGCTGTCTTTTAGATCATGCAATGCAGGAAAACATCCATTTAGCCTTCGAAGAAGTGGGAATCCTTCATCTCCTCAGTAGCTTATCGTCATCAGAATTGCTGATAGGAAGACAACTGAAGACTCAATACCTTATGCTACTACAGATGTTGACTCAACAGTTGAGTCCATGAGACAACAAGAATGTGGCAAGAAGCAGTTCTTAGCTGGAGCAAAGGCTACCTACTATAATAGGCGTCAACAACATGACAGTTGCCACACTTGAACCAAAGGCAATGGGTATGAAGAAGGGACCTCAACAGGATTGGCAGGTCATTGAGAGGTGTATCGTTATATCTTTGAAGAAGTTGTTTACAAATATCCAGAAAGGAGGATTGGCAGAAGTTTTTTAAAGAGATAAAAGGTACTGCAGATGCTGGAGAATCCGAGATAACAAGCTTGAGGCTGGATGAACACAGCAGGTCAAGCAGCATCACAGGAGCAGGAAAACTTGACGTTTCGGGCCTA
>JAHRHZ010000145.1:1999890-2137527 GCA_024137785.1 Ginglymostoma cirratum | reverse complement strand
AATGAAGGGTGTAGGCCCGAAACGTCAAGTTTTCCTGCTCCTATGATGCTGCTTGACCTGCTGTGTTCATCCAGCCCCATGCTTGTTATCTCGGATTCTCCAGCATCTGCAGTACCTTTTATCTCAGGAGCAGGAGTAGGCTGTTTGGCCCTTGAGCCTGTTCCACCATGCAATAGGATCATGGCTGATCTGATATTCCTCACGTCCACTTTCTCCATAAACCCTTCATTCCCCCACTGATCAAGAATCTGTCTATCTCAGCCTTAAATGTACACAAGGACTCTACGCTCACAGACCTTTGCAGCAAGAGTTCCACAGATTCCCAGACCTCAATCTAAATTGGTGCCGTTTGTCCTGACTCTATGCCCTCTAGTCCCAGTGGAATGCACTGTCTGGAAATGTGGTGAAGGCAGAGGTTCAATTGAGGTATTCAAGAGGGCATTAGATGATTAATTGGATCAAAATAATGTGCGAGGGTATGGAGGAAAAGCAGGAGATTGGCATCTGGTAATAATGCTTGTTTAACAAACCAGTGCAGGCACAATGGACCAAATGACCTCCTTCCGAGCCACAGCAATTGTGTGATTCTGTGTGAGAGGTTAAATTGAGTGAAGTACTTGTACGAATATCTATCACGCTGGTGTGAAATTGTTTTCTGGGCCTTTTTGCAACATATGCATTACCTGTTTAAAATCAGTGGTTTAGTGCCTGTGCTGGAGAAGAATTTCATACAAACACAATAAGTGTTCATGTGGGAATAACATCAATCAGAAACAATACCTTATGGGTCCCTGTAAAGTACGCTATAAAACAGGAGGCAAGAATTAACTCCCGTTTAATGCGCACTCAGCAGGTTAGGAAATCAAACTCCCTGGTTTATTCTATTTACTGTGCACTTGGGCCTACTGAAGGTTAACACCAATAAGATCAGCATCTCTCAAAGTCAGAACCTCTTCACATATTTTAATAATCAGCTTACTGCAATGGACTGAATCCCATTTATGATTTCCTCTTAAAAAATTCGATTTGTGAAATCTTGGATTATGCCCCTGTTGTGTAACAGCGTTGGGGAGTTATCAGATAAGGCCCAGGGTGAGTGAAATGAAGGAATGGTCAATTTCCATTCCATTGTCTGATGTTATGTTTTATGAGAAAGACAGAGCTCCAGCTTTTCTTTTAAATTGTTTCTTTTATTTATAAATGACTTGTACTTTTAAGAAAGAAAGAAATGATAGTAATACAGCACTTTATATAACCTTCTGACATCCCAAATCATTTTATAGCTAATGAAGTACTTTTGAGTTGTAGGCAATTAGAATTAGAATCCCTACAGTGTGGGAACAGGCCCTTCGGCCCAACAAGTCTACACCGACCCTTGGAGCATCCCACCCAGTCCCGTTCCCCTATAACCCACACACCCCTGAACACTATGGGCAATTTAGCGTGGCCAATCCACCTAGCCTGCGCATCTTTGGACTGTGGGAGGAAACCGGAGCACCCGGAGGAAACCCACGCAGACACGGGGAGAATGTGCAAACTCTGCACAGACAGTCACCTGAGGCTGGAATCCAACCCGGGTCCCTGGTGCTGTGAGGCTTCAGTGCTAACCACTGAGCCACTGTGCCGCCCCTGTTGTCATGTAGAAATTACATAAGGTTTTATACATTTTTGTGCACTCTAGATGGTGGTCTAGGCCTCTGGGATAGTAAGAACGATACATTTAACAATGTGAACATTGCATCCACGTTGCTTATTATTTCATTCGGCTGAATGGCCTCCTTCTGCTACTAAGCATCGGAATGAATGTTTGTGGAAGTGGCACAAATCAAGCGGGCTTATTTTCCTGGATGGTGTCAAGCAACTTGAGTGTTGTCGGAGCTTCACCCATCTGGGCAAGTGGGGAATGTTCCATGGCACTCCTGACTTAAGACCATAAGACCATAAGACATAGGAGTGGAAGTAAGGCCACTTGTGCCTTGTTGCTGGTGGACAGGCTTTGGGGAGTCAGGAGTTACTTCAGAGGGCAGTTGAAAGATAACAGCACTGTAAGTCTGAGATAGTAAGAACTGCAGATGCTGGAGTCAGAGATAACACAGTGTTGAGCTGGAGGAACACAGCAAGCCAGGCAGCATCAGAGGATCAGGAAAGTTGATGCTTCGGGTTGGGACCCTTCTTCAGAAATGTCAACATTCCTGCTCCTCTGATGCTGCCTGGCCTGCTGTGATCCTCCAGCTCCACCCTGTGTTATCTTAGTGCTGTAAGTCTGAAGTCACATGTAAACCAGAACATGTAAGGGAGCCAGATTACCTTCAGTAAAAGAATTTAATTATCTCAGAGCCTGTATTCTTTCTGATTGGCTGTGAGATGGTCATGTGTCTGAAGCAAGTGGACCATTGACAGGAAAATGGAAGGGTGTGATTACAAGGCAAAATATCTCACAATCAGAATTAGCTTTATTGCCCAATGTACTCACATGAGTACAGTGAAAAGTTTACAGGCTGCTACTTATGGCACCATCTTAAGTACAAATGTACCTAGGTACAGATTCTTAAGTACGAATTCTTACGAAAAATTTAGAAAAATAAACAAATAAAAAGCCCAGCATTACAGACCTTTGTGCCAGCTTAGGTACAAAAAGTACAAAATCATAGGAATAAATTCGAAAAATTAAAAAATGAAAAGTTCAGAATAACAGTCCTTCCAACCCAGTTTACACCGGACCTCACCTCAAGGCTCTCAACACCAGTAGCCAAGAGTGAGCAAGTCTGAACATCAGTCAACCAGCAATGCCCCAGTGACTCACTGAAGTGACACTTAAGAGAATTTTAACTTAAATAATTTAGTTTTTTTTTGTTTTTCTGATTTCTAGCCTGTGAATAAACTTTGCCTCTCTTGATCGGTGCTCGAGGAGAATAGCTTGAGTTGCAGGATCGCTGTTTGTTCTCTGTGTGAATGGACAGAAGGCAGGCAAATGTACTGAACCAAGGCAGCCCCACCCATTGAGCCAAGCAAGTTTGATTGTCAGACATAGGTGTAATTTGAACCTGGGCCTTCAGCATGGGAATCCAGGAGTTTAGTAAGAAAACTACACAATACTGAAAGATTGCACTTTGTGCTCATTTCTGCATCATTTTTCACAGAGGAGCATGGTACAAATTCATCAGAAAACTTTGTTGGCCTAAATCGATTGAATCCTACTTCTGTGCAGGTCCTTCCTCCCTTCCTCTTCCATGGCTTGACTGAGTTCCTGAGTCTAATTTGCTGTCTTCGCTGGTGTGATCAACTTGCACTGATAACTGGTCCTAATTCTGAAATGCAAATATTCCCCTTTAATCCCATTATCTAATGGCCCCAGTCTTCCTATCTCTTCCCTCCTTCCTACTTTTTAACAGCCAAATTCTCAGTGATAAAATTTACGTTAAATACTGCTCTGTCATGAGTCCAAGTGAAGAAGAGCAAGAGAGGTCTGTCTGCTTTCCTGGGCAATATTTATCCATCAACCCACAGTGCAGCAAAAGGACACTCTCTAATCATGGTCACATTTGATTTGCGGGAGCAAACTTGCTGCCACCTTACCTTCAGTGGTCATTGTTCCCCCTCATCTGTGCAGCCTCTCGGAGACTGAGTTAAAATCCCGGAACTCCTTTCCAAGCAGCATTCACGATATATCTTCAGTAGATCGAGAAGGCGGCCCTTCGCCACCTTCTCGAGGACAATTAGAAATGGGCAATTTTTTTTCTACTTATTCACAGAATGTGGGCATCACTGGCTAAGTCAATATTATTTACTGTCCATCGCTAATTGCCCAGTGGGCAGTTAAGAGCCAACCACATTTGCTGCGACTCGTGTGTCATATGTAGGCCAGACCAGGTGAAGAGAGCAGATTCCCTTTCCTGAAGGACATTAGCGAACCAGATGGTTTCTTATGACAGTGGTTCCATGGTCACCATTAAGGTAGCTGTCTATTTCAGATTTTATTGATTTCAAATTTCCTCACCTGCCATGGTGGGATTTGAACCTATGTTCCCAGAACACTAACCTGAGATTCTGGATTACTATCCAGTAATATTACCACTAGTTCATCACCTTCCCACTCTTCTGTGTTTTGGCCAGTTGACACAATTAAATTTTGAGTCTTCCCTGGTGTGATCAACTTCCACTGATAACCAGTCTTAATTCTGAAATGTAAACATTCCGCTTTATTCCCATTATCTAGTGGCTCTACTTTTTTCCTGTTTTTTTTGCTCCTAATTCCTAAATTTTAACAGCCAAATTCTCAGTAATAAAACTTGCATTAAATACTACTCTGACTGGACTGGCTACAAAGAAGAACTGACCTAACAAGCAGTGCCCACGTTGTGCGGAAGGACAAAGAAAACTACACTGCAAATGCTGCTTCATTAGATGCTGCCAGAGGAGGTAGTGGAAGCAGATTTAGCAGCATTCAAGAAACACCTGGACGAATACATGAATAGGAAGGGAATAGAAGGATATGGATCCCGTAAGGGAAGACAGTTTTAGTAAGGAAGGGCAAAATGTGCCGGCGCAGGCTTGGAGGGCTTATAGGCCTCTTCCTGTGCTGTATTTTTCCATATTCTTGCTCTTTGTTCATATTGGGAATTTGACGTGATGTCCTCAAGTTAAGAAGGGCCCTGCAGAAAAACAAGTTACTTCCTTTCTTTCTTGGCTGTGCCATGTTAGATTTGGCAACTAAATGAATTGGGGACCACTCTCGGCTGTTGCAGCCCTTGACACGACTTGTGTTGTGTTGTGAGAGATACCGTTCGGCCAAAATGCAGAAGAAGGGAGATCAGCATTTTGGACTCAGAACTGATGACAAATGAAACTGCAAAACTGACTTCCTTATTCTGAGGAAGATCAATCTGTTACGTTTGGTTCAGAATTTCTGCGTATATACTAATCCATTCATTGGTGAGCAAAGTGTCAAATGTGGACGACGATGTAGTTCGGCCCCTCTTTTTGCTGAAAATTTTCTGCCAGTGTGTGTCATCCCATTGGAGAAAGGTGCTTGGTGCTTCTGAGAACAACAGCAGCAATAAATGTAAACTGTATGCTCTGAAGATTTGTTGGAGATGACTTTACAGAGCTCCCACTTTACTGATCCTCCAAGGTACTCAGCAAGGTTCGGCAATACCCTAGTGAAGGAACAAAGGTAGAGGAGTGCTTCTCCAACACCATACTGGCTGTAATTATTCCTGCACTCTACATGAGCTTAAGCTGTTCCAAATTCTACTGCCCATCTTCCAACACATGCAACATCCTGTCCACCCACCACCCCTCTACTCAACAGCTCACACTAGCCATCCTGGTTTAGCAATGCCTCAGTTTTAAAGTTCTCTACCTTGTTTTCAAAGTGCTTCACAACCTCACTGCTCCTGACCTCTTGTGAACTCCTCCAACCCTACAATCCTCAACATTTCACTGTGCTCCTCTGGTTTGGGCCTCCCTAATGTCCAACACTCCACAATTGATGGCACTTAAGTTCTATTTCTAAACCTTTCTGTCTCTTCACTTCTCTTCCTTTTAAGACATTGCTGAAAACCAGCATTTTGTCAAAGCATTTGGTCACCTGTGCTAACAGCTCCTGAGGTGGCTTGGTGTCAAGTCTTTTGTACTGATAATATTCCAATGAAGAGCTTGGCCCATTTGATTGTATTAAAGGTGCTAGATAAGTGGACATTGTTTTGGTTGTAATAGCTCGCAGTGTGCTCATACAAACGTATTGTAATCAACCTGTTCAGGAACAAATATTCCATTTACAGAAACACCTGCGCTAGTGGGCTGACCACTGTGCACAATAAAAGGACAGAATGATGACTTATTTAACTTGAGGTGTTCGCATGGCTTTATTTCCAAGGTGACATCTGTTGTCTCAGTGGCCTTTGGCAATCCAAAAGTTGAAGGTATCGCTACACACAACCTGTGGCCTAAGTTGAACCTGACAATAAAAATAAAGCTAAAAATAAAATAAAGTTATTAAATTTTATCTCCTATACTTCCTGCTTATTGTGTGAGATGAGCCGCCATGAGATTCAGGACAGTAATTATCCTGCGTATTTACTTCTCAGCTCACCAAAGACTGATTAAAACGCAGTTAAGTTTTTTTTTGTTAGCGAAAGGTCCAGTCAGTTCTGCAACTGCAGCTGGAACCATGGTGTGGGTGAGGCAATAATTTAAACTTGAAGTTGGACCAGATTGCGGTTCAGTCACATGAAGTTTGTAACTTCAAAAATAAGCATGACCAGACATTCATTTACTTATTTCTTTTTTTTTCAAAAAAACTTCCTTTTCATTTATATAGATCTGCAAATCCTGTCCAAATGATGAAAATGTAAAACTTGTTGCGTCGTGGAATGATAATGGTGAATAACATGGGTGCAATTAAGAGAAAACTAGATACACACCTGAGGGATAAAGCTATAGAAGGATATTGCAGGGGTCTTTTGGTAGAATCTCTACCTTTGAGCCAGATGACCTGGGTTCGAGTCTCAGCTGTTCCAGAGCTGTTTAATGACATCTCTGAACAAGTTGTTTAGAAAATATAGAAAGCTATGGTCATAGGAGGTGGAAGAAGAATGCTCTGGTAAAGCATTAACAGTGGCATGGTCCATGTGGACCATCTTCGCTGTAAATTCTATGCAAATACTGTAAGATCTTCTGTGTTTTCAGCTTTTCGCCACATATATTCAAAGCCAGTACTCCTCATTGGAGTCTTTCCTGCACCTTCCATTCATAATTTGTGTTGTAGTATCCTGCAGCAGCCCTCTTGTGCTGTACTGATGCCCCATGTACCCATACCCTGTTCAGCAACATGTCCACTGGACCCTGCTCTCTGCAGCTCTCTCCAGAATGTTGTATCCGCCTGAAGTTTGAAGCATGTTAACAGTCAGATTGTTGATGCTTGACACATTCCATGCTTTGCTGCTGAAGCAAACTGGATGAGCCAAACTAGTTGATACCTGAAGTGTATGAGACTTCCTGAGTCACCATGGATATCTGTCCAGCATTCTTAAGAGTTGTTTGTGCACTCAATCCATTACATTGTGAGCTTTCAAACCATTTGTACAAAATCTTCAGGAAATGGTTACATTTCTTTAGTGGCTTAATGCAAATCGCATCCTTTACTGCAAAGAGAAAGCCACTCTACCTCAGGGTTCCTCAGGGAAAATTGACCAGGATTTCTGGTAATTTGATCCCTTGATAATTCTGGCTGTATTCAGGTCTGTACAGGGGTCCACAGTTTATGAATGTGATCCCATACAGGGTGTAACTTTAAAGTTCTGACATGCACACATTTCTTGCACTTACAAACAGTTACTTTACATTGTCCTGCATTGTGTTCCAACTTGTGTACACATTGACTTGCAAGTGGACTCCAAAATGGAATCTGTTCACAACTCATGGACTGCCTGTACGGTTTTCATAAATTTATTCTTTCATGGGTCTGTGGGTGTTGCTGACAAGGCCAGCATTTGTTGACCATCCCTAATTGATCTTGAACTTGCTGGGCCATCTCAAGGGGCAGTTGAAAGTCAATCATATTGCTGTGGGTCTGGAGTCACGTGTAGGCCAGACCAGCTAAGGATGGCAGATTTCTGATCTCACAAACTAGTCTAGTGAACCTCCACTGTACCTCTATGGCAAGTGTTTCCTTCTTTGGATTTAGAAATCCAAACTATGCATATTACACCTGGTATAGTTTCACCGAACCTCAGTGCAAAACTTCCTTGTTCGCATACTCAAATCCCTTTGTAATGAAAAACAATATGCCATTTCCTCATTGTTTGCTCAACCTGTGTGCCAACCTCTGTTGTCGTTGGACAGTACACCAAAGTCACTCTGAAAACCAACCGAACAATATTTAAATATTTTCATGCCTTTTAAAAGTAAATTCTGATTTTCAATTCTTACAACCAGCGTGAATAGCCTCACACTTTCCCACTTTATACTTCATTTGCCACCTTGCAGTTCATTTAGTTAGCCTGTCTATACCTGTTTGTAGCCTTTGTTTTATCCTCATAATTTATAATCAAATCTAACTAACTTTGTATTATCAGCAAATTTGGATATCTCCCTGTCTAAATCATTAATATAGGTTGTAATTAGTTGAGACCCCAGCACTTATCCTTGTAGCAATTTGAAGATGACCCATTTACGCCTACTCTCTGGTTTCTGTCTATTAAATATTCCTCCTTCCATGCTAACGTATTACACTCAACTCAATGAGCCCCTATCTTATGTATTAACATTTTATGTGGCACCTTATTTAATGCCTGTTGGAAATCTGCTGGTTCCCCTCTATCTACCTGATGTTATAGTGGTGACAAAAATAGAGTAATAGTTCAATGTAAAGCTCAATGAGAGTGTCCAGATACCCTGACAGGAGGTAAATATTAGATTACCACCCACTGACCTCCTGGAAATCAAATATGTAAAGATGTTTGAATCCATCGATGGATTATAAAATTGGGCAACGAAGGATGAAAACTCAGAAAGGTGGCACAGCCAAGGAACAAGTCCACCTGCCATTGCCAAGGCAAATTTCAAACCCAAGTCAGGATGAAGAAAGTAAACATGGAATAGATGTGTGTTGTTGTCCCAATTTTTGCATTGTTATTTCAAACCAAACTTGTAACGGAAAGCTCATAAGCAAAAAGGTGAAGTTCCTGTTTGTTCTTTGTGGTGGAAAGGTGTAATGAAAGTGGTAAAAAGTGTTAACTATCCAGTTTTGACTTAGTAATTTGATTTTATTACCTATGACCTTTTGTTGACTAAAATAGGCTTTAAAAAGAAAAAAATATTAACTTATGACAGCTGCAGAGGTCACCAGACAAGATTCAGCCAAGCTCATGAATAAGCAGGAGTCAGTCTGAAACAAAATTAACATAATTTTAAAAAGGGCTTTAAACTCGGATCTGTATCTCCTGTTTGATTCACACATTTGTGAAAGTTTCACATTTTGGGTTGTGATTTGCCTTCAGATTATCCATCTTGAAGAAAAAAATGGAGCTAGGCATGGTAATGTGCAAGGAAACTGTATTCAGCACCAGCTTTTGGACAGGGAGAAATCAGCAAATGGATTAAAAACAGCAAAACTGGAATACCTTCTCTCTCTCTATGTCAGTCTGTCTTGGTCCCTCTCAATCTTTTGCTATCTTGCTCTCAGTGTCTTGAGAAACAAGTCCCACTGATAGACTAAGGTGGAAAAAACAGCCATTCAATAAGAATGTAAAGTTATCTACAAAATCTGCTGCTGCTGAGAATATAAGATATCAATTAACCCACCATGGGCTCAGGTTAAATTCTAATGCTTCAGTGACTTGTTTTAAAAATTGCTTATTCTTCATCTTCCTTTTTCTATAAGACACACTCCCTTTTTAAACTTCATACCTAAGTTTGTCTGTGAGATGATGATGCGCTTTGTATTTTTGGGGCTTAGTAAACAATAAATTTCCTCTTTCAAGCAAGAAAATTTTGTAATTAGCCTCTGAATTTGGCTGAAGCTATGTTTTAACTGAAGTGTGATATAGCTGTGTGCTAAGAAGGATTAAAGATCTTTGTTACGGCTACTTGGGTGGTTTAAAAAGAATGGAGCACCCTCACCTGGTTTTAACACCTTACGGTTGCATCCTCAAAAACTATAGCAAACTTGCCAAACACGATTTCCCTTCCGTAAAACCATGAGAACTCTGTCAGCTCAGACTATGATTTTCTGTTTCAGTCTTGAGGTCAGTTACCAGTTTGTTAGACGGCTGGTTTACGATGCAGAGTGACGCCAACAGCGTGTGTTCAGTTCCAATACCAGCTCACATTACCATGAAGACCCCACCTTCTCAACCTCTGCCCTCGCCTGAGGTGTGGTGACCTTCAGGTTAAACTCACCACCAGTCATCTGTCCAATGAAAGAGCACCCCTCTAGTCCTCTGGGACTATGGTGACGTGACCTTTATTTTCAGGCTTCCTTAATAATATTCCAGCATTTTCTCAGTGACTGATATCTGGTTAGCAGAGCTCTACTTCACTTTCTGCATCATTTCTTGAATATCTGAATTACATTTGCAAACTTCCTGTCTACTGGGACTACTATTGAATCTGAAGAATTTTGGAAAATCATAACCAGTACATGCGTAATCTTTATAGTTTCTGAGGAAATGCTGTCTTTTAGTCCTGCAAGTTTCACTAGTGCTCTTTCACAGCTGATATTTATTACTTTCTTTCATGACTCTTATTAACAGTGTGGTTAGCTGTATTTCTGGTATGGATTTTGTGTCCTCTTCTGTAAAGATGCAAGATATTTGTTCAATCGTCTCTGCTATTTCCGCATTTCCCATGACAATTCCTCTTGTCTGCTTCTGAGGAGCCAATATTTAATTTAGTTGTTCTCATTTTGATATATTTGTAAAAGGTCTTGCAATCCGTTTTATGCTCCTGGTAATTTTTCCCTCTTACTTTTCCCCCTTTTTCTCGTTTTGTTTTGATGACTCTTTGCTGTTTTCTAAAACTGTGTGAAACCTTATTCTTCCTACTATTTTTTCAAAAGTTTATCAGCATCTTCTTTTAAACTAATACTAGTAAACCAAAGATGGATCTTTCCAACAGTGTTTTTGTTTTTTTTAAAATGGAACTTGTCCCTTTTTAAGACACCCTTCTGTTCCACTCACCCTCAAGTCCTTCTCTAACCTCCCCACCTGTGCCATTGCAAGTTAGTGCTACGCATGGTAGCAAGTTCCACATTCTTTGAACGAAGAAATTTCTAAACTGTTCCATGTTGCTGATATTTATGACCCTAGGTTTGGACTCCGCATGGAATGGAACACAACTGTCGAAATGCAAGAAGGAATTTGTATTTCCTGCGTTCCTCATACAACCTCGGGATGTCCCAAGTGCTCCGCAGGCACTTAATTATTTTGATACTTGGTCATTATTTGGTCCTGAAAAGAAGAAGTTGACTTATGCACAGCAAGATCCCACAGACAGTAGAGGAGATAGGTGGCCAAGTTATGTTTTTTTTCGGTTGACTGGGCGATAAGTAATGGCCTGGACATGGAGAACTCGGTTTTCTCTTCTTCGACTGAGATTTTTTACAGTCTCCAGGATGGGTACACAACAGGTTGGAGCTCCCTTGCAAAATGACCGCGCCTCTGACAATGCAGCATTCCTAGTGCTTGCACTGTGTGACAGTATATTAGAGTGAAGGCTACTATCGTTGAGACAAGCTGACTGACACAATAACCAGCATTAAATGGTCCCTCAATGACTGCTATCAGTCAAATGCTCCTCACAACACCTGCAGTGGCATCATGGACATTGCTTTTGTCCTGACCTTGAAAATATTTCTTGATTTTTGCAATGTCGTTATACGTGGGTTCATGTAAACCTGTAGGGAATACTTCATGATAACAAGCATGGGGCTGGATGAACACAGCAGGTCAAGCAGCATCATAGGAGCAGGAAAACTTGACGTTTCGGGCCTAAACCCTTCATCAGAAATGGGGGAGGGGAAGAGGGTTCTGAAATAAATAGGGAGAGAGGGGGAGGTGGATAGAGGATGGATAGAGGAGAGGATAGGTGGAGAGGAGGCAGACAAGTCGAAGAGGCGGGGATGGAGCCAGTAAAGGTGAGTGTAGGTAGGGGGGTAGGGAGGAGATAGGTCAGTCCAGGGAGGACGGACAGGTCAAGGGGGCGGGATGATGTTAGTAGATAGGAGATGGGGGTGTGGCTTGAGGTGAGAGGGAAAACAGGTTAGGGAGGTGGAGATGAGCTGGGCTGGTTTTGGGATGTGGTTGGGGGAGGGGAGATTTTGAAGCTTGTGAAATCCACATGGATGCCATTGGGCTGCAGGGTTCCCAGGCTGAATATGATTTGCTGTTCCTGCAGCCTTCGGGTGGCATCACTGTGGCATTGCAGGAGGCCAAGGATGGACATGTCATCTGAGGAATGGGAGGGGGAGTTGAAATGGTTCGCGACTGGGAGGTGCAGTTGTTTGTTGCGAACTGAGCGCAGGTGTTCTGCAAAGCGGTTCCCAAGCCTCCGCTTGGTTTCCCCGATGTAGAGGAAGCCACAACGGGTACAGCGGATGCAGTATACCACATTGGCAGATGTGCAGGTGAACCTCTGCCTGATGTGGAAAGTCTTCTTGGGGCCTGGGATTGGGGTGAGGGAGGAGGTGTGGGGGCAGGTGTAGCACTTCCTGCGGTTACAAAGAAAAGTGCCGGGTGTGGTGGGGCTGGAATGCCTTTATTCCTACTTTATGAGCTGCAGGATATAATATTTGTGGTGATTTCTGCGTTCAACTACAGGTTGAAGCAGTTTACAGGATGTGACAGTTTTTCTTTGGTGGTCATTGCCTTGGATCATAACTCATTCAAAATTTCCTCGTTTTTCAAAAGTCAACTCTAATAAGGTGGCATTTCGTTCCTGGTTTTAGTTGTTCTAAGAGGGTGGACCTCCTTGAACTTCTGTATGTTTTAATATAAATCATCAGTCGCTAGGCTACTGCATAGGGCAGTTAAGGGTCAAACACAGCAGTGTAGGCCTGGAGTCCCATATATGCCAGATTGGACAATACTGGCAGGATTCTTTCTCTGAAGGATATTAATAAATAAGGTGGCCTATTACAACAGTTTCAAGGTCGCGTTTACTGATACCAGTCCTGTTTTTCCAGATTTGTAAAACTGAATTCAAATGGTAAGATTTGAAATTTTGCTCTTCAAAGTATTGGTCTGGTTATACAGGCACTCCAGTCCTTCAGTAGGCCAGAACTTGAGAATTGGTGGAAAAAGTGAAAAAAGAAGCTGTTGAACTTTTTTTTTTTTTTGGTTTTACATCATCAGGACAGATGCAAGAATGCCACATTTCAAAGGGAGCAACAATTGATGCCTCATGGCAAAGTGTGCTGATTGGATGGTGATTTGGTACTGATTGGCCAAGGTGTAGTCATGGAGAATGCACCAGGGAACTGTTGTCCCTCGTACATTTTTTTAGTTCAAAAAAACACAATGGCTGGACATGTTCCTTTTCCTTGCAAGAAATAATTCCCGACATATCACTGTATATAGATTATAGCAGGCATGAGTCTCATTTTGAGCCAACTGATAATCTTAAAGTAGTTTTTGGGATAACTCATAGCACACTTGGGCTTTACACCAAAGCTTTGACACCTCTCTCTTTTCTGCAATGATCACTATACTCCCACTTCACCTAGTCTTAAAGAGGCAGATTGTTCTACCCCTTCAAAACTAACAGGATTCTGCTTTTAAAAGCTTTACTTTTACAAAATATCATGTGAAGTTAAACATTCAAAAGTGGAGCATATTCTTCACATGGTGAATTCACAAAGCCACAGGATTATCTGCAAATTTGTTTTGGGTTTTGTTTTTGATGTCAAGCCATTAATTCTGCCTCCCATCTCACAGGGTTAATGCAGCAAGGAAAGATCTAAACAGATAAGAAATGGATGATAGATAAATATTTGGCAGTTTGGTGACTTTCCAGAGAGATATTCTGCTGACTTTTCGTTGTTTCATTAACTAGACAACTTGTAGATGTCGGTGGAATTAATGAAATATTAAATGCAAACAGCAAAAATTCTAGTGAACATGATTTACTTATTTCATGCATATTAAAAAGCTTATTAAAGTTACAGCCATTTTGTTTTACTTAGTGTAATTCCATTTGCTATTGGGATGAAAATGGAAGGAGCAGCTCAAACACTGTCAGTGTGGTATTATAGATACTCTGCTACAGTCAGCCAACCAAGTACAACACGGGTACAATATCAATCATACATTCATCATTCACCCCACCATCGAATTCCTACAGTGTGGAAGCAGGCCATTCAGCTCATCGAGTCCACACCAGCCCTCTGAAATGCATCTGACCCGGACACAAACCACTATCCTGTCCCTGTAACCTTGCATTTCCCATTGCTAATCCAATTAGCCTGCACATCCCTGGACACTATGGGGCAATTTAGCGTGGCCAATCCACCTAACCTGCACATCTTTGGACTGTGGGGGGAAAGCCGGAGACACAGGGAATGTGGGCAAACTCCACATAGTTAGTCACCCGGGGCTGGAATCGAGCCTGGCTCCCTGGCATTGTGAGGCAGCAGTGCTAACCACTGTGCCACCCCTTTGGAAAAGTTTGCTGAAGAGCTACTTTGGAGATTTTTCTGACGACAGTTGTAATGAGACAACATTGGAGTGAAATCTGACCTCACCAGTCATTACTGCCGTGTGTGAAGTATGCCACATTAGCCGGGACATCGTGTCAAGAACCACCAGCCACGTTTTTTTAAAATATCTTCTCCTGTTATGTTCATGTGGCTGACAAGACTAGCATCCATTACCCATACAGTTGAGAATTTGATGTTGAACCAGCTTCTTAAACCACTACAGTCCATGTGATGTGGCCGGATTGTTACAATTAAGTCCAATTATTGGGTCCTATCAGACCACAGTTATGATCGCGCCAATTGTATTGCTATGGCGCCTGAGTCATATATAGGCCAAACCAGGTAGGTCTGGCAAATTGTCTTCCTTAAGGCCATTCGTGAACCATTTACGTGTTTACCAGAAAATCTGGTAATTCAATTATTAATGAGACTAACACTTCACGACTTGTAACATTAATTCATTGGACATGACAAGCTTTGAACTCATATCTCTGGAGCAGTCATCCAGGCCTTGAGATCCATTCTACTGGTGTGCCTCCTCATTCATGGCTGTACCTTGTCTGGCCTCTTTTTAAGAGTGATGAACATGGAAGTCTGATTGTAACCCTGAAGGCCCCAGCAAGGAAATCCTACTCCCTAACTATCAGCGTTGACATTTTTAAAAGTTCATTAGATGTGGGTGCCATTGGCTGAGCCAGTATTTATTTGCCATCACTAATTACCCTGGAGAAGGTGGTGGTGAGCTGCCCTCTTGAACTGCTGCAGTCCGTGCAATATAACGTAGACCCGCAATGCCATTAGGGAGGGAATTCCAGGATTTTGATCCAGTGACAGTGAAGGAATGGCGATATATTTCTAAGTCTGATTAGTGCATGGCTTGGAGGGAAACTTGCTGGTTCTGCAAGTATCTGCAGCCCTTACCCTTCTAAATGGATGTGATAATGGGTTTAGAAGGTGCTGTCTGAGGAGCTGTAGCATTATCCCTGACTTGAGGTGCATTTCAGTGAGGCTTTCCTTCTGGGATCTTGAGGCAATGGGTATGATATGACTAGACGTGAAGCAACACGGGAGCTGGGATTTTCTATGTTTACATAATGTTTACACTTGCTGCAAGGATGAGCTCCTGCTCTTTGTTAAAACCTCGGTCTGAGCTGCCCTATTTAGGCTGTAAGGGTTCCCAGCCCCTTGGTGAGATGCCCTGCTAGAGTGGGAGCTGCAGTTGACGTTGGTGGGGAGGCCATGGGAACTTGGGTTGCCAACTCTGATTGGAAAGTTTTATGGTGCCTAAAAAACAGGCATTCCTGCCCTGCACTCCATCCAGTCAAACTATATTAATATCCATCATCAAAATGTTGGAACTGGTAAATATTGGAGCGTTGAAAACAGTTAAACAAAAAGATGCCCTTTTTCTGACTGCCCCAATTACCTTTCCCACGTGGGCTACGGAATCAGGGACTGGAACCCCAGTGAGGACCAAAGCTGTGCATCAACTCATTGTCCACTTGTTCATTGGCACACAGTGATTGTCACTGATAAAATCACAACATTATTTGTGATTAGGTGATATAGACATACAAATTCTTTCTTTATGTTCTGGTAAGTGTGTAGTTTGGCAGCTTTTCTTGGTTCAATCATAGAATCATGGAATCCCAGGATGTTACAGCACAGAAGGTGGTTCTTCTGCCTGTCACATCTGTACTGGCTGTCTGCCAGAGTGACTCAACTAGTCTTACCCCTCTACCTTTTCCATGTAGCCCTGCAAATCTTTTCTCTTCAGATGATTATCCAGTTCTGTTTTGAGGACCTCCATTGAATCTGTCTCCACCACACTGTAGTGCATTTCAATCCGAACCTATCCAGCCAATCCCTCCAACCTTGTGAGTTTTGGATGTTAAAGCTACATTCGAGCTTCAGTGGCACACGTGCATCAGCTATGCTTATGGAATACTTGACGCTTGAGTGAGAAGGTTGTGGATCCAAGTCCCACTCCAAAAACTTGAGCACAAAATCTAGGCAGATACATCTTGTGAAGTACAGAGGTAGTGCTCCCTAATGGCTTGGCTACATTTCAGCTTGCAGCCTGTATTACTGCGACTGATTCTGTGCTGATGTATCTCATTGCTGTGTGTGGGATACTGGTGTGGACAAATTGGCTGCTATGCTTCCTGCACTGCAAGAGTCCCAGCACTGCAGAATTAGGTCTGAACTGCTTTGGGAGCCTCCTGACGTTATGAAAGGCGCTGCAGAGAAATCAGTTGTTTCTTTATCTGCAAACATGGATTGGTTAAGCCTAATCTTTCGGCAGACAAAGTTTTTACTTCCTGTAAAGATAAAAATCACACACTGGATTAACAAGTTTACTTTATAAAAGCTCATTGCAAAGCAATACATCAAAGAAATACATTTCAGTGTTTAGGAAGATGGCTACAATTCCAACTTCTTTGAAATGAACTGAAAGCAAAGATTAATTATTAATTACCACTGAATTAATTAGGGAATTAATATTCAGCAAGATTATAGCATTATGCATGCCACAAGTGTTAATGCAGACTTTTGGGATGCAAATGAAGGAATTTTTACTGGTTGCTAAATACAGAAAAAATCAATTATTAACAGATCTTCAAAACGTGGCAATGCTTCAAAGTTTGCGGCGTTGCTTACCCACTGGCTTGCAGCATGAAGTGATCAAGGTGTCATGTCTTGCCGGTGTATGGAAGAACTTGTAGCTCAATTGGGTAAGAATTAAAGGAGCATGGAGTGTCAGCTAACCTGTATATTCTTTGCATCCATTATTTCTTGCCTTCCTAATTGCAAGGTGCTTGATAGATCCACACTTGAAAAGTCCTGTAGAAATCTGACTAATTGTGATTTGTCAGGGTGTCCTGTTAGCTGTGCACTTGTTTTCCACATTATTGCACTTTGTGATTCGGTGAAACTATTATGCAGGGAAAAATTACGTCCATGGTTTGTTATCAAATACGTAGAATAATGTTTCATTTTTTTATAGCTATCATTTTCTTTTTCTGATTTATTGTATCAGAAATGTGTCTCCATTTGGACCACGCTGGTTCTTTTTTGCTAAGAGTGGCTCAATGAGACAGCTCAGTAGGAGACCATTCAGCCTTTTATGCCAGTCCTAGCTCTTTGGAAAAACAATCCAATTAACTCAAATCTTCTGCTGTTTGCCTTCAGCCGTGGAAGATTTTGTTTTTCCCTTTTCAAACATACATGCAGCTCTCTCAATAAACCTGATTTCATTTGGACAACATTGTCCTTTAGACTTAGTTTAAGCAGCTGATGTTGAAAAAAGCAATGTGGGTGGGTGATGATAGAAAATTGTAATTGTGCTGTTCCCTTGATGATAGGTAGGTTAAAGTGGTTAATACTGAAACATATGCAAAGAAAGCCCATTAAAGGGACGAATCAATAGTAGACACTGGGGGCTAAAGGCGGGAGTATAATGCGACAAACATGCTCACTGTTATATCCAGGGATTCATTTAGAAAGTTATGTATGAGTTAGAGTTGGAAGAGGGCGACTCAACTCCAAGAGCTTTAGAGTTATTGAGTCTGTCTGAACTTATTCCAGGAAATGTCATTGAATTGTGAAATTGGGTTCAGTTTGTTGCAGTTTATTTCTCGGAGTCATGAGGTTCTGGGATCAAATCTCATTCCAGACTTTGAGCACAGAAATTAAAACTCATTCCCGCGTGTAGTGTTGAGGGATTTCTGCAATGTCAGAGGTAGGTGAGACAAGAAACTGAGGCTCCACTTGCCTGCTCAGGTAGATGTGAAAGATCCGTGGCATTATTGCGAAGAAATGCATGAGACTTCTTCCTGGTGCTCTGGCCCATATTCTTCCCTCAGTCAGTACAATAAGAAGAAACCAGTTATTTAGTCATTATCACACTGTGGTTTGTGAAAGATTTCTGTATGCAGATTGGTTGTCCTGTTTTGTTTTTTTACAACAGTAGCTGTACCTCATTAGCAGTAAAGCACTTTGAGATGTTCAATGGTCATGAAAAGCGATATAAAAATGCAACTCTTTCCTTTTCCTTGATCTCCCACCTCCAGTCACCTGAGCCCCACTCTTCCTTGCCTTGGTCACAAAGTATATCCTTTCTCAAGTCGCACTACCTGACCATATGAAATTGGAAAACAAACACACTGATTGGCTGATTCATGACTGTCGGTCAAGCAGTCTTTTCCTTATTCCCTGTATCCTAGACCTTTCATGACTTATGAACAAGGATAACTAAAGAAAATGAAAAACAGACAGCCAATGTTTCAAACTCCACTGCAGTTTTTTTCCCTGTGAAGAGATGCTTGTAGTCATGTCTGGGAAATTAATCTTCAGGGCAGTCCTTGAGAGTTGGCAACCCTCGATAGTTTTCAGGATTCCTTATGTTTTATTATGTATGAAGAACGATGGTATGTATTTCAGGGCCGTGTGTTACACAGACTGGGAAGCAGTTGCAGATTATCCCCATGACAGTAGCAAGTCCTTAGATGTAGCTGGCTCTCTTTGTTAATGAGAAGCCCTATTTTATGTCAATTGCTTTGTAAGTTTCATTAATACTTAAACTACAAATTCCATCATACATTCTAGAACTCAACAGGCCATAAAAGTACATAACTGTCCAAACATTAACTATTTAAATGACTGAAACAGAAAGGCTAAAGTAAGTCATTATAACTTCATTGAACTTGATAGAAACATCTTGTACTAGTTTTTTGGCCCAAGGCAATAGTTTACCATTGCCATGGCAACAAGTTAATTTAATTCAGTTTATCTTGCTCTAGTTCAGACTTTGACATATTCTCTGTTTTGAGATCTGAAAGCAGGGGCAATGAAGTACAAGGTGGGCATGGCAATGAACTGGATAATGTACAGGCAAACCTACGATAGCATCAGGGATTCCACAAACACAAAGCATGCTGAGTCACAACTAGAGGATGGACATTTACAGAAAATGAGTTATTCCCTATTTCAAGCAGACGTCCTGGACAACTGCAGGACACCAGACCAAATATGTTGTGTCACATGTTTTGTGCTGCAATCCAGCACTGACCAGAAGTGTCAGCCATGGCTCAGCAGCTAACAATCTTATCTCTACATCAAGAAGTTCTGGGTTAAAATTCTGCACTGGATACTTGACACTCCACTTCATTACTGTACAATTTGATACTGAATCCAAGTCTCTTTTTGCACTCTCGGGTAGATGGAGAAGTTCACATGGTACTATTTTAATGCAGACTGCTTGACAGACTACTTGATTACTTGACAGCAAGTCAGCAAGGCTGAATAGCCTCCTCTGCTGTTAAGGCTCTTTAAGGGCAGGGGAGTTATCCCAGCCAATATTTAGCCTTCAACCAACATCACGAACTCACATGACCTGGTTAGTATCATAGTGCTGTTTGTAGAATCTTGTTGTGTGCAACATTGCCTCCTATAGTTCAACAGTGAATGTATTTTCAATGTAAGGCTCCGTCAGATGGCCTGAGACTGAAAAAAGCTCTATGCAAATGCAAGCCTTTCTTAAAACCCTGACCAACACATAAAAATACCTCCTTTTTTGAAAGAATGCTTTTTAGTGTTTGTTTATTTGATGGAAAAAAAGACTAAATCGTAGTAACTGCCTCTTTGATCAGATTCATGTGAAGGGATGACAGCAAGCAGATGATTGAAAAATAAGGATTTCACTTGCTTATAATGAAACAAAAGGCTGAAATGAATTACACTGAGGAATAATGTATCTTTCCCTAATGTCAGTGGAATCTGCACCAAACAATAATGTACGTTAAGAAGTGCATCTAGACTTCTAGAGAGGAACAATTATTACAAAATTTCTGAAAGCCTTGAACTCTCTTCATCCTTTATGCGTCAATAAGAAAAAAAATGCTCAACATTGGCATCTCTCCATCAATTTGGAATTTTGCCCAGGTATGTCCTGAAAAACAAAAAACATGATAACTCCAACCTGGTCAATCATGCCCCCATCAGTCGACTGTCGATCATCAGTAAAGTGAGGGAAGGTGAGGGACAGTGCTATCAAGCAGCACATGCTCAGCAATAGCCTGCTTAGTGACACCCAGTTTGGGTTCTGCCAGGTCCATTCACCTCCTGACTTCATTACAGCCTTGATCCAAACATGGACAAAAGAGCTGAATTCCAGAGGTGAGGTGAGAGTGACAGCCCTTGACATCAAGGCTGCGCAATTGGCAGAGTGTGGCATCAAAGAGCAAAATTCGACTTGATCGGAATTGGCTGGGGAAGATCTCTGCAAAAATTGAAGTCATACCAGGTACAAAAGAAGTTGACTGGATTATTGGAAGTGAATCAAGTCAGTCCCATCTCTGTTGGAGTTCTTCAGGGTAGATATTTTTTACCCACCTGTTGAGACATGTTATAACAAGCATCTGAAACAGGTGGGATTTGAACCCAGAACTTCTGACCCAGAAGAAGGGACATTCTGTGTCACAGAAACCCTAACTAAGGTCTTCAGAGTAGGTATTTTTAATCATCCTGTCCAGGAATATCATGACACACTCAGGAGCAGATAGGACTTGAACCCAGCTCTCCTGGCTAAGAGGCAGGGACACTAACACCGCACCACAGGGGCCCTTGTAAGTTCTCCAGGGTATAGCCTTGGGTCAAACCATCTTCAGCTGCTTCATCAATTACCTTCCCTCCATCATAAAGTCTAAAATGGGGATGTTTGCTGATGTTTACGCAATGTTCACACAGCACCATTCTTAACTCCTCAGATACTGTCTCTGATGGTATTGTCAGGCTACCTACAGCATGTGGACTGCAGCGGTTCAAGAAGGCAACTCACCACCACCCTCTCAAGGGCAATTATGGATGGGGAATAAGTGCTGCCTCAGTCAGTGATTTCCACATCCCGTGAATGAGTTTTAGAAATGCCATATTGTGTCTTTCACAACCCTAGGAAATCCAAAGACAAGTTTCACTGTAGTTACTGTTGCAAAATCGAAAGACAGCATCCAGTTTGTACACTGAGTGGTGGTGTCCTATCCTGGGCCAGGAGGTCCACGTTCAAGCGCCACCTCTTCCGGAGGTCCAACCTGTGCACAGCCATGTCTTACAAACAGCAAAATGACATTGGTTGTTGGATAAAATATTGCTATAAACACTCGTGAGAATTCTCTGGCTCTTAACTGAATCTTACCTCCTCACGAAAAACATGAAAAAAAATTTTATGAACGGGCTGAGAAAGTGGACAAGCGTCCACTTTAACATTCTATCAAAGAGCATCACCTCTGACAATGCAGAACTCCTCTGGAGTGATTTAAATCAACAACTTTACTGACTTTCAGGTATAAGTGCTGACATCCATCTCTATACAAGTCAATGCTACAGGCCTTGTGATGTAGCAGTAGTGTCCCTATCTATGGGTCTTGAGGCCCAGGTTTAATTCACACCTGCCATGGGGGTTTTTGAAGGCATGACTGGTCAGGTTGATTGAAATAACTACAAATCAATGTAAAGAACTGCACACTAAAATTCCCAGATAATTCTCCCAGCCAGAGAGGCAATGGCCTAGTGGTATTATTGTTTGACTGTTAATCCAGAGACCCAGATAATGTCCTGGGGACCAAGTTCAAATCCTACCACAGAAGATGGTGGAATTTGAATTCAATTAAAAAGATCTGGAATGAAGAATCTCATGATGACCATGAATTCATTGCTGATCATCATAAAAATCCATCTGATTCCCTAATGTCCCTTAAGGAAGGAATCTGCCATCCTTACCTGGTCTGGTCTACATGTGACTCCAGACCCACAGCAATGTGGTTGACTCTGAACTGCCCTCTGGACAATTAACATTTGCGTAACCAGCAATGCCCACATCCCAAAAGTGAATTTAAAAAAAGTACTCAAGCAGAGCATCTGCTGCCAATCCGTGAATAAAGAAGAAAGAACTTGCCACAACATTGACATCTAACTAATGATGTGAAATTACAGAAGTCCTCCCCGAGTCAGATGTTTTTTTCTCAAATGACTCACACATACACAGAATATGAGCTTTGTTGGCTTGGCCACATATATTGGTCATTCTTAAATATCCTTGAGGAGGTGGGAGTCACCTGCCTACATTGACCGCTTCATTCAGCATGGTGTAGGTATCCTCCACTGTGCGGAGTTTATACATTTTCCCCATTTCTGCGTGGGTTTCCTCCAGGTGCTCCAGTTTCCTCCTGCAGTCCAAAGATATGCAGGTTCGGTGGATTGGCCATGCTAATTTGCCTCATAGTGCCCAGGGATGTGCAGGCTAGTTGGATTAGCCATGGTAAAGACAGGGTTACAGGGACAGGGTGGGGGTTTGGTCTGGGTAAGATGCTCTTTGGAGAGTCCATGTAGACTCGATGGGCTGAATGGCCTCAACCATAAAATGGATTTTATGGTTCTATGAAGGATTCAACACAATGCACTGGCTTGCTTTTTCCATCTACAGATACACAGCAACTCAGTGAGTATTTCCAGGAATTTGTTTCTTTATTTTTAAGCCCTCCAGTAGTTCCATTTGTTTGTGAGGAGCACTTGGATAAGCCCCTGCTGGGCAGTGTGTAGGGTGAGAATTCCAGGATTTCGACCCAGCAGCATTGAAGATACAACAATGTTATTTGATATCGACATGGTGTGTGATCTGGAGGGGAACTTGCAAGTAATACACCTCCACGTATCTGCTGCCGTTGACCTGCTTGATGGTAGTGGTCATGTATTTACACAATGTGGTAGGACCTTGAATACATACCTGAGTTGACATTCCAACAATCCCAATAATAGGATATTCACATATAGTTTTTAATTAATTCTTTTTTGGTTTGCTGGAGACTTAAATGACTTTGAGTTGAAAATTACCATAAATTTTTAAAAAAATGAGTTATTTGCACACATTTACACAAATTGATTTCATAGTAACTGTGATGTATGTGAACTGTCACTGCTTTTAACAACTCGCTATCTTACGTAAATCAGCCCTGCCTCAATGAGGCTGCTATTCAGTTGAAACAGATGGTAATAGGTTCAAGTCTCATTCCAGACACTCCTGGTATAGCATTACAGGCAGTGGTTCCAAATTTTGGGATAAGGCATTAACTGAGGTCCCATCTGCCCTCTCGGGTAGATGTGAAAGATGCTAAACCAGTCTTTAGGAGGACCTCACAATCTTTTCTCTAGTATCCTGGCCAATATTGGTTTCTCCACCGTTGTCACTAAAATGAGTTACCTGATTGATGTTTGCAGGAGTTCATTGTGCACAGGCTGGCCCATGCCTCTTTACAATAGTGACCATCTGAAATTTTTTTTTAATTACCTGTGAAGCATTTTGAGAGATCTTGAGATGTTGAAATGTACAATGTGCACAACGGTGCTTGCTTTCAATCCAGTTAGAGAGAATTCTAGAAAAGAACTTCATGTCCGTCAGCGGTTGAGTCCAGGTTGATCTTCCAGGTGTGGATTCTTCATTGAAATCCAATTCTGATGAAGGCAGCACAATGGCTCAGTAGTTGCACTGCAGCCTCACAGCGCAAGGGACCCGGGTTTGATTCCACCCTCGGGCGACTGTCTGTGTGGAGTTTGTGCGTTCTCCCCGTGCCTGCGTGGGTTGTCTCCGAGTGCTCTGGTTTCCTCCCACTGTCCAAAGATGTGCAGGTTAGGTGGATTGGCCATACTAAATTGCCCATAGTGTCCAGGGATATGTAGGTAGGTGGATTAGCTATAGGAAATGCAGAGTTAAGGTCGGGGGAGTGGGGTTGGTGGGTCTGGGTGTGATGCTCTTCAGGGGATTGATGTGGACTCAATGGGCCAAATGGCCTGGTCCCACCAATAGGGATTTTATAGCTCTGTGAAGGATTCAACACAAGGAATTGGCTTGATTTTTCCATCTACAGATACTCATTGAGTTGCTGTGTATTTCCAGTACTGTTTCTTTATTTTTAAACTTTCTAGTAGTTCAGTTTGTTTGTGAGGAGCACTTAGATAAGTCCCCGCTGGGCAGTGTTTTTGCAGATGTTTGTGTAAATGCGCTGATTGCACTGGAGGGAGTGCAGAGGAGATTTCCAAGGATATTGCCTAAGATGGAGCACTTCAGCTGTGAAGAGAGGCTGGATAAGCTCGGGATATTTTCCTTGGAGCAGAGACAGTTGAGGGGTGACCTGATTTGTGGTGTATAAGATTATGAGGGGCATGGACAGGTTGGATACAAAGCAGCTATTACCATTATTTAAAGTGAGAAGAGCAAGGGACGCACTTTTAACTCTGAAAGCTAGAAAGTTGAGGGGAATTGAGGAAAAATGCTTTCACCCAGAGATTAGTGGGGGCTTGGAATGTACTGCCTGGGAGAGTAATTGATGCAAGTAACCTCATAATCTTTAAAAAGTACTTGGATGAATACTTGAAATGTCATAGCATTCAAGGCCATGGGCCCAGTTCAGAAGGTGGGACTAACGTAGGTAGTGGTCTATTTTTGGTGGTACAGACTCAATGGGCTGAAAGGCCTCTTCTGTAGTGTACAATTCTAAGCTGAGGTTTAACATCTCAGCTGAAAGCCGACACCTTTGACAGTGCAGCACTCCCTCGGTTTGGGTTGAAAGTTTGGCTGGCTCCTCGCTGATTTTAAAGTCGACTGCCCCACAGTGGCAAAACAGCCCTTTATAGGGTGAGAATGCGATGTCTGTCCCTATGGAGCTGCTAACCGATCTGTTTGCTCAGCAGCTCTGCAGTGCTAGTGGTGCCAGAGCGCAGCTGTAGGCAATACTGGGGCTACAAGGAGGTCCAAAAGGAGAACTGTGTAGGTCCGCTGGACTTAAAGTAAGTCTGGCCATTTTGGACAGGCAGAGATTGGACAAGGAGAGGGAGCAGGGTGGGGATGTCAGGTTTTAGAGGCCAGTGGGACAAAGGTGGCACACCATATTGGGCGTGACAGCCAGATAGACACAAGGACACCCCACTTTCCTGCCACCTGAAACCCGGTGCGGTGAAACATGCCCAGCTAGTCACTTTCCTTCAAAACTCCCCAGCCACATGGATCGCAGAGGCAGAGGCAGAATGGGATCCTTAAGCCGCTGTCAATTGCCACAGAAGGGCCTCAGTTGAGAGAGTGGATCTTTCGGCACCTCACCCCCTGCTACCCCTAATGTATGGGGACAGGTGCTGGGCGTGTGGGGAGGTGGGGCTGAAAGCTGCGGGGCTGGTCAGCCACTTTATTTTATGTGCCTCCTTCACATACATTGGTGGGGGAGGAGAGGGAGTCAGTGGGAGCATCAGTCTCTTCCCCCCCCACCGGCCAGAGAGCAGTCACAGCTACTTGGTGGCCAGCTTGGTTAGATAGTGTTTGGAAGCAGAAGCAGGGTCTTCTGTGATGCCATTTCACATTGTGTATAAGGCAGGATGGTATTGCTGTGTTATTGGATGTAGAAAAGGAACGAAACCACTCTAATGTGCTTCTTAAGTAAATGTACTGGGGAGAGTAATTAATTTGAAAGCATCCTGATTACATTTTTAGGTCTAATGTGTATTTACATTGAATGGTTCTACATGTGAGAACTCTGATGATTAAAGGATTAGTGTCTTCCTGAATGTTATATATCTGCTAAATGGAGAGACACATTTTCTTAAGTTACATTAAACAGAGCTTCATTCTCCACTTTACAACAGACATTGGGATATTAAGTTTCCAAAAGGAGGTCCGTCGGATAATAATCTGTAAGAGGATAAGTATTTGTGTACGGTATAAAGGAGAAAAAAAGTCTGCAAAACAGGAGAGCAAATCATGGAGCGATGAGGCATAGAATAAACGCAGTGTCGACAGCTGGTCAGAGAATTACAGACTTACCGGAAATTACAGAGATGAAGCTGGCCATTTGGCCCATTCTGACTTTGCCAGGTCTGTGAAAGAATCAGTGCTACAATCACTACCCTTCCCCCAAAGCTCTGAAAATTCTCTAACCTTTACCCAATTCCCTTCTGAAAGTTATCATTGTCTCCACTTCCACTGACCTTTCAGGCACTGCATTCCAGATCATTACAACTTGCGTTGCACGAAACAAAGCTTTTCTCCTCCTCATCTTCAGCACTTTCAGCAATTACCATGAATCTTGACCTTTTCCAGAGACTCGTCAGATTGTATATAGTGATAATTAATGGAAAGCATGTTCCCTGTTGGTTTGGGACGTTGGGACAATACAACTAAGATCAATGTTGTCAACAATTAAGCTTTAAAGTTTAACCTAAGTGGTGCTCTTGTTTGCCTCCACGGTGCTTTCAAGTAATAACAGGAAGAGGCCAGATATTGTAAAACAAAGAACTATGGATGCTGAAGATCTGAAACAAATAAAAAAAACAGAAACTGCAGGAGAAACACAGCATGTTTGGCAGCATCTGTGGACAGAAAACAGAGTTAGTGTTTCGAGTCCAGTCACCCTTCTTCAGAACTTAAACTAGTTCTGAACAAGGGTTACTGGTTCTGATCATTAAATCTCCACAGATGTTGCCAAATCTGCTAAATTTCTCCAGCAATTTCTGTTTCTGTTTGTTTAGGCTAGATATTGTGTTCAGCCGGCATCCAAGAATGAGGCAGCAAAGACAAAGGAATTTCTCATTGTTGCTTCCTTTGACCATGAAACGGGGCATTTAGTGAGCAAACTGCAGTCAAGTTTCCTAACAGGATTGGCGATTCTCTTCAAGTGGACATACTTGGTTTCCAGCAATGCTTATAGAACATTTCCATATTGCTTAGGGGCTGATGACCATCTATTTGCCTTTTTGTGAATGGAACTAATCTGTTTTGTTCATTGCTTTTGTATTGTCTTGGCCAAGAGCCAACAGCCAAACTGGGCCATGAGTATACAGTGTGATAAATAGTGTTTGATATTAACGTAATTTTTTTTAGTGTTTGGATATCAAACTAGTGGCATATGGGTGTTGGTCTATCTCTGTGAATGTGTTTAAAACTCAATGAGGCCAGTCTTTCCAGAACCATGATATTAAAGCAGTAAGTACATCCTGGAGGTTTGTTCCTACTGTGGGTGTTTACAAGGGGAGAGAGAAAGCATTGAAAGGCATAGGCTTGCCTTTGGAGTTAGAAAAATGAAAGATTGACCTGTCTCAGAAAACCCGGAGATTGGCAAGCTTTCCGGAATTTGAACAGGACCTGACTGGGGTTGGATGCTAGTATAGTCTCTTCTAGAAAAAAAATGAGATTGTTCAGAGCAGGTAGGGATTGTGTTACCTCAGGAACCGTGTTTCTGAACCTTCCAGACCAGCAGATTTAGAGATTTGATAAAGAAGGGACAACTTCCCTGGATTTTGAGTGTGTGTAAAGTGATGCTGTTGGGGAGTAGATGTTTTTTGTTTGGCTGTGTGTTTTGAAACCCTTCACACTCTGTTACATTTAAGTAGCTTGATTTAGTTTATTTACTATTATTCCTTTCATGTAATTAACTGCTGTTTTATTATTAAAATAAACTCTGCAGCCTTGCGTGCTTCAGTGAGGACTCCATATTAAATATAAAAGAAGCAAAGTATGATCAAACAATTCTGAATTCATTCTGGGATTTGACTTGTCCAGTAATCTAATCAGGGAGGACTTTAACAGAGGATAGGGTTAAAGCTGTGACCAACCATAGCCACAAGATAACAAGGTGTAGAGCTGGAGGAACACAGCAGGCCAGGCAGCATCAGAGGAGCAAGAAAGCTGATGTTTTGGGTCTGGACTCTTCTTCAGAAATGGTGGAGGGGATGGGGGGAGAGAAGACGGACAGGTCGAGGAGACGGAGATCAAGCCAGTAAAGGTGCGTGTAGGTAGGGAATTGGGATGGGGGTAGGTCAGTGAGGAGGGAGGGGCAGGTAGGTGGGAGGGAAGACGGACAGGTCAAGGAGGCAGGGATGAGGCTAGTAAATAGGAAGTGGGGGTGGGGGTTGGTCAGTGAGATGGGAGGAGCGGATAGATGGGAGAAAAGATGGACCCGGCAAGGAGGCGGGGACGAGATGGGCTGGTCTTGGGATGATGTCGGGGATGGGGAGATTTTGAAGCTTGTGAAGCCCACGTTGAGACCGTTGGGCTGCAGGGTTCCCAAGCGGAATATGAGGTGCTGTTCCTCCAGCCTTCGGGTGGCATCATTGTGGCACTGGAGGAGGCCCAGGATGGACATGTTGTCCAAGGAGTGGGAGGGGGAGCTGAAGTGGTTCGCAATTGGGAGGTGTTGTTGTTTGTCATGAACCGAGCATAGGTGTTCCACAAAGCAGTCTCCAAGACTCCGCTTGGTTTCCCCGATGTAGAGGAGGCCACATCGGGAACAGCAGATACAATATACCACATTAGCAGATGTGCAGGTGAACATCTGTTTAATGTGGAAGGTTTTCATGGGGCCTGGAATGGGGGTGAGGGAAGAGGTGTAGGGGTAGGTGTAGCACTTCCTGCGGTTGCAGGGGAAAGTGCCAGGTGTGGTGGGGCTAGTGGGGAGTGTGGAGCAGACGAGGGAATCACGGAGAGTGCGGTCGCTCCGGAAGGCAGATAAGGGTGAGGAGGGGAATGTATCCTTGTCCCCGCCTCCTTGACCTGTCTCTCTTCCCTCCCACCTACCCGCCCCTCCCTCCTCACTGACCAACCCTCTATCCCAACTCGCTACTTACACTCACCTTTACTGGCTTCATCCCTGCCTCCTTGACCTGTCTGTCTTCTCTCCACCTATCTGCTCCTCTATCCACTTTCTATCATCGCCTCCCCCTCTCTCTATTTATTTCAGAGCCCCCTTCCCCTCCCCCATTTCTGAAGAAGGGTCCAGACTCGAAACACCAGCTTTCCTGCTCCTCTGATGCTGCTTGGCCTGCTGTGTTCATCCAGCTCTACGCCTCGTTATCTCAGACTCCAGCATCAGCAGTTCCTACTATCTCTGAGTGAGTTATAGCCACAAGATGTTGTCAGTAGCATTAAGGAATACCAATGATTGACTTTTAAATACTGGTTATATTTCCCATGTTACATTTTTCTGGAGAGGTTGAAAGTGCTTCCTATATTTTAGTAAAATGGCCCATATACAAAAGCTTGAAGGGTCTAGGCCCGAAACGTCAAGTTTTCCTGCTCCTATGAAGCTGCTTGACCTGCTGTGTTCATCCAGCCCCACGCTTGTTATCTCATATACAAAAGCTGTCCGGTATAAATATGTCACTGAATCTTCCTGTTTATCCTGTCTATGCCTTTCGGAATTTTATACATCTCAATCATGTTCACCGTTAGTCCGTTCTGCTCTGAGGAAAACAACCCAGGTTTGTCCAATCTCTCTTCATAACTAAAACCCTCCAGACCAGGCAACAAAATAAATAAAACTCCTCTGCACCCTGTCCAGTGCTATCACATCCCTCCCATAATGAGGATTCCACTGGCCCATCTGTCTGAACCTGTCCAGTTGATCCTGGTGAGATCTTATTGTGCCTGTGAGTGAAATAGTATAGTACTTGAGGGTCCTTTCACTTGTTGCTCCCTGTTCTGGAAGCACTTTGAAATTTCATATTTTATGTATTGCCAACTTTACCCACACATAGCAATCATGCATTTTCTGTTTAAAAAAAACTGTCTAAATTGCCTATTTCATTCGTTTTGCTTATCTTCAGTGTGCGCCTTGCTTCTGTGTAGTCTGTAGAACTATCTTGGCCAACACTCCAAATGTGGTAGATATTTTAACAAGTTGTGGAAGAAATTTAAATTTCCACCTTCACTGTGCAGTGACACTGTTCGTATTAAAGGATATCAATACACAATTTGTATTAGACATTATATGTATATGGCAGTCTGCTGATGTAACTGCAGCCAAGCACGACGCAGATCCATGGAGCTTTGCCCCAAGGCTGCATTCAGGCATGGCTAAAATGTATTTTATATTCTTTAAAAAATTCAGAGTGCCAATGAATCACAGAGCTGGAATATTAAATTCCATCCTTGACAAGTTATTAAAATACGTGGTGGTCGGGGCCATACCTGTTCATGGTCTCTCGTTTTAATCCCCGCTAAGGAGATTTTTAATGTGATGAATGAAATGCATGTGGAGTGAGAACTCCTTTGCATGACAGCCTTGCAGGCAGTAAAAGCACCTTCTCTGTTTACGACGGTGCTAACTAAAAGAAAAGTGATGCCCTAATAAATCGCTGGTTCTTCTATGTCAGTGATGTAAACACAATGCTCAATGGCAAGTCAAGGGCTCTCGTCAGCTTCTTCTCACCTTGCAACTTGCCTTTATATTGTGCCTTTAACACAGTAAAATGATCCTCCCCCCCTCGATTTCCCCCACAGCTCAATCAGGCAACATTTTCACTATTCTAACCAAAAGCTGGCTTAAAGAGCTAGATTTGAAAGAACAACTGAAGGGAAATGCGATAGAGACAGTGAGGCCGAGCACTTTAGAGGAGTGGGGTTTCTGAGCTGAGGACTTGAACGCGCAGGGTAATGAAATTTGGGGAGGGGACAGTGGGTGGTGAACAGGGGGCCCGGAACTGAAGGACCGCAGAGGCCTTGGCAGGTTGTAGGGTTGGGGTAGGTCTTGATGAGGAGAGATGTGACATGAAGAGGTTTGTAAACAGTTCCGCACATTTTCAAATCCCACCATTCTGTGAGATCTTTAAAAATCGCAATCCTTCCTGCAGGCCTACAGACACTAACATCAAGACAGCTCCTTTCAGTATCTCCCTGGACCAGTGACTGATGTTCTCATCGTCCACTTTAAGCAGCAATTGAGAAGGGGAAAGTCAGGTTTAATTTGGCGATTCTATCGATATTGACAGATCAACCTTTCATGTTCTGTCAATCCCCTGACAGAGAAACATTCCTTGGAGCTGGCCATGAGCCAGTCAGTCTTTGTTGGTCCTATGTTAGTCTGAGGTTAGACATTGCTCTGTTTGGAAGAGCGGAGCATCAATGAGGTTGTCCTGGACCTTGTGCACAAACTGAAGACCTCCTCATTTATAATGAATTGAAAACTCTAGAACAGATGGACCAGAAAGAAGTTTCCACTAGAGAACTGGCACATATTTCATATAGTGTAGATCAGAAAGATCAAAGGAAAACATGAGTTGGGTGGAAAGATCTTGTGATGGTGTTGTTCTGAAAGTTGAGGCTTGTTCCTGGAACCAGGTGAATCTAACTTTGGCCTTTCCTGCTCTGGGACATTTTGGGAACAGTGTAGAGGGCACTTTATTCTATATCAAATAGAGCTGTTTTTGTTCCACAAGTGATGGACGGGGTCAGTGTAGAGAGCTTTCCCCTGTATCTGACCCCATGCTATAATTGTCCTGGGGGTGTTTGATGGTGCCTGTGTAGAGGGCCTGTAAATTTGAGTGCTATACCATATGCACTGTTTCCAGTGCAGGAACATGAGACCACAGACAATTCATATCAGGGTCTTGTCTTGCTGCTGTTGGGTCTTTACCCAGTGCGGAAGGCTCATCTGAAGCCAGTTGGTGTGGACACTGGTCAGGCAGGGGCAGGTTTGCTCAAGGCCTGGGACAGAACAGCAACGCAGAGCCCAGTGACTGGGGCCCAGGGGTCTAGGGGGCCTGCAGTATTTGGATTAAGGGAGGGCCACTGTGCTTAGCTTAGGAGCCAGGGGATGGACACAGCCCTGGGACCCAGGGTTCTTGTCTTTGGTTTCACCTCCAACTTTTAAATCCAGCCTGAATCTCCAGGCAATCCCCATCAAACTGTGTATCTGGAAAAGGAAACCAAGCCATGTTTCCTGCAGATATCCTTTGTCCTGTGACCCATTCTCTGACCTGGAAATCCAACAAGTGAAATTCCCCAACCCAGGAAATAGGACTACCCTCAAGGATGTTAGAATCTGCAGCTTTCACAGCCCTTGGAATCCCAAAATTGCTTTACAGGTGCAGAGTTATTTGGGAAGTAGTCACTGTTGTAACCCAGGAAACATGACAGCCAATTTTCACACAAGATCCCACAAAGGCTAATGTGATAATGAGTAACTACTCTACTTGTGCGATGTTTGGTTGAGGGTTAAATGTCAGCCGCAACACTGGGGAGAGACTGTCATGCTTTGGTACCCTCAGATATGTTGCATCCACCAAAGAGGTCAGATGGGGACTTTGTTAAATGTCTCGCCCAGAAGGCAATACCTCCGACAGTGCAGCACTCCCTCAGTAGGGCCTGTCAGCTTGGCTTTTGTGCTCACCTCTCCCCAAGTGGGAATTGAATCAATGCCCAACTGATTCAGCAACAAGATTATTGTCAACTGAGTCAGGGTTGACACCTACCATCTGCACTCTGAGAGACCACACTGTGGAGCAGAAATAACTACCCTTTTCCCTGTGCCTGATGTGTTTGCATCATGCTGCCTTGTCACTCTGTGTTGCCTCTGACAAAGCAGAGCCTGGGACTCCTCACCCTGACTGAAAGCTGCCAGTGCGGACATCTGGCAAGGGATGAATTCATTATTTAGTGGAAGCAGCTATCTGAGGATCTGTGGGCTAAGCTACTTGCAGATTCATTTTGCTCCTGATTCAGATCCTGACCTTTCCAGCTCAACAACCCTCCCCAATAGGGTGGGAAATTGAACCTGCAGGTTGAGAGGTTGGAGACACTGTAAGAGGTGCAAATTGACTTCTATTGTGCATGGTTTCTGCGTCAGGAAACAGATCAGTTTCGGAGCCGAGTGTCCGTGCCTATTCCGTGCCTGTGTTATGGGCACTGCCACATTGGTAACAAGTGCTTGTATGGCAAACCCTCAACTCCTCACATTGGCACCCCTTTCACCAAAGCTGGATTAAGCAAGTGCCTGGCTTTAAAAACAAAACAGAAAGTACTGGAGAAACTCAGCAGGCCTGGCAGTATCTGTAGAGAGACACACACAGTTAGCACTTTGAGCCCAGTGACTCTGGACTTGAGCATCTATAAGGAAAAACACAGAGTTAGCGTTTTGAATCCCTTGACCCTGGACTTGAAACGTTGGCTCTGTTTTTCTGTCAGATATCCAGCATCCTCAGCTCTTTATTTTTATTTAAGTGCTTGGCCTCCTCTGTTCAGGAGTTTTCATGCTCTCCAATTTAAAAAAAGCTACGCTTACTTTAAAGTAACATCTACAAAGGTGTTTCTGTTGAGCTGGATGAACGGAGTGTTTTACTCATCCATGGCCCTAATTCTTTTTTCACTCAGCCTCTGACGGAATTTTGTTGCCCGGCTGCCATCCAGTCTCGAATGTTTAACACGTGCATTAAGGCCTGGCCTAGCCGAGCAGGCTGTAACTTGTCTGCCTCAATAGCAGCCTTCAAGGAAACTCTCAAGCTCAAGGGATAATGGTGCGAGCTGCTGAAAGACCCAAGAGCTTGGCAGTGACGTTTAATAAATCATGTGGCAGCAAGGGGGAACCATTTAACGTCACATTCAGAGACTGACATTAGCCACCAAAGATGATGTATGGTGTAATCCCCAAGTGTGACAGTGGTATGATTCTCGGTCAATGCAGTGCTTGGAAAGGACATGAATTGTATGCAGATCCTCACCTTGACAGAATGAGATGGTGGAACCAGAAGCAGCCCTGAAGAATTTAAAGTCCACATTTCTGACAAGTTTATTACAGCTGTTACTCACCGCACATGTGTAGTCCAGAATGATTTGATGCATTTTTTAAACGTCCCATCTTTTTATTTTCTGGGGATTGGAACTGAATGAATGACCCATATTCCAAGAAAGGATACTGATATTAAATAATGACTTAGCGCCAGCAGCATTGTTTGAATGATATTCCAGGAGGATGGGTCGAAGTACCCAAAAGGTTTGTATTCATGGTGCCGAAGCACAAATAATATTTTTAAAGCAAAATGTGGCTTGTGATTGTGCTGACTCTCTTCCACAGTTCTGATTGGCTGCTGAGGTGATGCCACATGTAACTTGAGCTGTCCCCTTTAAATGGGCCCTCCCCAAGGTCAACCAAAGATCAGTTGTTGAGACACATATCTCTCGCTTGGCGATGGCCGTTACATACCCAGCTTCTGGCCAGCAAAGTCAAGCAAGGCCACAGGAAATGATTTGTCTTTCCCTCCCAATATATAAAGAAAAATTAATATTTTGAAAAAAGCATTGGGACCACAATATACACGTGTGAGCTGAAAAATGCTTGTGGGACACTTTCGTGTTTCTGCCTCCATAAAACTTGAATTTATATGGCACCTGTGACATTAGATATCTAAAAGTGCTTCCCAAGAACCTTATCAAATCACATTTGATACTGAGTTTGCTGCAAAGATATTTGGGCAGCAGTAATTTTTAATTCTTTCTTTAAAGAAGGGTCACTGGACTCAACGCTAACTCTGTTTCTCAATCCTTAGATGCTGCCAGACTTATTGCAAAGCCTTAGTTTCATTCTTGAGTTCTGAGAGTGGTGACGGGTTGTCTTGAAATTTGATTCCATCGATTTAAATGTGGGTTTTTTTGAAGTCCTAGAAGGGCTTTAGAAACAAAAGTAGAAGGGAGGGGGGAAAGAATTGCTGTTACTTGCCAACAAGATGCCCTTTCACACAGGGAGAAATTAGTCCTTTAAGAACAGGACCATTTAGAAAGTCAAAGAGTATGTATGTTCCTTTTAGATAATCCAGTTATTCACAGAGAAAAGTGTTTGTAAAAGCAGCAGCATAGTTTAGCAGCCTTCAGAAACAGGCACGTCAGAAGAGCAGAACTCCTGAATGTATTAATGTCAGTTTGAAAGAGTTCCAGAAATAGAGGGCTGTTGAAGAGGAGTTTAAGGAGCCTATGCTCAGAAATAAGTGAGCTGTGTTAACGATTCGTTTAAGGGTCTTTAGAGGAGACAGTATCTGAAGATGTAGTATTGATTGAATGCAGACATTTGTAGAAAAGAAAGAAATTACAGCTGTGCCGACTAGGTAAACAACTTTAGAGTGTTAGCATAGCAAACACTCACTGAGGTTTGACTATCTACAAGGTTATTGTTGGGAGTAAATGGCTTGAATCCTTATTTCTGATATTTGTGATAAGATTGTATTAAATTGTTCTTTGATTGTATAAAATAAATATTTTCCTTTCGTGTGTAATAGACTTAGTTACCTTCCTCAAAGTACATTGGCAGCCTCTTATGAATATATTCAGTCACTGACCACTGTGGAAAACAAATAGGAAAAATAAAACTTAGAATCTATCAAGCCAGATTTCACTCTTGGATCGTACTTGTCCAGTTCTACTGTTAGCTGGGATCATACCAGTTTCAAACATTTAAAAAATTAACAATATCTATGAAATTTCCTCCTATCCTTCTCTGCTCTGTGAAAAAGACCACAAGATTTCTTGTCTTGCCACGTAACTGAAGCCTGTCGTCTCTAGCGCAATTCTGATAAACCTTATCTGCTAGATCTCCAAGGCCTTGACATCTTTCCCAAAATGGTATGTCCAGAAATTGAAACAATCCTCCATTGAGACCTAACCCATTATTTATCAAAGTTGAATCTTACTTTTGAGGTTTTTGGAAGTTCCTAAAAGCTTCCCTGCAGTATGTAGGGCAGGAAGTGAACATCTTGTAGACAAGTCTGGAGATTTGATTTCGGGACAGGTTGTTTGCTGATTGGGATGTTTGATGCGTTTTGGTTATGTCATTAAAGCATTATGTCATTAATGATGTATTGTAAATAGACTGGATGGTATGGTGGTGCAGTGAGTGACACCCCCACCCCTCCCTTCCTCTGAGCAAGAAGCCCCCAGGGTCACGTCACACTCCAGATCTTGGTAGTCAAGGATGGTTCATAACATCTCCAAGCAGGCTGAGGATTAACTTGTACCCCCTTCCAACATGTGCCAGTTGGGGGCAGTAAGAATGTGAGAGACCAGCCTGTCAGCCACCTGCAGGAAGCAATGGTGCACCACAGCCATAGCTAGACAAGTATCACCATGGACCAATACCCTTTCTGGATATGGTACCTAAAGAGAGATTGGAGAATGCACGTCAGATGAAAGCCCAGCTATGAAGTAGGAGAAGGCATAGGCCATTCAGCCCTTCATCTCAAACACGCCAGCTTATCAGGAAAAGTAAAACCGAAGCTGCTAGAAAAGCTCAGCAGGCCTAGCAGCATCTGTGAAGAGAAATCAGAGTTAACATTCTGAGGATGGGTCACTCAACCCGAAGCGTTAACTCTAATTTCTCTTCACTGCTGCTGCCAGACCTGCTGAGCTTTTCCCGCAGTTTCTGTTTTTGTTTCTGATTTATGGGACCTCCACAGTTCTTTTGGTTTTTATTAGAAAAAGGAACCATATTGTGAAACTTCTCATCCAATTCATTTGCATCCGAGTTCTTTTTTGTGGGTTCCAGTTCATTTTGCCACTACTGTTTCAACTTCATACACTGAATGAAGGCACTATATTAGTTTCTCACGGTCAGATCCAAGCTCACATCAAATAGATAATGTCATTAGAAACCTGCACCAAATTGCTGCAACTGTCACCCACAGCAAGTGGCAGATGCATATTATGACGGTTCTTATTGTAAAGTGTTCCTTGTTAGAGAGAAAAACAAACATCATCTCATCATCAAATCTTGAAATGCTCACTTTGTACACACTGTCACTCATAAGTGGTTTTGCTCAAAGTGACATGCTGCATGAATGTGGGATGGTCGACGAGATGGACTAAAGCCAGTCCTGTATTGATGGAGTTTGACCTCAGAATCTCAATGGTTCATGAAGTGCTTTCTTGGTTAGTCACTTTTTGGAACAGTGAGGCTAATTTGTGCACAGCAAGATCCCATAAAACAGCATTGGTCATATCGTCTGTTCTTATTGATTTCATTTGTGGGATGGACATTAAGGTGTAGCAGGGAGAACTTTCCTGTTCTTCGTGAAACCAGTGCTGTGGCCTGCCAGTGTCCATCTGAGAGGGTGAACGGGGCCTAGGCTTGTTGTATCATTAGGACAATAACATTCCCTCAGCATGCCACTGGAGTGTCAGTCTAGATTGTGTCCATGAACCCACTTCCAGCTCATGAGCAAGAGATGCTGTATATCGGGTCGTAGCAGATGAATGTTCCCAAAGTTCAACATTGACTGGGAGTTACAGTTGCAAACTTGCTCCAGTTCTTTAAGTCTCCTGAGATAACTCGAGCGTCTCGCCCCACTGTCATTGCCCCGAAGCAAGTCTGCTTTGTTTTATTTCTGACATTCATTGCACTCGGCAATAAAATCATTTCGGCTCCAACAGTTGTTTGTTAGAAGCCCATATTAGGGGACTAATATAAGACAGAAGTGAAAAGAAAGTTCAACTGTAAATGAACATGGTTCACGCTCCTCTTTTTGTTTCAGCAAACTCTTATAAAAAATATGATGTAGGAGACTCAGAGTAGTGGGGTCTGTATCAGTTTGGTTTATGTTGGTTTGCTTGATTGCAGCTGAGTAGAAACTAGGCTCCTATCAGCCACAAGCCTTCACATTCCTAATGACTGAGAAGTCCCCATTTCATCATGATCAGATCTGGCTGTGACTTACCTCAAATATCCTGTCTCCAAATCCTCTTCCTTCCTAGGTTCAAAAGAGCCTATTGATCCTCGCTGCCTGGATGCTTATATGAGGGGATGGTCACTTGGTTGACATTTGTAGCAGAGGTGAGACACTAAACAATGGCTCCATCTCACCTCTCAGGTGAATGGAGAAGATACCATCACACCCGTTTTGAAGAACTGAAGATTGTGAGAATTAAGAGAAGGAGAAAGACGTTTAGCCCCTTGACCCTGTTTTACCATTCAATAAGATCGTGGCTGATATCATTGTGGCCTTAACTGCACAAAGCAAAAAGCATGGGCTGTGTGTAGAATAGCTTCGCGACTGGAGTGGGAGGATAAATAGAACCTGCTTTTTAATGTCACTGCAAAGTTTACTGTTGGGAGAAGCTTGCCAGCACATTACTTCCTGATGGGTGGGACATGGTAATCTAGGTCCGTGGAAAGCTAGGGAGATAGTAAGTCAAAGTACGGGGTGGAAGTGTGAGTCTGATGGGGAGAGGTAAGGCCTGAGACAGTGGGGTACACCAAAGTCAAATAGTCAAACTCAGTTACCCAGTGGTGCCCACTGTGCTGCGACCAGGAGGGCCCAGGTTAGGAGAGCACACCAGGCCCATGGTTTCTGTTCCTGCCTTTGGGGGAGCTGATTGAATACAGGGATCTTTCTTGGACATTATACACAGATGTATTTGCTTCTTTCATACTCCTATGTACTGAAGTTGCATAATTGAACTTCAGCCACTTGCACATTCTATGGGCGTGTGATTTTCCATCTATTGTAAACATAGATCTCTAGGTGACCGCACACCCCGATTTTCTGCACCTAACTCGTTTCTGGCATGTTTAGCTCAGAGTTGAGAGTATGAGACAAATGTTTTTCTCCCTCAGCTGGCACAGAGCTGCAGATGTCACAGTAAGTGATATTCTACTGCTGATTTCAAGCCCTGTAAAAGCCCATGAGATTTCCTGGGACCTGGTGATTGAGTTGCTGAAGGTCAGTGTTTTTGTTTATGACGAATGGAGCAGGGATTCCTCCTAGAGATCGCAAGAACTTCAGAGGCTGGAGTCAGAGATAACACAGTGTGGAGCTGGTGGAACATTGCAGGTAGCATCAGAGCCATTTCTGAAGAAGGGTCCCGACCTGAAACGTCAACTTTCCTGCTCCTCTGATGCTGCCTGACCTGCTGTGTTCCTCCAGCTCCACATTGTGTTATCAGGAATTCCTCCTAATTGACTCGTGTATTTGAGACAAAAGGCAGTGCCAGAGCGATTGTTTCGGGATTACCGTAAATTCATGCCAGTATTTCCCTGCTCCTGGACGGAAACCCCAGCACTAAATTAGCACTGCCATCACAATGTGTGCATGGCACATGTGCTGTGACAAAGATTAGTTGGGATACCCAACTGAATCGTAGAACCCCTACGGCGTGGAAGCAAGCCATTCAGCCCATCGAGTCCACACTGAACCTCCGAAGAGCATCCCACCCAGATTTGGCCCCCTACCCTATCCCTGCAATCTCCATGGCTTATCCACCCAGCCTGCACATCCGTGGACACTATGGGCATTTAGCATGGCCAATCCATCTAAACTGCACATCTTTGGACTGTGGGAGAAAGCCAGAGCACCCAGAGGAAACCTACACAGATACGGGGAGGATGTGCATACTCCATACAGACAGTCACCTGAGGGTGGAATCAGCCTGGGTTCCTGGCACTGTGTGGCAGCAGTGCTCACCACTGACCCACCATGCCACCTGCTGCTGGAAAAATGACAGACACTTTCTCCCCAAGGGGTCTAGGCTCCACTTCCCAGGACTGGTTGTATAGGGACGTTGGCAGCAGTTTTAAGGCTAGGTTCTCTGTAAACTTGTCTCATTTATCTAAACTAATGATTCAGTACATCTTGAAGTGAGTTGTTGAATGTGAAATGCATGGAGACGTGAAATTAATGCGAGTTATTTCATCCTTAATTTCGAGCCCGCACTGCCATTCAGTAAGATCATGGCTAATCTTTATTTGCCCTAAGCTCCACTTACCCACCCTCTCACCATAACCCTTAATTCCTTTATCGTTCAAAAAATTATCTATCTTAGCTTTATAAACATTCAATGAGGAAGCCTCAACAACTTCACTGGGCGGGGAATTCCACAGATTCACAACCCGTTTGGTGAAGAAATTCCTCCTCAAGTCAGTCCTAAATCTGCTCCCCTAATATTGAGGCTATGCTGTCTTGTTCTGGTTTCACTTGCCAGTAGAAACGTCTTCCCTGCTTCTATCTTATTTATTCCCTTCATAATTTTATATGTTGCCATAAGATGCCTCTTCATTCTTCTAATTTCTAATGAATATAATCCCAGTCTACCCAGTCTCTACTGATAAGCCAACCCTCTCAACTCTGGAATCAACCTAGTGTTTCTCTTCTGCCACCTGTCAAGTGCCAGTCCACCCTTTCTCAAGTAAGGAGACCAAAACTGGACACAGTACTCCAGGTGTGGCCTCATCAGCACCCTATTAAACTGTAACATATCCTCCTTACTTTTAAACTCAATCTATCTCGCAATGAAGGACAAAATTCCATTTGCCTTCTTAATTACCTGTTGCACCTGCAAACCAAACTTTTGCGATTCATGCACAAGGACATCCAAGTCCCTCTGCACAGCAGCATGCTACAATTTTTTACCTTTCAAATAATTGTCTTTTTTACTGTTATTCCTACCAAAATGGATGACTGCACATTTATCAACGTTGTACTCCTTCTGGCAGACCTTTGCTCACTCACTTAAACTACATCCCTCTGCAAACTTTCAGAGTCCTCTGCACAGTTTGCTCTACCACTCACCTTAGTGTCATCCACAAACTTTGACACATTACACATGGTCCCCAAGTGCAATCATCTATGTAAGTTGTAAACAATTGCAATCCCAACATTGATCCCTGAGGCACATCCCTAGTCATTGATTGCCAACCAGAAAGGCACTCATTTATCCCCACTCTTTGCTTCCTGTTAGTTAACCAATCCTCTATCCGTGCTAATACATTGCCTGTTACACCCTACACCTTTATCTTATGCAGCAGCCTTTTGTGCAGCACCTTGTCGAAAGCCTTTTGGAAATCTAGATACATCACATCTACTGGGTCCCCATTGTCCACTGTGCTCATAACGTCTTCATAGAATTCTAGCAAGTTAGTTAAACTTGACCTGCCCTTCATGAACCATGCTGCATCTATCCAATGGGACAATTTCAATCTAGATGCCTTGCTATTTCTTCCTTGATGATAGATTCAAACATTTTCACCACTACAAAAGTTAAGCTAACTGGCCTATAATTCCCCATCTTCCTCCAACCTCCTTTTTTAAACAGTGGCGTCACATTTGCTGTTTTCCAATCTGCTGGAACTGACCCAGAGTCGAGCAAATTTTGGAAAATTACCACGAGCACGTTTGCTATTTCTCCCACTATCTCTTTTGGTGCCCTGAGATGCATTCCATCATGGCCAGGAAACTTGTTTACCTTTAGCTCCATTAGCTTGTCCAACACTGCCTCTTTTGTGATAATGATCATTTCTAGGTCCTCACCTACCTTAGTCTCTTTGTCATCAATTACTGGCATATTATTCCTGTCCCCCTCTGTGAAGACTAACGCAAAATGCCCGTTCTATGCCTCGGCTATTTCCTCATTTCCCATTATTAAATCCCCCTTCTCATCCTCTAAAGGACCAATGTTCACCTTAGCCACTCTTTTTCGTTTTATATATTTGTAGAAACTTCTGCTATCTGTCTTTATATTCTGAGCTAGTTTACCCTCATAAGCTATCTTACTTTTCTTTGTAGCTTTAATTTGTGGCTTTCTGTTGACCTTTCAAGTTTTCCCAATCTTCTAGTTTCCCACTGGTCTTTGCCACTTTGTATGCCTTATCTTTCAATTTGATAGTCTCCCTTATTTCCTTAGACATCCATGGCTGATTACTCCTTTTTCTACCGTCCTTCCTTTTCACTGGTATATACTTCTGCTGAGCACTTTGAAAAATTGCTTTGGAAGTCCTCAACTGTCCCATCATAAAGTCTTTGCTACCAGCCTACTTTAGTCAACTCATCCCTCTTCCTGTTGTCATCTCATTTGTTTAAGCACAGGGCCCTGGTATTGAATTTTATCTTCTCACTTACCAGTTGTATTCTAAATTCAACCATACTGTGATCGCTCCTTCCAAGAGGATCCCTGACTATGAGATTATTAACTATTCCTGTCTCGTTACGCAGGACCAGATCTAGGATAGTTTGTTTCCTCTTTGGTTCCTTTACATACTGTTCAAGAAAACTATCGCGATATGTTCAGTGAACTCCTCCTCAAGGCCGCCTTGACTGACCTGCTTCGATCAATCGACATGTAGATTAAAATCCTCCGTGATAATTGCCATGCCATTTTTATAGGCATTAGTTATTTCTTTGTTTATTGCCCGCCCCAAATTGATACTATTATTTGATGACCTATAGACTACTTATTCTTCATAGAACCTATATTATCTCTCACTACCGCCCTGATGTCATCCTTAATTATCAGAACAAGACCAATACCCTTGCCTTCCTGTCTGTCCTTCTGAATAGTCTGATACCCCTGGATGTTTAATTCCCAGTTGAGACCATCCTGCAACTGTGTCTCCATAATGGCTACAAAATCATACTCATTCACGATGATTTGTGCCGTTAACTCATCTACCAATCAACGTTAACCTCATCTACTCTACTTGCTACGAGCATTCAGGTAAAGTGCCTTAATGCTAGTTTTTATACCTTTTTGAATTATAACATCTCCATTAATAATATCTCCTGAGTTCCCCTTACTTGTAACTCTGTTATAGTCTTCGATGTAGTTAAATCCTCCTGTACACATTAATCTGCTACTTTCTTTTCTATTTACCATTATACTAACTGTTGTTTTCCCTTTCCCTTCTTCCCTTATAGAGGTCTATAAAAGCATGAGGGGCATAGATAAGGTGAATGGCAAAGGTTTTTTCCCTAAGGTGGGGAAGTTCAAAATTAGGGGGGCATATTTTTAACATCGGAGGAGAAAGATTTAAAAAAGATGTGAGGGGCAGTTTTTTTACACAGAGAGTACTTAGTGTGTGGAATGAACTTCCAGAGGAGGTGGTGGACGTGGCTACAGTTACATGTTTAAAAGACATTTGGATCAGTACATGAATAGCAAAAGCTTGGAGGGATATGTGCCAGTGAAAAGGAAGGACTGTAAGAAAAGGGGTAATCTGCCATGGGTGTCTGAGGAAATAAGGGAGGCTATCAAATTGAAAGAGAAGGCGTACAAAGTGGCCAAAAACAGCATGAAATTAGAAGATTGGGAAAACTTTAAAGGTCAATAGAAAGCCACAAGAAGAGCTATAAAGAAAAGTAAGATAGAACATGAGAAAAAACTAGCACAGAATGTAAAAACAGATAGCAAAAGTTTCTATAAATATATAAAATGAAAAAGAGTGGCTAAAGTAAACGTTGGCCCTTTAGCGGATGAGAAGGGGAATTTAGTTATGGGATATGATGAAATGGCTGAGGCATTGAACAGGTATTTTGTATCGGTCTTCACAGTGGAGGACACTAATAACATGCCAGTAATTGACAAAGAGATGAAGGTAGGTGAGGACCTGGAAACAATCATTATTATGGAAGAGGTAGTGTTGGGCAAGCTAATGGAGCTAAGGATTGATAAGTCCCCTGGCCCTGATGGAATGCATCCCAGGGTACTGAAAGAGATGGTGGGAGAAATAGCAGGTGCGCTGGCGCTAATTTTCCAAAATTCGCTGGACTCTGGGTCAGTCCCAGCAGATTGGAAGACAGCAAATGTGATGCCACTGTTTAAAAAGGGAGGTAGACAAAAGATGGGAAATTATAGACCGGTTAGCTTAACCTCTGTAGTGGGGAAGATGCTTGAGTCTATTATCAAGGAAGAAATAGCAAGGCATCTCGATAGAAATTGTCCCATTGGGCAGACGTAGCATGGGTTCATGAAGGGCAGGTCATGCTTGACAAATCTTTTGGAATTCTATGAAGACATTACGAGCAAGGTGGACAATGGGGACCCAGTGGATGTGGTGTACCTAAATTTCCAAAAGGCCTTCGACAAGGTGCCGCACAAGAGGCTGCTGCATAGGATAAGGATGCATGGCGTTAGCGGTAAAGTATTAGCATGGATAGAGGATTGGTTGACTAACAGGAAGCAAAGAGTGGGGATAAATGAGTGCTATTCTGGCTGGCAATCAGTGACTAGTGGTGTGCCTCAGGGATCGGTGTTGGGACCACAATTATTTACAATTTATATAGATGATTTGGAGTTGGGGACCACGTGTAGGGTATCAAAGTTTGCAGATGACACTAAGATGAGTGGCAGAGTAAAGTGTGCAGAGGACTGTGAAACTTTGCAGAGGAATATAGATACATTGAGTGAGTGGGCAAAGGTCTGGCAGATGGAATACAATGTAAATAAATGTGAAATCATACATTTTGGTCGGAGTAATAGTAAAAAGAATCATTACTTGAATGGTAAAAAGTTGCAGCATGCTGCTATGCAGAGGGACCTGGGTGTCCTTGTGCACGAATCACAGAAGGTTGGTCTGCAGGTACAACAAGTAATTAGGAAGGCAAATGGAATTTTGTCCTTCATTGCTAAAAGGATTGAGTTTAAAAGCAGAGAGGTTATGTTGCAGCTGTATAAGGTGCTGGTGAGGCCACACCTGGAGTACTGTGTGCAGTTTTGGTCTCTTTACTTGAGAAAGGATGTGCTGGCACTGGAGGAGGTGCAGAGGAGGTTCACTAGGTTGATTCCGGAGTTGAGGGGGTTGGCTTATGAGGAGAGACTGAGTAGATTGGGATTATATTCATTGGAGTTCAGAAGATTGAGGGAGGATTTTATAGAAACATAAAATTATGAAGGGAATAGATAAGATAGAAGTAGGGAGGATGTTTGCACTGGCAGGTGAAGCTAGGACAAGAGGGCATAGCCTCAAGATTAGAGGGAGCAGATTTAGGACTGAATGGAGAAGGAACTTCTTCACCCAGAGAGTTGTTAATCTATGGAATTCCTTGCCCAGTGAAGTAGTTGACGCTACTTCAGTAAACGTTTTTAAAGCTAATGTAGATTTTTTTTGAACAATAAAGGAATTAAGGGATATGGTGAGAATGCAGGTAAGTGGATCTGAGTCCACAAAAAGATCAGCCATGATCTTATTGAATGGTGGAGCAGGCTTGAAGGGCCGACGGCCTACTCCTGCTCCTAGTTCTTATGTTCTTATGTTCTAAATGCAAGCAGGTGAGACTACTTTAGTTTGGGATTATGATCAGCATGGACTGCTTGGATCAAAGGGTCTGTTTCCACGCTGTATTACTATGATGCTAGAATTCAGATGTACCGCGACTGAACTAATGCGAAACATCCCCTAACCTTCTGTTCTCAAGCATTAGGTGTCCTTATGATTCAAGCCTTTTAGCCCTAAAAATAGTGCAGGAGAATCGTTAAATAATGGTGGGTAGCAAATGGCTGGATCCACACTAAGATCATTATGCTCTTCGCTATATTCAGCACTGAGCTACAGAGAGAAGGCGATTACATGACAATACTTTTGATGGTGTTGACAAAGCGCCATGACACAAGGCATCAAAACTTTGTATTTTCCAAAGCCAATTTTTCTTTAAAAAAATTGGAATTATACACATTGCATTATTCAGCCTGGTCAGCAACATTAGACAAAATGTAAAACAGTTAGGATTTTAATTTAAATTTATGTTTTAAAAAAAAATGACTCTGGTCATCTCAGGTACTCTGATTACATGAACAAGATTGGTGAAAGAGATGGAGCTGGAGAGAGTGATGTATAACCTGTCATTCTTGGAGTGAAATTCTACTTCAAATGTTTAGTTAAATTGAAGAAAGCATTAAAAATATTGTCCAAGCTGTTCTGATTTACGAAATACCTCCTGTCCCCTGCACAAAGTTTGTGAGACACATCTATTAGAAAATGCAATCAAAAATATCACCATAGAATACAATTTGAAACCACAATTACAGAGGGTTTAGGCACAGCGCTCACTGGAAAACATGTCATTTTTCAATGTCAATTTTCTGTTGCCACTCATTTCAGTTTGATGGTCTACAGCTGAGTTTATGGAATTGAGATTGGGGAAGGGACAAGCAAGTTGAAGAATCAGAACAGTATATTATGTGGGCTTATTTTCATTCATAAATGGTTTGGTTTTGAAATGAGGAACATCTGATGTTCCAATTAAAGTTTTACATTCCTCTTTTTTCTGTGACTTCTTTGTCTGCTCAATGTGTGCATTCTGTAAAAACCGATACAAGCAATCAGAACAATTAAAAGAGCTTGAACAAGAATGAATGCACATACAATCGATGGATATTCCTGCATTGTAAATGATTTCCCACAAATCACGTTTTCCAAATTTGTCTCAGTGTTCCTCTCACTTTCTTGATTGATCTGTTGCAGATGTTCCAGTTGATTTTCGGAGGTCATATCTTGGTTGATCACTGATTCTAGTCTAACAACTAGAGATAGCATGAGTCGTCCAAACCTTAACATTTTGAGGTTCATTGCCTCCTAATCTCTGTTAGATCCGTATTTTGTTTTGGAACCTGTGAGGTATGGTCTTTTTCTCCTACTTCCAACTCATAGCTGGTTTGCATGCGACTGTGGTGCCCTCATTTCAATGTGGGTTAACACCCGTATGTCCAGACAGAAAAAATTGTTTAGCCTCCGTTGCCTTTGTTCTTAGACTTGATACCGGCTTTCTTTCTTAAAGCAGTCAAGTCAAGACCATGAAACAAATTAATATTCTAGAAGAATGAGAGGCAGCCATAGTAAGCCGTGCAAGATTCCTACAGGACTTGACAGGGCAGATGTAGAAAGATTGTTTTCCCTTGTGGGAGAGTCTAGTCACAGAGGGCATAATCTCATAATAATGAGATCACACATTAAAGACACAGAAGAAGAGCATATTTTTCACCTTGGGTAAATCTGTGGAATTCTTTAACACAGAGGACTGTTGAGTCTGCGTCATGAAGTATATCCAAGGCTGAGATAGATTTCTAATCAGTAAGCAAATCAAGAGTAATTGGAAAAGACGGCTAAATGGAGCTAAGGATTATCAAATCAGCCATGATCCCAATGAGTGGCAAAGCAGACAAGCCTACTTCTGCTCCTATGTCTCAAGGTTTGAGAGGAACTCTGAACTGGGTGGCATGTTGGCTTAATGGTTAGCACTACTACCTCACAGTTCCAGGGACCTGGGTTTGATTCCAAGCCTTGGGTGACTATCTGTGTGGAGTTCGCATGCTGTATCTGCATGGGTTTTCTCTAGGTGCGCCAGTTTCCTCGCACAGTCCAAAAATGTGCAGGTTATGTGGATTGGCTGTTCTAAAAATTAGCCTGTATGTCTGGGGATGTGTAGGCCGGGTGGATTAGCCACGGTAAATGTGGGGTTATGGGAGTAGCATAGGGGTGCTGGATCTGGATGGGTACTGTTTGGAGGGTCGGTGTGTGCTCCATGGGCTGAATGGCCTCTTTCTTCTTGCAGGGATTGTATAAACTCACCTTCTGAATATGAACAAATAAGACATAATTCCATAGTCTAGTAAATTTATATTAAACTGAGAGCTAGCAAAGCTTTCATCTAAATCCATGTAAATATCCTCCAAAGGCTAGATTCATACCATCCATTGTCAAGGGGAAAGATAAACCCCTAACCCTTAACTCAAACTATTGTGTATCCTTCTGTAGGAGGCCCGCTAATTTGAAGTCTTAGAAACTATTTCATTAAAGCATCGACCTTACTGTGGTATTTGTGTCAGTGCTTTGATGTTTTAAGAAGTTATCTCACACTCCTGAGCCACATTAACCATGTCCTACACTGCAATCCAATAACTGCTTTTCGGAGACTGAATCTTGAATGAGAAATCAATCACATCATTTCTGACTCCTTCCTGTTCAGATGTGACTGATCATATTTGTGCACAAGACCAGGTGTCCCAGTATGATGCTGCACATGAAAACTGGAAAGCACCCATTCCAGGTCATTCAGGCGATTTTAGATAGAAGCATAGAGGTAGAAGCACAGAAAACAGGAGTGGGAGTAGGCCATTTTGTTCTTCAAGCCTGATCCACCAATCAATATGATCATGGCTAATGATTCATCTCAGTACCCCAATCCTGTTTTCTCCCCAAAGCTTTTAATCCCTTTAGGCTCAAGGACTTCTTGAAAACTTTCAGTGCTTCTGCCCCAACTGCTTTCTGTGGCAGAGAATTCCACAGGCTCACCACTCTCTGGGTGAATAAATTTCTTCTCATCTGAAATGGCCTACCCTGTATCCTTAGACTGTGACGTCTGGTTCATGAGGTTGAGGGAAGAGTTCTAGAATCCACTACTGAAGAGGTTATTAGCGGGATACCTCAAAAATGATTAGCCAGGACTCAACGTGGCTTTTTGAAAAGGATATCCTGTCTAACTAATTTATTGGAAATGTTTTGAGGAAATAACCATCAAAATGGATAAATGGGAACCTGTAGAAATAAGGTATTTGGATTCTCAAAGGTATTTGGTATGTGCCACATCATAGGTTTTTGCACAAAACAAGAGCTCATGGTGTAAATGGATAGATGATAGGTTCACTAAAAGGAAGCTGAGAGTATTGTTGGGAACACATGTTTATATACAAGGACTATGTGGAAGCTGGAGGATATGGAACTGTTTGGCCCCTTTCTGGTTTGACAAATGTTTCTACCATGTAGTTAACAGTTTAATGTGAGCTGTGGTTTACCTGCCATTTACAGAAAATCAATTTTTGGACGAAAAGATCAGGAAGATTTTAAGTGAGATAAGTGCAGAAGTTTATAGCCTCTAATTGCTGGAAACCCTGGCTTTGTAAATCCTATAAGCACCTTTATGTTAATGACTGCCTAGCAATATTTCTGGACACGGTTTTCTGTTCTGCAGACCTATATAGTCAGAAGGAAGAAACCCTAAGAGCTGCAAGTCTCTCTATCTCTCTCAGCAAGTTTCTGGGAACTTGACAAAGTTTGCAAGTGTCAGTACTTCTGATTATCTTACAACCCTGAAAATCTGTATTGTGGCCATCTTCCAAAGACTCAGATCTGGTTTGATTTGAATACGATCTGAAGATCTTCCAACAGTCTATGGCTGTTGACAATTCAATTTCATCAGTAGGAAACTGGGTGGATTTGTTTTCAGGCCCTTGGCCATACGGGGTGGTTTTTCTTTTGCATTTTTCAAGCCTTTTCAGTTGCCTGTGTGTGTTTAGGTTTGGGATTAAAGGAATATCTAATTCTGGGCTATAGCTTAGATATTAACCAATGTTTGCCACTTATTTAAAGAATATGCTTAAGAAGTGAATTATTTTTACTTCATTAAAGAAGCCTGATGAAAGTCTTTTTTAAATTTTGGATTGTAATGCAAAAGGTAATCAATTGTCCATTGAATTGAATGAACTAAATGGTGCAACTAGTGAAGTGGTGAGGTTTGATTACCAGTGCAATCTTCCCTTTACAGGCATCACAGTATTGATGAAAGGTCACTTTTGGATTGTCAGGCTGTAACTAGAAGAGTGCCATGGCAATCTTTGCTGGGACCCCAACAATTTACAATCTATAAGACTGACTTGGATGAAGGCCTGAATGCGTGGTTGCTAAATTTGCTGATGACAGAAAGATGGATAGGGAAGTACATTGTGAAGAAAACATAAGAAGACTGCTAAAGGATAAGGATCAGTTAAGCGAGTGGCCAAAAAATTGACAGGGTATGACGTGGGAAAATGTGAGCTTGCCAGGTTGGCAAGAAGAGTAGAAATATAATATTTAAATGGAGTGGGATTACAGAATTCTGAACTACAGGGGATCTGGTTGTCCTGGTACATGAATCCCAAAAAATCGTTAGTATGCAGGTACAGCAAGTAATTAGGGAGGCAAAATGAAAAGTTGGCATTTATTTCAAAGGAAATTGAGTGTAAAAGAAGGGAGATTTTGCTATACTTGTATGGCATTTTAGTAACAGCACAGCTTGAATACTGTGTACACTTCTGGTCTCCTTATCTGAAAAGAATTATAATTTTAGTAGAACAATTCGGAGAAGGTTGATTTGACTAATTTTTGGGATGAAGGGATTAATTTATTACAGGAGCTTGAGTCCATACCCTTTGGAATTTAGAAGAATGAAAGGCAACCCTTTTGAAACATGTAGGATCCTGAGGGTACTTGACAGGTAGATGCTGAGAGGCTGTTTCCCCTTGTAAGAACAAGGGAACACATTAAAAAATTAGGAGTCTCCCATTTGGGACTGAGATGAAGACACATTTTGTTCCTCTCAAATGGTTGTGAGCTTGCGAAACTCGCCATCTGAGGGTGTGGCGCCGGTGGGATTGTTGTATATATTTGAGGCTGATTTATAGATACTTGATCAACAAGGAAGTCAAGGCTATTGGGAGCGGTCTGGAAAGTGGAGTTGAGCCCACAATCGGATCAGCTGCAATGTTATTGAGTGGCAGAGTCGGGAAGATGGGCCGAACGGACTATTCCTAATTCTTGTGTAGTCTCACCTACGCTTCCAAAATTCTTCAAGAGAATGTGCGTTGCTGCAAGATTGATGAAATTTGGTGAACATCAGAAGTAAAAGCATGTGGCTGCCAAAGCTATGCCACCATTCAATACCATTGTGGCTACCCATCAGTCATAACTTTCATTTTTATATGTAGGTAATTTATTCCAGTTCCCCTAAGAAAATAATTTTGGAAAGAGCTCCTGATTTGAATGCGTACATTGCTTGTGTTTATCTCATCTCCTCAATAAGTTTCACACCGTCGTTATCATTTCAACTCATTCACAAGATGTGGGTGAATTTTACTATCCGGCACAAAACAACGTTATATGTATAAAACAGACAAGAAATGTTCCCACTTGTATCAAGTTATTAACTCATTTTGTTTGTTTATTTATGCTGATAGCAGAACTCTAATTTCCCAAAAGTAACCCACTATATTGTTCCTGAGTTAGTTATCACTTTCAAATGATCCTGAATGTGGAGATTTTGTCAATGTCATCTCTCTGCAAAGCAAGTTTCACCCTTGATTCAACAAGAGCCACTTAGACTGCACTGCACCTCCTTTTCTTTAAATAAAAAAAGATTTTTTTTTCTGTAAACTTCAGACGAATTTCCCTTCTTGAGTGCACGAATAAACAACTCACATCAATTTCAGGAACTAAAGTTGTTCAGGTTTGCTGGTTTCACATTAGAGTCAGAAGTTCTTGCTATCTTCTTACAAAATATAACTCCCACCTCCCAGTACTCTGACTTGAAAGATAACAGATTAAGTTTAGAGAGCGTTACTTTCTTTGCTTACAGTTTTTTTTTCAAAAGTGTTAGCCACAAGGCACAAAATGTTAACAATTATTTTTCAGCCTTCCCCTAGAATTAAGCATCATTTTCAAAACACTATCATTTTCAAAACACTGCATTTTGAAATTCTACAATACAGTTTTGTAAGCAGTACAATTTCCCTCCTCCCACACGTTTCAAATGATCCAAATTATTCCAAATCATTGAGTCCTTGGCTTGGTCAGAGATTTGACTGTGCCAGTTCTATAATTATAGAATTCCTACAAAGTGGAAGCAGGTCATTTGGCCTATGGAGTCTATACCGACCCTCTGAAGAACATCCCATCCAGATCAACCCTATCCTGTAACTCCTCATTTCCCATGGCTAATGCACCTAGCCTACACATCCCTGAGCACTATGGACAATTTAGCATGGCCAATCCTAACCTGCACATCTTTGGACTGTAGACGCATATCTGAAACTGGGGACTAGGATACTAGTGAAAATGTCCCCATGTAGCTTTCTTGGTGCATTGTGATATGTCCAGACTCACTCCCATGGTAGTGGACTTGCATGCAGCAAGACACGAGGCCACTTTAAAATTTTACAACTCAAATTTCACCATATTGTGGAGCTGGAGGAACACAGCAGACCAGGCAGCATCAGAGGAGCAGGAAAGCTGCTGTTGCAGGTCAGGATGCGGCATTATAGTTCTTGTTGGAGATGTTTAAGATGGGCCTTTCCCTTCAGGCGGATATCTTGTATGGACAATAAACAAGACAAGTCGGGCTGAATATCCTCTTACTGTACTTTAAATGGAGATGTATAAGAATATGAAGGACATGAACAAGGTGAATAGGTTGTGACCATTCCGCTTAGGTGAACGGTCAGTAACGAGAGATAATTTTAAGGTGTAAGGCAGGGGGATTAGATGGGATTTGAGGACCAAATTTTTTTCACCCAGAGGGTGGTGGGAATCTGGGATGCGTGGGAGGGCAGTAAAGGCAGGAAACCTCACAACCTTTTAAAAGCCAATAGACAATAGACAATAGGTGCAGGAGTAGACCATTCGGCCCTTCGAGCCAGCACCACCATTCATTATGATCATGGCTGATCATCCACAATCAGTATCCTGTTCCTGCCTTATCCCCATAACCCTTGATTCCATTATCTATAAGAGCTCTATCCATCTCTTTCTTGAAAGTAGCCAGAGACTTGGCCTCCACTGCCTTCTGGGGCGAAGCATTCCATATATCCACCACTCTCTGGGTGACGAAGTTTTTCCTCAACTCTGTTCTAAATGGCCTACCCCTTATTTTTAAACTGTGTCCTCTGGTTCTGGACTCACCCATCAGCGGAAACATGCTCCCTGCCTCCAGAATGTCCAATCCCTTAATAATCTTATACGTCTCAATCAGATCCTCTCTCATCCTTCTAAACAAAAGTGTATACAAGCCCAGTCGCTCCAATCTTTCAACATATGATAGTCCCGCCATTCCGGGAATTAACCTCGTGAACCTACGCTGCAGTCCCTCAAGAGCAAGAATGTCCTTCCTCAAATTTGGAGACCAAAACTGCACACGATACTCCAGGTGCGGTCTCACCAGGGCCCTGTACAGCTGCAGAAGGACCTCTTTGCTCCTATACTCAATTCCTCTTGATATGAAGGCCAGCATGCCATTAGCTTTCTTCACTGCCTGCTGTATGAGTGCTTGGATGAGTGCATGAAATGTCATAACATTCAAGGCTATGGTCCAAGCACTGGAAAGTGAGATACTGTGGATGTGTTGGCACAGACCCGAAGGGCCAAAGGGCCTCTTTGTATAGTATGAGTCCATGACCCTACTTAAGAAGAGGTTGAACTGACGGTTGAGAGAAATTGGAACAAAGAGATATAGAACCAAAGCAGGCATACAGGACCCGGTCTCGTGTGGCGAATAAAGACCAAGGGGACCCTGTTCCTGTTTTTTTTTTCAAAATCTCCTTATCTAAACTGCACTTCATGGAGCTACAAACTAGGATGTGAAAATGTCCCCATGTGTCTGGGTGCATTGTAATATGTCCTGATTCACTCCCATGGTAGTGAACTTGCATGCAGCAAGACACGAGGCCGCTTTAAAACTTTTATGGATGAGATCACATCCCAAGATCCTAACAGAAAGATTATTCCTTGTGTTTATTGTGCCAGTTTGTGTTTTCTTCCACATTTATACCTTTAATTTTTGCTGTCTTTTTGGCATTTTAGATTTTGCCCATTTGAGTATCTTTAAGTATTAAGTGTTGTTATTTATTTCAAGTGAATGGAATATAAAATTAGGGATCATTTGCTACAGTTGTTCAAGCTGTGAATGTAACCATGTCTGGAGTATCATGCGCAGCTTTGGTCTCCATAATTAAGAAATGAAGTTCAGAGAAGGTTCACTTGAGTGACACTTTGGGTGGAGTGGAGAGGGGCTTTGAGGGAAATGTTGGTCGGGTTGGGTCGAACTGAATGGCGTTTAGAAGAATAGGAGTGATCTTATTGAAAGAGATAAGATCTTTAGAACTTGTGACAGGATAGATACTGAGAGGACGGTGTCTTCTTGTGAATGAGTTTTGGAATTTGAGTTTAATAAGAAGGGGTCTTCATTTAAGATCGAGATGAGGGGAATTTCTCTCTGAGGGTTGTGAGTCTCTGTTCCCGAGAGAGAGTGTTGGGGATGGTGTTATTGGATATTATTAAAGCAGAGGTAGACCGATTGCTGATGAATAAGTGGGTCAGTGCATTTTGGGGGTAGACAGCAATATGAATTTGAGACCACAGTCAAGTCAGTGACAATCTTATTGATAGCGGAGGAGATTTAAAGGGGACAAATGGCTTATTTCTAATTTGTATATTCATATATCTTTATTTAAAGAAGAACCATGTCCAGATCCTTCAACTGTTTCTCCTGTACCACCAGTCCAGAGGAACTGAAGCCAATTGGAGTATCTCAGTAGTTGTCTGTCTGAGATAGCCTGTCTTGGCATTGAGATTGGATCTACTAATGTGACAGTAAGAACTTGCACTTAAATAGTGTCCTCCCAAAGCATTTTCCAACCAAAGAGCTATTACTGAAGTGCAGTCAGTATTGTAACAAAGGGAAACATAGCAACCTATTCACACACATTGCAAGCTCCCAGAAACCGATGAATGATAACAGTCATATAATCTGTTCAAGTGAATTTAACAATAGTCTGCGCCGGTGATTAAATGTTTTTATTAAGTTGCATGGAGTTCAAATAAGAGGTGACATATTTTGTGTATGAACCTTTGCCCACATCAGAAATTCATCGCATGCCCATCAGAGTGGGAAGATTCATGGTATTATTGGGAAGGTGGTTACAACTCCACAGGAGATTCCTGGACGGTCTTACCTCATGAAAAACCTTCTTTTAAAATGAAAGACATGCCTGCACTCCAATAGAACTTTATCACACCTTGAACTGCATTGACTGCTCTCTACGTACACACACAGTTGTTATTTGGTGCATCCCCACAATTGACAAGCAAGTAGTAACAGGAATGACCGATTGATCTGCTTTTGTTGGTGTTCATTGAAGGGGAAATGCTGCCAGAACGGAGAGACAGTTCCCTTTCAGTAGTTCCTTGAGATCTTTAACCAACAGAACAGCAGATGGGATCTCAGTTAAAGAGATTGCACCTCAAGTCCCTCAGTACTGCAGCAGATTATCAGCTTAATTATGAACACGGTGGGGCTTATACTTGAAACCTTCAGAGTCAGAGGTGAGAGAGCTGCGAGCTGATCCAAGCTGACACCACAGTTGCTATCAGAGCAATTCAAGCTGCACAAGGATCCGTGTCTCCAGCACTGTGTCCATGCTACACAATAGCGATGTTTGTTTTGTCAAGAAACCTTTCAACAAAGCAGTTTTCCTCTTTTCATTTACTGATGGCGCACAGTACGATTCCATTAGCCATCTGGTAACTCAATAAGTGGTCATTTTATTCAAGTGTGGACCAATGTGTTGCCACGCAGAGATAATGTTTCAACATTGGGGTTTATTAGGATTTTGATTCTGGCCCACGGCAGACCATTATGTGTACTGTATAATCTTGGCTGATGGCGTTACTGTACAACTCAGATCCCAGAATGAAACTGACTTGATAGACCATTTTTTTTTGTTTATTTATTTAGTTAATGTGGTGGTCAGTTACTGAGATATATTTGTGCAAGCCTACAAATTTTCTTCAGCAAGAGAATAGAAGTTTACGACACAAAAGAAGAATTTTTCAAAAATTTCCAAGCTATTGAAATATACGGACAGATAACAATACCTAAACATATAGCAAAACAAAGTTCATCTTGTTTTCTGACACTATCATTTACAGTAACTCAAGTCCAGCGCAATGACGCTCCTCTCTCAACTGTTTAGGATTCTACTAATTCACTGTTGACAATTTCTTTGTCATGGACTGTGGAGGCAATTTGATCAGTTCTTCCCAAGTCTGCCAAGATGAAGTTTTCCCCAAATCTGAGAGCCTAAACTTCCTCAATGACAACAACCTGCAAATTTCCAACTAAACACTCCTGACTTGGAGCTTTACCAACTTAACCTTGTGCTGAAGTGATTTTTTCCCTGCAATATCCCAAGCTGCCACTTCTAGGAGAGAAAGTAAATTTGCTTCTGCAGCTTAACTCTGGTGCTTTATAAACTGGGTTAAACAGAAAAATACATGCGAACATCTGAATTATGAGCAGGAGGAGGCTGTTCAGTCTCTTGAGACTGCTCCGCCATTCAGGAAGGTTATGGCTGATCTGATTGTAAGCTCAAATCCCCAACAGCATTCCTGCTAAACTTTGTTTTCCGCTGTGCAGATCTCTGTGGTCTGTGCATTGTAGCATCTTTCACTTGCGGAAGTCGGTGTATTGGTACACTGGTCAGCATGCACGGGATTTCTGAGTAACTGATAGACCATTCATCCATCTTGTCTCCTGCCCTGAATCATCTTTCACATCTGCTTAACAAGAATCTATTTGCCTCTGCCTCAAAAATATTTAAGGACTCTGCCTCCACCATCTTTTCAGGATGAGAGTCTCAAAGATCGCGGGCCTCTGAGAGAAAATATTTTGCCCAGTCTCTGTTTTAAGTGGGTGACCCCTGACTTTTAAACTATGACAACAATTCTAGTTTCTCCCATATGAGGAAACATCTTGTTCATATAATCCACCCTATCAGGATTTTATACATTTCAATCAAGTTGCCTCTTACTCTTCTAAACTCCAGTGAATACAAGCCTAACCTCCTTGATAAAACAGACCGTAGAGTCCAGATATTAGTCAAGTATCCTTCCCTGAGCTACTTTGAATGCATTTACATTCTTCCTTAAATAATATGACCAATACTGTGCAGAGTACTCCAGATCTGGTCTCACCAATGCTCACCTGTAATACGGAACATAATCCTCCTATTTTTGGATTGAGCTCTTTTTGCAATAAATGATTCTATTCTATTAGCTTTGCTAATTATTTGCTGTCCATGTGCACTAACCTTTTGTGATTCAAGCTCAAGGACATTCAGATCCTTCAGCACCCCAGAGTTTCATAGTCTCTCACCATTTAGATAATGTTTTTTTAAATTATTCTTTCCAAAATGGATGATTTTACATTTTCCCACATTGTACTCACTAACACTAGCCCTAACATCTTTACCCATTCACTTAACATACCAGTAACTCTTTGTAACTACCTTGTAGTCCTCTTCACAACTTACTTTCCTACCAATCTTTGTGTTATCGTCAAATTTGGCAACCATACCTTTTGCTACTTCATCTGAGTTTTTGATATAAATTATAACCAGTCAAGGTCTCAGCATTCATCCCTGTGGCACACCACTCATTACATCTTACCAACCTGAAAAAGACATCTGTACACTTACTCTCTGCTTCCTGTTGGCCAGACAATATTCTGTCCATGCCGACTGATTCCCTATTCACTATGAGCTTTAATTTTCTGCAATGATTTTTGATGTAGCACCTTATTAAATACAACCTGGAAATCTAAGTATATTGCATCCACTCATTCCCCTTTATCCACAATTATCTCCTCAATGAACTCCAACACAAAGGTCAAATGTGATTTCTATTTCACAAAGCCATGTTTGACTCTGCCTAATTACTTGAACTTATCTATGTTTCCTCATATAACTGCTTTAATAGTAGCTTTGAACATGTTCCCTATGATAAGTGTTAAGCTAAGTGGCCAGTAGTTTCCTTTTTGAATGCTATAGTTACATTTACTGTCTTCCAATCTAATGAGACAATCCCTAAACCTTAGACTTTGGCAAATAAAAACTAATGCATCTCATTGTCCATGTCTTTCAAGACGCAAGGATGAAACCTTCAGGACCCAAGCATTTGTCATCCCACAGCTATAACAGTTTACTCGATATCACTTCTCTGGTGATTGTGAATTTCCTGAGTTCCTCCCTGTCTTTCATTTCCTGATTTATCACCTGCTTTTGGCATGTTACTTGTCTATAGTGAAAACAGATGGAAAATGCCTGTTCAATTTTTTTTATATTTGTTCGTGGGATGTGGGCATCACTGGCTAGCCAACACTTAAAGCCCGTCCGTAATTGTGCAAAGGGCATGTAAGAGTCAGCCACATTACTGTGGGTCTGGAGTCACATGTAGGCTTTCTGTAAAGGACGATAGTGAACCAGATGGCATTTTCCAACAATTGACAGTGGTTTCATGGAGAGAAAGGGCAGGATTAGACCAGATGGCCCCTGAGCTTGTTGTGCTATGCTCAAAGCAGGGATGATCTCCACTTCCTGCCCTATTTCTTTATCCTTTCCTTCCTTCAATGTACAGAAGTCAATATCACAATGCCCTCATCTTTCTGGAATCAATGGAGAATACCTTTCATGCATTGCCTTGCCTTCTTGAAAAGAACAGAGCAGTGTAACAGTCATCCCAGTTTGCTCCTCTAATGTTGCTTCTGAATACTGGAGCCAGAAGGGAGCTGATTGGGTAATGCAACAAAAATCACATGCCTGAATTGGTACCGTAGTGAGTTGTGGCAACATCAGGGGGTAGGGACTGAGAGGAAGAGAAACGTCTTTGCCCAGAGAGTGGTGAGTCTGTGGAATTCTCTGCCACGGAAAACATTTGAGACCAAAACATTGAGTGTTATCAAGAAGGAGTTAGATACATTTATTAGGGCTAAAGGGATCAAAGGTCATGGGGGAGAAAGCAGGAACAGGACATTGAGTTGAACAATCAGCCATAATCATATTGAATGGAGGAACAGACTTGAAGGGACGAATGGCCTACTCCTGCCCTTAGTTCCTGTGTTTCTATCAGGACTGACATTTGGGGCGTCCTTGACCAAAGAGTCTGCAACCGTGTTAGTGAAAATAAACAATGTTAACTGTCTATCCTGCTATAGTGAAGCAGGACATTTCGAAAACCTTGCAGGTTCAAGTTCCAGTTGCACATGTATATGCACATAAGTGGTCTTGTGCAAATATCTGTCACTTACTCCACTTATTTACCACACAGAGCTGTCAAGCCTGGGTCATTAAGTATGTTCAAGGCTGAGATAGATTTTTAATCAGTATGGGAATTAAAGTTTATGGGGAATAGACAGGAAAGTGGAGCTCAGGATTATCAGATCAGCTATGATCTCATTGAATGACAGAGCAGACTCAATGGGCCCAATGGCCTACTTTTGCTCCTACATCTTATGGTCTTAGTATCCCTTGCTGGGGAGATAAGCTTGGTGTTTGGCGCTGCATTTTCTGTGTGTTAAAGGTAAATTAAAGTCACAAGTGCAGCCCTGACTCCATGCCATTGATTGTTAGGTTTTGTCGATATTCACTTTTTCTCCTTAAAACAGAGGACACTATATTGTTTGGTGGTTGTGGGGGTGGGATCGGACATGTGGTTGTGGGTGAGTGGATCCTAATCCAATGTGTTGCAAAACACATTTGCCAATTTGCAGTTCAGGACTTTATTATTATGTTCTGTTTGTTTAATGGGCATATTTCCCTGTAGTTACTACAGCCAGTAAATTCCACCAACTGCATATTCTTTTCCATTGCTTGTAATAAACGCAAGAATTAATCTCGAGTTACCAAGTTATAAGTCCCACAGAAGCAGGAATAACTCTTATTTATTATCTAATTACATTGTCGTAAATCAGACAGAGCTCTCTGCAGGTTTGCTGCCCTGATAACTAAATGGTTAACATTATTAATGGCAAAAATATGCTTGTGTATAATACATCCTGTTCCAGCGTCTTGCTGTGTAGCTTAATAGTCCACACGGTCAAAGCTGAGCTGTAAAATGATAAGCAGGAGAGTACACAGTGCATAAGCCCTGGTAATGAAAAAATTTAATCAAACCTAGTGGTGTATACAAGAATTATTAGCACATTTCAGTTCCTTAACTTATTGAAATGTCAAATAGGATACATCTTGGGTTACAGCCGTCCTTATTGAAAAACTATTCAAAAGGAGCATAGAATAAGTTGCCTGCTCTGTTGCTAAGTGTCAGTCGTTTTGGTTTAGTTAAATATAGTGCAAAATACCATTGCACCTGAAATTTGCCAGGACTACTTTTCAGCTGTCATAGAGTCGCCCGAATATACAACACCCTCTCTTACTTCCCTCAGTGACACCTCAACTGTGCTACATTTTGCAGCTAAGTGAAATCCAGCAAGTCAACAAAATAGTGACAGCAATAGCAAGCAATTAAATTTAATAGCTGATTTGCTTCTGCTGCTGTTCATCTCATTTTTGATTTAATTGACAAGACACAATTGAGATGTACAGCATGTGACTCCTTTTTTTCCAGTTTCTTTGCAAGCATTGAAACTTTGTCGTCTTGGCTTCTCAGCATGGATTGTGAGTGGGACGCTTATCATCCAGAGGGGTGGTAGGAGCGGGGGTGTTTGTGAAAACTAACAGGGGTGTTCACCTTCAAATGGAGCAGATCAAATTAAATTGGAACATTATGTCACCAAATCAAACAGGGGTATCCTCCATTTTGCATCCCAGAATTATTTTTATGCCCAGAGAGTGGGGAGAATGTTGAGCTTGATAACCATGGAACAGTGAAAGTGGACCGTTATACAGTCAAGGGGAGACTAGATGTACACAAATTATAGAAGGGAATAGAGGAATATGGGCAGGGTGGGAAGTAGTAGTTGGGGAGAACACAGAGATATTCACAGCTATGACAATCCCATGAAGAGACAGTTCTCAATGTTTGGCCACGCACAATTCGCCCAACACTCCTGACTTCTGGCTACCCTGCTGTGGAGGAGGTTCGAGCCAATTCATTGACTTCACCCCGGGGATTGTTCCTGGGCCTGGACATTGGGGCTCATTAACAGGTTGAGGCAGTGGACTGCGGAACAGGTTGTTAGATCCCACAGCTGGCCTTACCCCCAGGGTGACCACAGTGCCAGGGTACCCTGGAGGTGGAGCACAGTGTCCACTGGCACACTCCAGGACTTCCCCGACTGGTGGGTACCATCAGGGCTGCATTGCATTATTACCCCACCTCCTAAAACAAAAGTTTAACTCAAGTTTTATAAGGTTCTTCAGAAAACTGTTGTTACAGCCTCCTTTTACAGGGTTGTCGTTCATTTTTTCAGTTAGATAATTTTAGTTAGATAATTAATTCTCTTCAAAATAGCATACGCGCTGGCATAGGCTAGTTAGTTGAAATATCCTATTTCTGACAATGGATTTTTAATAATTCTTCCTATTGAATTACTGCAGATCTCATGGTCCTATCTTTTCTCGGTGATACCTTTTAGTATTTTTATTTATTTGTGAGGTGAGTGTGTTGTTTGGCGAGGCAAGCGTTTACTTTGCCCATTCCAAATTTATCCCGCAGAAGGTGGTAGTGCTTCTCGAGCTGCTGCAGTCCATGTGGTGGGAGCAGTCCCACCGTGCTGATAAAGATAAAATAACAGGTTTTTCACTCAGCTACAATGATGGGATGGTGGTGCAGTTCCAAGTCACTACATGCTGTTGTTACAGTATAGTTCCTCATTCTTCTTGAATACTAACTAATAACCAAATTATAATGTAACAATGTAACATTCCTTGTTTTTTTTTTCACAAGATATACCTATACATCATTATAACCTTTGTGGTATGAAGAAAATTTAAAAAATCAACTTTTATGATCAAGCTGAACATCTCGAGACTCTTTTGCGGTTTATAGCTTGTTTTCTTTTCTAAACAAATATTCTTCACTGCAACACACAGGTGGTAAAATTTTGAATCACTTCTTCTGAGCTGAAGTCAATCTTTGGTCTGGTACCTTCTCCTCAAGCTCTGTGTCACAAATCTTCTGGGTATGTTTCTCTTCCAACCACTCTCTGCACCTGTCTTCTACTGGTTCCTTCAGCTTCCTGCTGTGCCCGCTCTGCTTGGTTCCTTGCATTTCACATTTCCTCTTTTAAACACTGCAGCATTTCTTGCAGTCTGTTATTAGTCTCCAGTAAATCATTTTCCATCTGTGACATAGTATTAAGCTGCATCTGCAGTTCACGAAAGTGCTGCCTGATCAGCACTGTCAATCTTTTCCTTTCCCTTTTTTTAATTTGAAGCTTGTGCTGTTGCTGTTTGGACCTGAGGTTTAGGATCTCCCTGCTGGATGCCTCCTTTGCACACTGTACAACTTGAAATTTCACTTCCATATGTTCCTTTTCAGCTTGCTGCATTACGCCCTGTTCACCCTTCAGTCAGCAAATTTACTCCTCAGTTCCAAATTTTCACTTGGAGTGCTGAAACAAGTCTTCTGTATCTGCTTTAGTAGCCCAAATTAGCTCAATTTTCTTCTGTCTTTCAGAACTAGATTTGAGCGTTTCAGTATCTGACTACAAGCCATTCATTGGGCTTTGCACCGTATCTCTCTCAACAATAGAATTGACTGAATCTGTAGTCTGTGATTTTGGCAGTTGCCGCGTTCTCTTTCAACTCTTGGAGCTCTCCTCTCACTTCTATTGATACTTTACACGGGGGACTGGTATGGATGAATAGGGACACAAAACTTACAATCTTCAATGCATCATCCAACCATCTGATCAAAACACTCTGTGCTCTGCACTCTATACTGTCTGGATCTACTGTGTTGATTGGCACTGATTGATGCCAACATAATGCAGGACTATACAATCTTACTGCTTCTCAGCAGCTGTCTGACAACATGGATCTCTGCAGTTCTTGAATCAAAGAACATTATAGCAGTGAAAGACCATTCAGTGCATTGTACCTTTGTCAACTCCTTGGAAGTATTATCCATTTTGTTCTATTCTCGTGCCCAACAGGAGATGATGGAGATAGCCCTATAGAGTCACTTGTCCATGTCTAGTAAATGCAGTTCATGTGTCAGCTTGCATGTGAATTATTGGCAGTACTTGTGATGCCCTTTATTTTGAGGCCATCTGCAGTCCCTTGAGTAAGGTGTTGTTAGGTCACAGCCCTCCTCAGAGGAACCCATTGTCATACAAAACCCTTGACTTCACCACTTCTTTCCTGTGTCAAACACTATGAAGAAGGCACATGGAGAGGGTGAAGATGTGCACCATAATTGCCACAAGAAGGCTGTAATGGTGTTAAATACAATTTGTCTGCACTGTACCCAGTTAAAGTGAATAAATACTGTCATTATGCATACTCTACTGTGTTCTAGATATTCTTCACAATGAGCAGATCGATGAGAGAAGATGTCGTATTCACAGATGCCACACTCTGTACAGAGTGGTTTGTTTGGCTTGATGATTGGGGATTGGCTGGACCTGATGAATAGTGCTTTAGTTTCTTTCATCCAGTTTACTCGTTGGAGCTGTAGTTTTATGCTGGCTGATTGACAACACAGCTTGGGCCCACGTATCTCTTAGTCCTTGTTCTCAGTATTGGCAGGGCTGCTGCATACTGTCCATCTCCAGTTGTCCTGAGACAGTGATGGTGGGCCTTTGATTTGAACTGCTCCTGTCATGGTGTTGGGGAGGGAACTCCAGCATTCACCCAGTGATGATCTAGGAGCCGGGAGATGTGTCCTTGTTAGGAAAGTGTGTGATTCAGAGTAGAACTTGGAGGAATTGAAACTACAGGTGCTTTGTGTTAGGAGTAGTCATATGGGAGGGAGGTACTGATGAATCATGTCTTGTTAGTTGCTGCAATGGATTCCGCCAAATATCAAGTCCTGTAATAGGCACTGTGTCCTGGGTAGTATGTAGGTTCTTCCGCGTGTAGCTGGCCCTTCCCAGACAAACAGTGAATACTGTTAAATCAATGCAATGTTTAGCAAGTAAAAAACTATGTGCTTGGTCACTTTTAAGCTAGCAACAGTTAGGAACTGAAGCAAGTGATTTAATAAATATTAGTGGTATCCTGTACTAAAGGAATTGTTAGCATTCAAGAATAATTATTTTCCTAGTGCCATTACAGAAATCTTGTCTATCAGTCAGTCATTAATCTTTGGAATTCTGCACACCAGAGAGCAGTGGAGTCTGGAACATTGACTATATTTAAGGCTGTGTTAGGTTTTTGACTAACAAAGGAGCTGGGAATTATAGATGTGAAGGAGAATGGAGTTGAGGCTGCAGTCAAATCAGCTATTATCTTATTGAATGGCAGAACGAATTCGCGGAGTCAAATGACCTACTTTTATTCCTTTTATTACTAATCCATTGTAGAGTTCGTTCCGCTCAGCAGGCTCCAGGTCACTGTCAGACTTTTGCTTTCTCTTTCTCTTCAATCTTTTATTTTCTCTTGCCTATTTCATGGAATGTTGATGTCACTGGGAAAACCAGCCTTTCTTGCCCATCTCTAATTGCTCCTGAACTGAATGGCTTGCTAGTCCATTCGAAGGGGCAGTTAAGAGTCAGCTACATTGCCGTGGGGCTGGAGTCACATGTAGGCCAGATCAGGTAGGGACAGCAGATTTCTTTCCTTAAAGGGCATTAATAAACCAAGTGGGATTTTGTGATGATTAACAATGGTTTCACAGACATACAATCTCTGTAATTTTTGCTGGTGCAGTGGCTTAGAGAGAAACGTTGAATGAGACTAGCTTCTTTTAAAATGATTACACATTTATCATTAAATGAATTTAAAATCCCCCAGCTGTCATGGTGGGTGGAGGGATTTGGACCCATAATCCAAAGTGGTAGCCTGGATCTCTGGTCCAGTGATGCTCCCTGCTGCCCCATCATCTCCCCTCTAATCTTATCATTCACTTCCTGTAGATAGAGATGGGCAAGGTGTGGTGGGAAATAAGAAGAATTTTCAATCTTTGTTCTGGTTTTGGAGACATGATGCTTAAATAGCTAGTCCAGTCAAACTTCAAGTCAATCGTGACTGGTGTGCCTCGGGCAATAGAGGTGCCAACCTCCCAACCTCATGGAAAGGAAAAATTGCTGTTGAAGGAGGTAGGGCCTAGAATGCTGCTATCATGAATTCAGTGGCTGTGATGAGTGTCCAGTGTGATCCACACCCATCTTCCATTTGTTCTCCTTAATTTGACTACAAGGACTGGAGGTATTTCCCTTCAACATCCATTGCACTTGTTTTTGAGGTTGCAGATGCTGCCACCTGAACTTTGGCTCCGTCTATGCCTGTGACCTAGTCTGCGGCCGACAGTTCCAGTCAGAGCATTTAGAACATTGTGAGCAATTTAGGGCCCCATACCTTGGGAAGGGTGTACTGGTCCTGGAACGTGTCCAGAGGACATTCACCAGAATGATCTCAGGAATGAAAGGCTTCACATATGAGGAACATTTGAAGAGTCTGGGTCTATACTCGATGGTATTCAGAAGGATGAGGAAGGATCTAATTGAAACTTACAGAGTAATGAAAGGCTCGGATAGAGTTCTGAGGAAGGGTCACCGGACCTGAAATGTTAAGTCTGTTTTTTTCCTTCACAGATGCTGCCAGACCTGCTGAGCTTTTCCAGTAACTTTGTTTTCTTTCCTGTGTTTGGATAGAATGAAATTGGGAAGATGTGTCCATTAGCAAGAGAGACTAGGATCCAGGGGCACAGCCTTAGAGTAAAGGGAAGACCTTTACAGAGATAAGGAGGAACTTCTTCAGCCGGAGAGTGGTGAATCTATGGAATTCATTGCCACAGAAGGCTGTGGAAGCCAGGTCATTGAGTACATTTAAGACAGAGATGGATAGGTTCTTGATTGTTAGGGGGATCAAAGGTTACGGGGAGAAGGCGGAAGAAAGGGGTTGAGTAACCTATCAGCCACAATTGAATGGTCTAACTTTTGCTCCTAAGTCTTATGATCTGTGCATTAATGAGTAAGTGAGTGGGTCAACTAGATGGTATTATCACTGATTCCTCCAGCTGTTTGCTAACGTTTGAGGACACTATTTGTACTAAATATTGGAAATTCCTGCAGCTGTCAGTCAGCACAATGGCTGCGAGTGAGTAACTGAGAGGAACTGTTGCAGGCAGGGCCCTGGTTCAATCCCTGCTCAATCCTGAATTAGCTGGTCAGAGGTCAGAAAACAGTAATGGCATGTAACAGAATGCAGGACAGCACAGTGGTTAGCATTACTGCTTCACAGTGCCAGGGACCCGGGTTTGATTCCAGCCTTGGGTGACTGTCTGTGTGGAGTGTACATTCTCCCCATGTCCGAGTGAGTTTCTGCTGGGTGGTCCGGTTTCCTCCCACAGTCCAGAAATGCACTAGAAAGGTGGATTAGCCTTGCTAAATTACCCATAGTGTCCAGGGATGTGCAGGCTAGGTGGATTAGCCATGGGAAATGTAGAGTTACAGGGAAAGGGTAGGGGCTGGGTCTGAGTAGAATGCTAGTTACGGGGGGCTGTGAAGATTCAATGGGCTGAATGGCCTCTGTATGCACTGCAGGGTTTCTAGGAAGTCAAAGTACCGGTCACTTAATGGTGAAATCTCTTGCACATTTGTTATTTTCATCACTTCATTACCTTTAGGTGCCTAGGCCCCAAGCTCTAGAATTGTACCAACCACTCTATCATTCTATCTATCCAGGTCCTCCTTAGAGCCAAGCTTTTTAAGCAAGCTATTTGTCACCTCTCATCATTGTTTCTCTTGGTGTCAAATGTGGTCTGATATGCTCTTATAATGTGCTTTGTGACATTTTACTTTGTTAATCGGGCTTTACAAAAGCGATTAATGGTTCAGTGATGTAGCCTCAGTGTAACATCGTCTTAAAATATGACATCTCAGGAAGTATAGCAATCCCTCAGTAAGGCACTGATATTTCAGCCTTTATTGAAATCCAACTAATAGGTGAAAGTGGTCCCAGTTGACCTATGGCTGACAGTCAATGAGGATATCTTCTGTGAACTTATTTCTGTCCCCCTCCACTACAGATCTTCACTTGTTGAGCACAGATCAGGATATTCGCGGCTGGAAGTCAGATTAGTTGTAGTTGTTTGAGGTGCAGTTGGAATAGGACAGGTTTGGTTTTCTTGTGTGAACCCTGGTCCGGTACCCTGGCAACATTACCCACACTCACACAAGAAGACTTCCACTCTGATAAAGGTGAATGACACAACCAGAAGTCAGTGACCTTAGAAGAAAAGTCAGGATAACTCGAAGGGGTAAAAATTGCCACTTGAGGTAACATATCTGAATGGGGAATTCCTATCATGGCCTTTTAATCATGAGAAGAGCTTAATGCAGGCACATTGTCCATGATTTCCGACAGGGAGTGGGCCCACTAGATCCTGATATGGGCTCCCAGTGCTTTGGTTTCATATCTGAAGGGGAAAACATATCCTTCACTCCAAATCATGACTTCACAAAATAGAAGTAATAAATTTGCTGTCATAACAAAAGCTTTGAGGCTATTGGAAGTGGAATAAGATTAAAAATTCACTACAGTTCATACATAATTCATATGAACACTCATATGTAAGCCTGCCTATAGTGGGCTGAGTACCTTTCTTTACAGACACTCTTCAAGAAGCTCTTCAATGCTGCATCACCATGTAAGTTCCCAAAGAACCCCTCTACATCTATTGAAAAGCTCTGTGAGTGTTACAGAAGGAGCTATGAAGAGATTGATGGTCATCATTTAAATTCTTAATCTGTAAGTCAGGTGGCTTACTGAGCTGTCCAGTTGCACTGCAAACTACAGGCCCCACTGCAACATTTTGTTCATGTAAAACAGATGCCTGTTCAGCCCCTTGATTTTCCCAAAGACATTTTTACGTAGTATTTTGCCGTTCATTCGTCATGGCACAATACATAAAAGTGCATTAAATACCAGGGCACCCTCAACCAAGATCAATAAGGTAAAGCAGTTGGAAATGTCCTATGGAAGAGTAAAGAAACAACATTCATATAGACATTGGGACATTTAAAATATTCTTATTGCTTTTGATGTAGCATACAAGAGGTGGGAAAGGTAGGGTTGGACCCAATTAGACCCAGTGATGAAAAACAATGTGCTTATTGATTGCAGTATATCTTCAATCCTGCGTTCTGTTCTTCTACAGAAATCCTGAATGGAGGCATCTATATTGACCAGAACAAATTTCTCTGCTATGTCAACACTATTCATTGGCAAGATATTGTGCGTGACCCACCAAGTACAGATATTATAATTGTTCCCACCAACACCACCGTGGAGTGTAAGTAACAATCTTTCACTTTTCTGTTCAGATAGGATATGGATATGAAGGTGACTTTCACAGAAGTTCCATTTTGTATCAAACAAACTCTTCATTGATTCCACAATTGAGGACTGAGACTGAAGGAAACACTGGTTGGAGATTCACACCCCACCACAACCTCATTTTCCACCGTCTAATGTTAACAGATGGAAATTCAATGTTTTAGGACCTAGGTTTTGCTAACTGGTTCTTTTTTCCTGTGAGTGTCATACCATGATGGGATTGCCCAGTTGGGAACCAACACCGGTGCCCTCATGCTTGTGAGTGATTGATGACCACTTTTCTTTCTTTCATGGGATGTGAGCACTACTGACAAGGCCAGCATTTGCTGCTCATCCCTCACTGACCTTGAGAAGGTGAAACTTAGTGATCTACCTTGGTATTCACCTTGTTCCAACTAATCTATTTAATCCTGTTTTCAGACACTGTCGAGCAGTGGTATCCAATATATTAGACAATTGTAACATGTGGCAAAGTGGCAATTCAAATGCTAAAGGTTGCATTTCTGATTAGTTAATCAAAGAACCATAGAACATAAAACCCCTATAGTGTGCAAACAGGCCATTCAGCCCAACAAGGCCATACCGCCCCTCCGAAGAGCATCCCACCCAGACCCATTCCCCTACCCCTGATTTCCCCATGTCTAACCCACCTAACCGAAACATCCCTGGGCAGTATGGGCAAGTTAGCATGGCCAGTCCACCTAGCCTGCACGTCTTTGGACTTGTGGGAGGAAACTGGAGCACCTGGAGGAAACCCACGCAGACACAGGGAGAATGTGCAAATTCCACATAGACAGTTGCCCGAGGCTGGAATCGAACCCGGGTCCCTGGCGCTGTGAGGCAGCAGTGCTAACCACTGAGCCACCGTGCCGCCCAAATTTGTAATTGACACTGTAATTCAACATGTAATCTTAAGATGCCAGTTTGATTGTGTATTCATCTTCATTTTGATCTTTTTGTGCATTTCGTAATGAAGTGAAGACAGAACGAGTAACTTTTCTTCATTGTGGTACCTGGTTTCTTCCTCTTCGTGTTTCATATTTGTTGTGTGAAATCTACACGTTAAGTCCCTCTCCTTGTATTATGTAAGTGTATATGAAGTACTTTCGATGATTACAATTTATTCTTAGGATGTGGGTGCCAGTAGCTGACTTCTTACACAATGTATGGCACAAGTACATCCAACGCTCCTGTTAGATTGTGAGTTCCAATGATATTGATCTAACAACACTGAAGGAATAATCTTGTTTTACTAAGTTAGGATGATGTTTAACTTTGAAGGACAGTGGTACAAATCGTAGGTTTGGAAGGTACTGTAAAAGTGCTGCAGTAATTGCTTCATCTTGTGCAAGGTGCACGCTGCAGCCATGGTGCACTGGTGGTGCAGGGAATGAAGGTTGAAGGAGATAGCAAGAACTGCAGATGCTGCAGTCAGAGTCCAATACAATATGGAGCTGGAAGAACACAGCAGGTCAGGTACCATCAGAGGAGCAGGAAGGTCAATATTTCGGGTCGGGACCCTTCATCAGTTCCAACCTGAAACATCGACTTTCCTGTTCCTCCGATGCTGCCTGACCTGCTGTGTTCCTGCAGTTCCACACTGTATTGACAATGAATGTGGAAGGTGTTGCTTGGGCTGTTGATTTAAAAAAAACTATTGTACCTTTGATAGTGCTGAATTTCTTGAGAGTTGTTTCTGCTGCACCCATCATCTGCTAACTTGTGCCCTGAGAGTGGTGTAGTCAGGTAGAGAGATTACTCCAGTAGCCAGGAAAATGCCGTTTTACATTAAATGTCATGAGTTTGGCTAAGTTGTTCATTCCCATGCCTTGTCAGCAATTTTAGTTGACAGCACTGTATTGATAGAGTGGCTTGCATTTATTCATAGACTGATGTCACATCTATCAGAAACATCCAAGGCACTTCATACACATCAAATTACTTTGAAATAACGTGATTATTCTATGTGTAGATGTGATAATCTCCATCATCCCATTGGATGTATATCAATCAACTTTCGTATTCGTTAAGGGAAAAGTGTTGACCGGCTGGAGAGGGCTATGGCTTGCTCTTCTTCAAGCAATGAGGTTTTAATGATGAGCACGACAACCAGTAGATAGGATCTAGCTTTACCAACTTATCGCAATGTGGTCATCTACAACAGGATAGAATTTCTTCAATACTGCTTCTGGTTGTCACCTTACAAAGACAGAGCTCGAGCCCTGAAGTGGATGGTTGTGAACTTGACTTTTATGTCGGCTCTTCGCTGCCGCTTGGAGATGAAGTTAAAAAAAAATTATTGTTTGTTGGTCACCCAGATCTAATGCTAGGCCAAGGCCACATCCAAGCCCAGGAGTGTGTTGTGTACATGGGTACAAAGTTGCAGCTCACCATTCAATGGTACAATAGGAATGATGCTGCAGGGTTGCTGGCCTTTCTTCTGTGTCAGGAAATGAATAGGATCACACTTCTGTATAACCTGTACTACTATCCTCTAAGATGGGTATTATTTGAAAATGGAAGAGGAATTCAGACATGCTTACAAAACTAAAAGAAAAAGCATTGGTTCCTTCAAGGGAAGTTGATTCCATGTAGGGATGGTAATGGACCCGCCAAAATTGTCAGTGAGTGTTCAGAGAATTCTTGCAGAGAATGAAATATTGCTGATTAATCACAAGGTTGCAAAGCATGCTAATAAGTATCCCACTGAACCCTGCAAGGAAGGCTCAGTAAACATAATGCTTTCTGTCAGTCCAGTTGCTTTCCTTTTTGTAAAAATTTCAAACAGGAGCCATTCCTGGGATCCCACTGAGCAGCAATGAGCAATGCAATAGGAATAACAGTTGGGGTCATTTCTCAGCCACGAAGTCCATTAAAACAAAGAGCATAAGTGAGCCAATTTGGACCCAACTCTGCTTAATTGTCAGAAGCCCAATTTGTGTGCTGGTCCTTTGAGACTTGGCATAAATAGTTGAAATGAGACTGCTGTATGCATTCCTTTTCCAAAACAAAAAGATTCAGTGTATTTGAAGTAACATGGTGGGGTAAAAGCTTCAAGTATGGATGGACTGTCTTGCTTTTCATGTCGGTTGTCTAATGCAGCCATCCAATGCCATGAATATGAATTTGCTGCTGAGACTCCCGATAAGTAATTAGAGATCATTAATTAACACTCCATGATCTATGGTTACAGCTGTTATTGCTGAATAAGGCTTGTGAATTCCCCGCTGGGGTGAAATCATTTCACAACAGCTCTGACATATTAGTGAAACACAAGAGGCATATTTCATATTCAGCCTTATCATAGGAAGGTCAAAGCCATTGGCTGCCTTGCTCTTCTGGAGCTGACTGCTGAAGTGTGCCATCCTAATGAACAGTGGATCCCTGTGAGAATCTGACCAGCTATTATTAAAAATCGGGAATGCTGTTTACTAAACTTAGCTGACATTTAGTGGGAATACGTGGCAAATGCATTCTAACTCTCACGAGGATGACTTGCTTTCGGAAAGTCAAAAACAATTAAAATAAGACCGAATTTATACTCTGTTTTTCAATTCTGAGCCTTGTTCTTATTATCCTAATTTGTTCAAAGTGCTGAAGTGAAACGTATAAAGTGCAGGATATGGAGTTTGAATAATTGGGACAGGTGATAGATTATTTGAATTATGTGAACGTTCGAGTGCACCTCATATGTGAACCTAATGAAATAGTCATTTTAGACTCACGACCAGATGATGACGGGGGAAACACTCAAATTATTTTGAATCTGAACAAACATTCTTCCCACCGCTTCACCTTTTAATTGGCCTTCACAGATCGAAAGCCGTATCTTCAGTCACCCTTAAATTTCTCTGAACATTTCTCCTTTTCACGGGATTGTACATTTAGTTATTGAAAACCTGTTTGATTTTATGAGTTTACAAGTGAATTGCCTGTGGCACAATCTGCCAGTTGAGGAATAGAAATTTTTTTTTGCTTAACGTACAAGGTAGAGCTGGAATGGAGGAAGACACTTGAGAATATCCTTGCACCGATCGACCCACTCGCCATACTCACTGGAATACCATGTGGCAGCTGACAGAGAATTGGAACATCCTGAGTTTGCAAGAGGTGCTAAGCCAGAAGTTTCCATGAACCTCACCTGCCTGTTAAGGAAGATGGCTAAAGAATTAATGGGCACCATATTCACACAAAGGAAGCAAGCTTTTATAGGTTTCTGTATAAAGAATGCTATGTAGTGTAGTGTTTCACAGCTCTGAAAATTGTCAGGTTAAAGGATTTTATGTCAGCTGGAAAGATGTTGTGAGCAGTCCACCACAGTAAAACGGCGTACAGGGCTGGGGTGAGATGGTGGGGGTGGGGGGGGAAGGTCAGGAACTTTCATTTACTACAATGTGTGCTGACAGTTTGGATATATTGACGTTAGAACAGTTAAATTATAATTAGAGTGGGGAAAAAGAGCAAGAGGATATGGATAGGCCAGCAGAATGAGGAGTTAGGTGGCAGATGCAGTTGAATGCATTCATATAATGCATAGAACTGAACAAAGAAATGTGTCATGGCAAGACTTTGGAGGGGGTTTAGTGTGTATTGATACATGTCCTCAAGATTGGCTGCGTGAGTAGATTAAAATAAAAAAATACAAAAGAAACTCTTGGTTTTCTTCTATTGCAGAAAGGCAAAAAATTGGATTGGACACCAATTAGATCTGAGTAAGCTTTTCTACTCCGTAGCGTTTAAATATAAGAGCGGTTGGGGACTCTGAGTCTGTTCTCAATGGAGTTTAGAAGGATGAGGGAGGATCTGATTGAAACTTACAAAATACTGAGAGGCCTGGGTCGAGTGGATGTGGAGGAGATGTTTCTACCGGTTGGAGAGACTAGGGCCTGAGACACACCCTCAGAGCGAAGGAACAAGCCTTTAGAACTGACATGAGGAGGAATTTCTTCATCCAGCAGATGGCATATCTATGGAACTCAATGCTGCAGAAGGCTGTGGAGGTCAAGTCATTGGGTGTATTTAGAACAGAGATAGATAGGTTCTTGATCAGTAGGGGGATCAAAGGTCATGTGGAGAAAGCAAGAGAATTGGATTGAGAAATATATCAGCCATGATCAGATGATGGAGGAGACTTGATGGACCGAATGCCCTAATCCTGCTCCAGCTGTTATGGTCTTATGGTCTTATTGTATTTGCAAGGCGTGGACAGGAAAAGAAAGCAGGAAAGGCAGAAGGAATGTTTTACCAGAAAAGTATTGAGTACATTGAACAGATGCCATTGTGTGGTTTTGTTTGAGAACTTTTATTCTACCAGCTAAAATTATTGCCAATTTCGTTTTGCGGTTATCAGAAGGATAGCCCATTCAAAAAGAGAACAAGAGTGACTGAGGACGTCTTTGTTTCCTGCGAAGTACATTAAAATATATTTTGAACAAGCAACTTATACATGCGTGGTACAAATAAACAGATGGTGTGGAATGACAGCAAATTATACACAAGCGATGCCAGCCAACCGTAGTTTGCAGAGATAATTACCTCAAATGAACTCTAATGCAGCAACAACGTGACACTTAAACAAGGCCCATGACAAGATATGTAATTACAGCAATAACCTTTTGAACCCATCAAACAACTGAGATATCATTTTAGGGAAGTGAGGGGAAAAGAATGACCCTAAAGAGAGCAAGTCTCTACAAACCTCTGCAGTGAACAACTGCTGAAAAAGAGCGTCCTAGGGTAGACAAATGCACTGTGGATGGTCTGTGACTTTTTTAACGCTGAACCCCTGCGGCCTGCTTTTATCTGGTGTAACTAGATATCTATATCAAAGAATTGCTTGGCACAGAAAGGGGCCATTCGGCCCTTTGTGCCTGTTCCGGGTCTGTGAAAGAGCTAGCTAATTAGTCCTGCTCCCCGAGCTCTTTCCCCAGAGGCCTGGTATAAAAGGAAGACCGATTAAGCTCTGATGAACAGACTGTTATTGATACAGATACTAGAGATGATGGGCATTCGCAAGCTGGGCTTTGCTTGGGAACAATTGCCACGCGTTTGTTGTTTAGGTTTGGGAAATTGAAGGAATATGTTAAATCATCACCGAGAAAAAGCTTGCGAGAAAGTACAGGAGAGTTTACTTTTATCTGTCAACATGACGATTTGGGGTTTGGTTGATTGGTTTTGGTCAGCGTTTTCAACCTTTTTCCAATGCTTTTATGAAACCCTTAGATGTGCACCCTGTCCTGCAAAAACAGAAGAAATGGAGCCAGTTTAGCTAGTGTGCCCATTTTCTAGAATAATGAATGCATTTGATAGAATGTACAAAGTAGCTCACATGGCCTGTTGAATTCTTCAGTGCAATCATGATTGATCTTTCATTTCAACTCCATTTCTGTGCCCTATTCACAAACTCCTAGAGTCTCATGGGTGTTCAAAAATCTTGATCTTGATCTACAACAACAGCTCCCTAAGGTGGAGATTTCTAAAAATTCACAACTGCCTGCTTGAGGACATTTCTCCTTGCCTCAGCCCTAAAGGACTGACCTTTTATTTCTGAGACTATGACCCCTGGTTCTGGAAGCCTCAGCCAAGGGAAGCAACCTGACAGTATCTACAATGCTAAACCCTCTGGTTGAATGAAGTGCTGCATTAGTAAGACCATTCTTCCAAGGATTTTCTTCAGCAATGCACTACAATAGGTAAAAAATATAGAATTATATTGAGTGGTTCCACCCCAGTTTGTGTAGGGTTTCTAATTCTGAATAATATAACCCATTGTTGTAATGCTCTGACCAACGAGGGGAAGATCAGCCTTAGTTTGCTTTCCCCCAAATTTTGCAATGATGGGGCCTTCTCTTGCCAATCTGAGTTGAGCAGCCTGGAAGTTTCAAAATGCTTAGTGTCCAGGCCCTTGCACAAAGAATGACTGCTCAGAAAGCCATCGGACTGCCACTGTATCTGTGGAATCAGATCCCACAATCAACCAACAGATTCAAGACAGAAAATATTGGCAAATATTCCAGCACCCGCTAACATGTTACTCAAAGCATTATTTGAACAACTGAAGCCGTGCTCTGACGTGACGTGGACCAGTTGTCGAGAAACAGTATGCCAGGTTTCGAAAGAATGATCCAAATTTATCACAGGCTCCTCCTCTCCCTTTTCCTACTGGAAGTCACCTCCTTGGGCTCCTGCCATTAAAACCACTGGCCAATGTCCCACTCTGCAAAAGATGCTGTAACATTACAAGCCATGCTTGTGACTTTTATCGTTGAGGTTTTATTGGATTCCTAAACCATTTAAACACATGTTCTGTGGCTCCGTGAGGACATTGTTCAGGGTTAGCCTTAACATTAGGTTAATCACTTGAAAATCAATGAGTGTGATCTGATCAGATATACAGACACTAATTTCTTGCCGGGCATTTAAAAACAAAATCTCTGCATGCAGGCTGTTTGTTTGTGTGGAGAATCTTTGATCCTTCATAATACTTCCAATTCAGAAAATATACATATCCCAAAAGAGCAGACATTTGGACAAAGAAACCAACCTGTATTTATCTTGTGCCTTTTGTACAATCAGGCTGTCACTAAGTGGTTCATAGGATAACAGCGCAGGGGCCATTTAGCCTTGCTTGTTCTTCTGTTGCTTCATGGGTGTATCTGGGGGAGCTCTGCACAGCTGGAGGTGCCTTCTCCCAGATGAAGTGTTAAACAAAAGCTCTGTTTGCTGTCACAGGTGGATGTAAAAGATGCCATGACAATATCTCTAAGAAAGGCAGGGGAGTTATCCCTGGTGCCGCTGCCCAATATTTGTCTTCCATCAAAATCATGAAAAGCAGACTACCTGCTCACTTATCACTTTCCAGTTCATGGGAACTTGCTGTGTAGAAATTGGCTGCTTTTTTTAAATATTAGAACAGTGACTAGCCTTCAATAATAGTTTATTGTCTATAAAGCACCAATGTCTCCCTGCAACTGTAAAATCTGACGTATACCTGCAGTTTTTAAAAGTCTGTTCATGTGATTTAACTGAACTACTCCCGAAGGCAAAGAGCTCCACATTCTGACCACTCTCCGGCTAAAGATGGTTTTCCTAACTTCTTTATTGAATTTGTTAATCAGTATCTTATATTTATGTTGTTGACTCCCCCAAGTGGAAACAATTTGCTTACATCTAATCTATCAGTCTGTTCAGAGCTTTATAAATCTCTCTGAGCCCTCTGTTCTGGTGAAAAGAGCTTTAGGATCTTCAGTTTTCTCTGATTTGTGCAAGATTTCCATCTATTATCATGTCTAAAAGCATTCTCCCCTGCTTTATCCTTTATATAACATTGAGACAATAAGAAGCATTGTGAGGCAAACCCTACAACACATAGGTCAGCTGTTCAGGAAAAATGTTCACTACCCGTCTTCTCAGAAATGGATTATATCTGTTAAGATCATTAAGAACTACAGCGGTTAGAACTGCTGCTCACAGGGCAAGGGACCCGGGTTCGATTCTAACCTCGGGTGACTGTCTGTGTGAAGTTTGCACTTTCTCCTTGTGTCTGCGTGGGTTTCCGCTGGGTGCTTCGCTTCCCTCTCACAGTCTAAAAATGTGCTGGTTAGGTAGATTGGCCGCGCTAAATCGCCCTGTAGTGTCGAGGGATGTGTAGTCTAGGTGGGTTAGCTGTGGTAAATGCTGGGTTACGAGGTCGGGGGGTGGTGTGTCCGGGTGGGATGCTATTCGGATGGGTGGCATGGACCCGATGGGTCAAAAGGCCTGTATTTGCATTGTAGGGATTCTATGATTCTACGATGGATAGCAATTACTTGCCTTGTCAGCAATGTCCACATCCTGGGAATTAATAATAGTTGAAAACAAATTTGAAATGTCTTCACCCTGGTAAGGTAGGCCAGTATTAGACTGTACTAACTTAGCATAATTGTGGTTACTGTGTACAGGTGGGAGATGCCACAAGACATGCAATGGCCGATGCTGGGGACCATCGGAGAACCAATGTCAGACCCGTGAGTATCTTTCATAAATTATATTGTCAAGACACATTTACTTCGTGGGCCCATAGATATCCTTTGTTCATGTACTCTTGACTTTTAATCACGAGTTAAATATGACTTGTTAAATGCAATTGCAGGAACACTTTTTAGTTTAATGGAACCAATGCATAAAATAAGGCCATTTGACCCAAATGGTCAGTGCACATGTTTGTATGGCCATATAGACATACTGACCGGTCAGATGTATACATCCCATTGACAATGAACAAGCAGCCTTATCAAATGCAAATAATCTGTTTTTTGGGCAAATGCAAAATACTGTGGATGTTGAAAATTTGAAATAAAAGTGGAAATGAGAAGTCGGGCAAAAACTTGGAGAGAAAAACTGAGCTAACATATCAGACCTGTGACCCAGTTTTGCTGGATGTGTTGTCTGTTTTTAACCACAAGTGACCAGCAAAGTTTTTTTTTATTCTGAGCATTTGCTTTGTAATTTGGCACCTTTAGTTCTGCAGCCTCAATTGATTTAAACACTGAACAAGTGGTGAGGACTGGGTGATAAGAGGCAAATATTGTGTGTATACAAGGATTTCATGAATTATTTTCTCAAAGAGCTTGTGTTAGCCAAAATGAATGAAAATAAATCAAACCTAGCATTCACTCCAATGGGCAACATCTTTCAGTAGATCTAACAGTTGAAAAGACTCTAATTCTCCATTTAAGATGTGCAGTGACTGTTAAAATAGCATGCAGGAATTGAACTAATGATCCAAAAATAGAATCTTAGAAATGACAGTTACATTATTGTGCAAAGGCAGTGTTTGTGTAACAGTACGTTTTTAGGTATATTTTGTATTTTAAGATGCTTGTTTTAAATTTATCTATTAAAATAATTGATTTAATTCAGTCAGTGCTGGCTATCCATGCACATACACATCACCAGGCTAGACATTTCAATCTTGGGTCATTTTGTTATGAAAAATATAAGCCACTTGGATGTATCTTACTGTGAAACATACTGTTAGCATGTTTGAATGAAGTACAATCAGCCTGACTGCCCCCCACGTAAATTTCACTCTTAGCATTTCACGTGGGATGGAGAGACAGCTAACTAGGGACAGCTAACTCTTGGTGTCAAATACTTACCCTTCGTATGTTCTGCACCCTTTTTTAGAAAGGAATTCCTCCACTCTTTGCTGTTGCATTGTTAGTTGCAGCACTACTCTGAGAGAGGCTGGGAAAGCTGATTTTACTTCAAGGTGATGGAAAAGCAAATTTATTTCCCCTACCCCCTGTTCTGATATCAGGATCTGTGGTGAGCATTCCCTGTCAATTGATCCAACCGTTTTTTTTCCCTCTTTTAACAAGACCATGTAGATACTTGCTGTACCTAAGCTTCCCCTGCACTGTCTGAAACCCTTAAACTTGCAGACTTTACAATTTCAGTAGGGGATTAGTTGGCTGGGAAAGGAGGTACTCAGCCAAGAAGACATCCATGAATGCTGCAAACCTTCCTGTCAATCAGAAAAACAGCTGGTTGATGTCTGCCGAGGGAACAAAAAAGTTTAAAATTTGACATCGAAAGAAAGTTGGGCTTGTTGTGCTCTGCCAGGACATTGGCTAGTGAGGGACAGCAATTACCCCAGGCAGAAATCTCCTGAGATTGTTTCTCTGTAACTGGAGACATGGTCACGTATATTAGAACCCTGCCTCTGAAAGCGCGGCTGTCAGTAGATATGCCACCAACATAGAAACAGGATCAAAAACAAAGTTGCTGGAAAAGCTCAGCAGGTCTGGCAGCATCTGTGAAGGAGAAAACAGAGTTAACGTTTCGGGTCTGGTGACCCTTCCTCAGAATTGGCAGCAGGATGTCCTACATTCAAGCCCTCTTCAAACGCATGTTCATGAGATAGCATTCTGTTAAATGTTTAAAGAAAATGGTGAGTTTTGTTTACCATTTATAGTTTCACAGCCTATTCACGCACCAAGTCCAATGCCATCCATTTCTCACAGCAGGTTGGATAAGGCATGTATGCCCAACTCCCTTTTATCACTTGGATGTGAAGCAGTCTGATTTACCTTTTTGATTTAGTTCATTCCCACCTCTTACACTCTGCCCCCGCAATAGGATCACAGTGAACAATGTATGGGGAATCACCTGCACCCTTCCAAACTTCACCGTATCCCAACAAGGCACCAACATACCATACCTCTGGGCCAACTTGTCAGTATTGAATTCAAACAGATTGATATTCAGTTCACAGCAGAAAAGAAATAATTTATTTGTGCTTAATGTCTTTCAAAACAGTATGATATTCCTGTCCACAGTCAGCCAATGAAGTGCAGTCATCATTCTAAAGTAGAGAAACAAATAGTAATTAACTAATTGACCAGTGAACCCCCAGGCTTTTCTTCAAAAAGCACCATGGGGTCTTTTATAATCAGAGGGCTCAAGTTTAATGTCTCACACAAAAGACGGTATCTCCGATATTGCAGCACTTAGTTGCTCCTGCATTGAACTATCAGCCTAGTCTCTGTGCTTAAATTCAGAACTGACGCTTCAACCCATAACCGTTTGATTTAATGGTGAGAATGCTCCCCAATGAGCTAAGGGTGAGCCAGCACAGACACAGCAGGCCGAATAGCCTCCTTCAATATTGTAACGATCCTGCAAAGCATTTAGTGTTCCCCTCATTCAGTCCTCGTTGTTTTCTGCTGAGTGTAGAGTTCTGGATGACAAGGGTCTACAATTCTCAGCAGCATCTGTTATTAACATGCATAATCAGACTTTGTCAGAGCACAGAAAGCTAGGAAGTAGGCAAAGAGTAAAATGTTCTCTTTGTGTAGTCACGGTAAGTGTGAGAACTCCTGGGTGCCTCTCTGCGTGTCGTAATGGGCAGGGCCATTGCAGCCACGAGGCAAATTTGAGGGAAGCAAAAAACTGAATGAACTATTCATGAGATTGCGTAAGTGAACAAGCAGACTTCAGCAGTGGGAATGAATGAACAGGACCCGCTGGTATGCACCTGCACACACAGGTTTCCATACAATGTTTGCATACAATGTTTTCCAAAGTTTCATGTGATATTCCTCATTCTGCTAATGTTACAGTTTTGCACGTTTGTACAGAGTGAGGTAAGGTCCCGAGGAGCGTTGTGGAACAGAGGGGCCTAGGGAGTACAAGTACATAGTTCGTTGGAAGCGGCATCACAGGTAGACAGGGTGAAGAAGGCATTTAGCATGCTGGCCTTCATCAGTCGAGGTATTGCATATAGGAGTTGGGACAGTATGTTATAGTTGTATAAGTCATTGGTTGGGCCACTCTTGGAATATTGTGTATAGTTTTAGGCTCCCTGTTGTAGGAAGGACATTGTTAAACTGGAAAGTGTGCAAAGAAGATTGAAGAGAATGTTGCCAGGACTAGTAAGAGTTATTGGGAGAGGTTGGCCAGGATAGCACTTTATTCCTTAGAACATAAGAGAATGGGGCATGACCTTCCGGAGTGTATAAAATCATGAGGGGCATAGATAGGATGAATGCCAGGGATGGGGATTTGAAATCTAGAGGGTATAGGTTTATGGTGAGAGGGGAAAGATTTAAGAAGGACCAGAGGGGCAACTTCTTCATTCAGAGAGTGGTACATAAATGGAATGGGCTCCCAGAGAAAGTGGTTGAGGCAGGTACAATAGCAACATTTAAAAAATCATTTGGATAGGTACATAGATGGGAAGGGTTTAGAGGGATATGGACCAAATGTAGGCATTTGGAACTAGCTGACTGGGCACCATGGTCAGCATGGACCAGTTTGGGCTGATGGGCCTGTTTCCATGCTGTATTACTCAATGACTCTGCATCAACATGGATATTTTAAAATTGTAAACCAGTAAATAATATCAAAGGGAATAAGTTAATCTCTCCCACTCTATCATACTGATCATTGGTATTGTAAATTCTATGCAAAATCATTCAGTAATTTTTACACAAACACAGTATTACATCATGTGAACCATATTACACATTATAATGTGCATTTCTTCCAGGTCAGATCCTGAGAAAAATGTCGAACAATGCAAATGTATAACCCGTATCCTCATATTCTCCTTTTCCATGACAGATACATCTGCAATTATAAATACAGAATTGTGAGTGCGTGTGTGTGTGTGTTGTGGGGAGAGGGAGGTGCAAAATTTGCACAGTGCCCTTAACTACTTTTGCACCATCAGGGCAATGCGTTGTGGTCAAGACTTGTTGCAAATGGAATTTTTTTCTGTAAGAGTGCATGAATAAGTACAGTGTTTGGAGCAAGAAAATCTCAATTGAGAATAATCCTGCTCTGTCTTTGTAGCTCAACTCTACCTGCGTCTCATTCTTCACTATATCACAATCCTCAAAGTATCTGTATCCAAATGTATATCTAATTAGATCCTGTGACCATTTGCTTGAAACCTGAACTTCGTACCTTTATGCTGTTCTTCATGGTTGGGGAAACAATGCAATCTGACTCCTGTTCTTGCCTCCAAGTGCCTCAGAGGCAAACCTACTAGATTAACTCTAGAGGACTCCCAGTCCAGAGACAGGCCTTGAGCTCTGAGCAACTAGTGGTAAGTATATGTTTAGTTGTTGAAAGAATGTGAGGTGCAGGAGGATGATGTTTGAGGGCTCTTAAAGACTCTAAAACTAGCAATTACCATTTTTCTAATCTTAGATCAGATGAACCAGGAACATTGAGATCCAATTCGGCAATGCCTCAATTATGAAAATTCTCCTCTCTCCAATGTCTCTCTTTCCCTACCTTTGTAACTTCCCACCGTGATCCTCTCTGACCTTCATAGGCTTCCAAATCTAGTGGAATGAGTGTTTCTAATTTTCATTGCTACTGCATTGGGTGGCTGTGCATTCAACTGCCTAGTTTCTAAGTTCAGGAATTCTCTTCCTAAAGCTTTCTTTCGACTGACCCTTATCAACCATCTCGTTGACTAATACTTTGGTCAACTATCTTAATGTCTCTTTATGCAGCTCGATATCAACTTTCTGTTTGATTGCTGTCCTGAGATGTGCCTTGGGAAGTTTTCGTGAGGCACGAAAAGGCACTATATCAACGCAAGTTGTTGATGTTATTTATCATCTCCCTGTTTTATTTCAGCCCACCTGTTACTGCTTGTCATGAGTTTCTCTATGAAAGATGTGATACTTTTAGCCTGGTGCGTGCATGTGCTTGCTCAGCAGTATCAGACACATTTGTGATTTTTTAAAATCAAATTAAAGTTGGTAATGTCAGAAAAATACAATAAAAAATGTACTAGACTAATAGCTATAGATTTCAGTTGTATTTTTAAAACGAGAAATTGTTACAACTGTTAAACATTTTGATTGAAAATGCTCCAGGTCTGATGAAATTCACACCATTGTGACTGATTGTTATTTAACCAGTCAGTCAATGGAGCTGATTGCTAGTGCTGCACTTGATTTCCAAATCATTGAAGCAAAAAGCTGGATCAATGGGGAGCAGTACTACACTTTCACTGTAAGGAAGCTGTCTGATTGAAATCTTTGTGTTTCTATGGTAATATGTACGTTTGGCGGTTACATTGATTTTTATTATTTTCCATTATGACCTTTATGCTTATGGACAATTGAAAATTCACACAAGTTATCTGGGGATCATACAGCGTTGCTTTCTGACGAACCCGTTGCATATTGTCCCGATGTTAATGTGGACTCTGATATTTTATGCGATCAATTTTCCAGTAATAATAAAATGCACCAAATGTGAGCTTTCAGATTTGGAAATGTCATTGATTGATCACTTCAGGCTGTTTAACTAAGTCAAGGCCTCGCACTGGAGCCTGAAAAATAAGTTGCCTCTCAGTGGGGTCAGCGTCACTATTACTTTCCTCTCTTAGTGACGTTGAGTTGGGAGGATCTGGGTGAAACTCTCTCACTCCTCTCCCAAATACAGACTGAATGAAATAGCAATGGAAGGCGGAGAGGGGTCTGAGAAAATTTGACGTATTGCTCGTGCCAATTAATGGAATTGAACCTGTAACTGTTACTTGCGAAGACTAATTGAACTAAAACACGTGTCATCTCATAGATTGTCACCGCGTATCCAGAATTGTCCCTGTATTTTTTCTGCTTGTTAATTTTGCCTGGTGGGAACAATGGGCCAGTTGTAAGTAAATTCCCGCAATTCACTTCGAGCTGTGTCATTGTGGTTACACTAAAGCTTCACTCAGTCACGAGAGAGCAGTTACAAAAAAGGCCGTTTGGTCCTCGCACAGTTCATTCATCCAGAGCCAATTCACATTTACATACGGGGCTGCGAGTCTTTGGAACTCCCTGCCACAGTGAGTTGTGCGGGTGGAGTGTAGGGGCGGGGTAGGGGCGGGTGGTGCACAGTCTTTGTGTATGTTTAAGGCTGAGATAGGTAGATTCTTGATCAGTAGGGGAATCGAGGACTACGGGGAAAGAGCAGAAAAGTAGGATGTGAGGAATGTCAGATCAGCCGTGATCCTATTGAATAACGGAGCAGGTTGAAGGGGCTGAATGGCCTCTTCCTGTTCCTATTTCTTGTGGTCTTATTTTCCATTGCAGCACCTAAGTAGCGTCCAGTACCCTACCCGGTGACTGTTCCATGGGTCGGTCGGTTTTGTATGAAGAGGCTCCCAACACCTACCTTCTTCAGATTGAGGTTTCTCTCCTCAGCCTCTGGAATTTGAGATATCAATCTGGAATTCCTCTCTGGTTTTTTCATTACTTTGTTTGAGGCTAAAGCATCCAGCCGGTGGATGATTGGCTGATACACAAGCCACCCTCTGCATGAAAAAGGGGTGGGAGTTCTACACAGGGTAGATGCTGTGACGTTGTTTCCCTAGCTTGGAAATCTAGAACACCGGGGAGCACTCTCACAACAAAGGGCTGACCGTTCAGGACTGAACTGTGGAGGAATTTCTTCACCTGGAGGGTTGTTAGTCTTTGGAATTGGCTTCTCCAGAGGGTCGTGGGTGCTCCATTATTATGTATGTTCAAGGCTGAGGCAAATGTATTTCCCAGGGAGACAAGGGATAGTGGAGCTGAGGCAAAATGTAGCTATGATCATAATGAATGGCAGAAAAGCTTTGAGGGATCAGATAGCCTACTCCAGCCCCTATTTCTAATGCTCATATATACATAAATATATAATGGTCTGTACACATATATGTGTATTGATGCATGCATTTATGTTTATGCACTTACCAAAGCACACAAACATATGCATACTCATACACATTTGCCTATGTTTATTTACATGGATATTCACATTAGTAATCATTTGAAAGGAGAGTTAGAAGTCGTTTTGCTATTTTAGTTTAGAAATCTAACTGTAATGTGCCTGAAAGCATTCATAAAGTTATCACAGTGGCCTCCACTGTGCCATATCCTCAGCTAGAACACATTGAATCTTCATTGAACGAACTGCCACGGGCTTACCTTTGGAAGTTTGTGCCCTCTGAGAAGCTGCCACAAGGGGAAGTCGCTAAAGCAGAGCCTGTCTGTCCAAACGTTTTTGAGCAGCAGCAGCAGATTAACAGCATTTTCACTCAGGGACACTACACGGAAGCCCAAGCACGCAGAAATGTTGGAAACAATTTTGAAAAACTGGATATAATGAAGATCAACTTATAGAATGAAAAGAAACCAATATGTCAGTTGGCTTGCTATAATAGTCAAATGGAAGAAGATGCTCGTAATGGTAAAATTACTGCCCACTTATAACGAAAATTGCAGTATTAATCCTCCATTACCCATGGCACAAAAAGGAAGAATACACGGTATGGATTACTGATAACTCATAGAACTAAAGTGCCTAATCTCAGCCTGCACCCTCACTGCAATTTTTTTAATTATGCTTTTAGAAGCCTCAACTTCATCTCAGCTGCTGTGAACAGTTAGTCTTAGGTTTTCAGCGCTTTTCTGCAAAGTAAAGTCCCAGGTCAGACTCACAATTCAGAGAAGCTGAACATTCTGCACCTCTTTTAGGTTGGTGAGTCTCTGAATCAATATTGAGCACAGCAATTTCCAAGCCATTTACTATAAGTGAGCTTGAACTATTCTGCTTCCTCTATAATATCACACTGTCATTCGGCAAGCTCAGTGACTGCCTCCTCCTGTTAGAACGTTCTGCTGTGACAGTACATCAGGTTTCATTGTGTTATATACATTGAATATATATATACATATATATAATATATAGTTTACCTAGTTTGCCTTTTTATTTACACAGTTGGACTTTACAACAATGCAGAAACATGTATATTTTATATATATATATATATATATATATAGACGCATATATATGGATTCCCTGCCCGAAAGGCAGCTCCGACTGACAGCCACACGATCTCCACCAGGGTAGGGCAAGGGAGTAGGTCCTGAATCCCAGCCAGAATGGGGATTGAACCCCTTGTTGCTGGCACCAATTTGATTCGCACCAGCTGTCGCGTCAATTGAACCTCCCAAAAGATCTCTCTGTTGCTTTGGCCTGGAGCTACAGATGGTGATGATGGAGGCTCCAACATCTCTTTCATCATGTAGCTGACCTGATCGGTTCAGCCCTTACTCCCTGCCATTGGTGTTTGTTGGAGGGATTTACAGGTTGATACTCCGCCTGTTTGACTGCATTATGAATGCACCTTTGTTGGCACGGTGGCTCAGTGATTAGCACTGCTGCCTCACAGTGCCAGGGACCAGGGTTCAATTCCACCCTCTGGTGACTGTCTGTGTGGAGTTTACACGTTCTCCCCATGCCTGTATGGGTTTCCTACGGGTGCTCCAGTTTCCTCCCATCGTCCAAAGATGTGCAGGCTAGGTGGATACCCCATGCTAAATTGCCTGTAGTGTTCACGGATGTGTAGATTAGGTGGATTATAAGGGGATGCTTTGAGAGTTGGTGTGGACTTGTTGGGCCAAAGGGCCTGTTTCCACACTGCGGGGTTTCTATATATAAAAAAAGTCTTGGAATGGAGCTTCTGACCATGAGGCAGGGATGTGTCGCAAGACCTCCTAAATGTAGTTGAGTGACAAATATACGTGCTAACTACTCTCACTGTGTGGGTGTGGTGTTTACCTTGGTTACTGCAAAGCTAAATTTGAGGTCCCATAGTGATTTGTTCATTTTCTCCTGTTGAATTCTCGGTACACTTCTCAGTAAGAATGTTTATCTCTTCAGCTTCTGACACCTGAATTGTCAACAATTTCCACGGTCTTGCTTTGCTTACAAGTAAACAAATTTTGTGCTTTAGGTTTGTGTACAAAAAAAAGAATTGAGGTTTGTCTAAATATGGTGAATATGTTTGGGCACAGTACAGGAGCAGGAGCCAATCTCCTAAAAGCCCCATCTTTGCTTTCAATAGTAGTTTGCTTTTAATGTTAAAAAGTGATTCATGAGTAAAAGTTTCATGTAAAGCTATTTTGCCAATCCATAGGGAATTCAGCAACTAGGTGTAGGAAAGATTAATTGGAAACATTTAAATGTATTTATCTCCCACTAAGACATGCTCCCAGTGTATTGTGAAATCATTCCTCTTGTGCAAAGTGTGCCTGTAATTTAACAGCAGAAAACAGATGCTGATGTTCTGTTGAAAGGGAAGTTTGACAATGGTGTGCCCCCATTTTGGACTATTACTTTGGTTTTCTTTGCAGTCACGAAGACGGTGTGCGCACAGCAGTGTGACGAACGATGCTTCAGCCCATTTGTCAGCGACTGCTGCCATCGGGAATGTGCGGGCGGTTGCTCAGGGCCAAAGGACACGGATTGTTTTGTACGTGACCGCAAGTAGCATTGACCAATCTCGAGCTTTTTACAGTTTCATGAACTCATTTCAAGGTCATTACTGTAGCCCAATGCGCATCAAGGTCGTTGTAGTAACAATGACCCATTTCAAATGAATTATGGTATAATTGTGGACCCAGTTCATATTCATTGCAGTGACATTATCTCAATTCACAGTTGTCATGGCAACACTGGCATATTTCAAGTTCATTACAGTGATACTGGACAATTTCACTTTCATTACAACACCATTGACCCATATCATGTTCTTTACAGTAAACATGATCATGTTTCACTATTGGCCCGGCAACACTGGCCCATTTCAAGGCATTACAGGAAAAACCTGGCTGTTTCATGTACATTACATTAACACTGGCCCATTTCCTGTTCATTACAGTAACACTGACCCATTTCATGTTCATTATAGTAACCTTGGCCTAGTTCATATTTGTTAACAGTAATCCTGATCTATGTCATGAATGTGAAAATAACACTGACTGATTTCACATTCAGTACAGTAACTTTGCACATTTAAATCATGTCACGGTATCACTGATTCATTGCCTCCCCCATGGATTGGTATGTCAACAATTAAGAAGGTACAAACCTGCATATAAGTGGTTCCTAAAACTGTTGCTACTGTGGACATATATTTCCAGATGAGGAATTGCTGAATCATCTGACACAGGCAAATGTGCCTTGCAGAGGTAGCAGTGCTTTAAAAGGGCTAGCGCCATTATGATGCAGTGCCCCATTGTGCTTCACTGTGATAGTTAAATAGAGAAGGGCTCATTGTTGCTCGCTGGATTGTTGTTATTGCTATGAATTCCCAGCTGTATCCTCTTACTTTTTATGAGCTATACACAAGAATAGTGATGGGGTTGATAAAGTATTTGGTGCAGACACCCTGCCTGCAGCCTTGACGGTAGTGACATTCCAAACACATGCCTGTCCAATAACTCCTTAACAGAGCAACAGTTGTCTTTAAGCTAATTTTTAATTACCGCTTGGCCTGTATATAAATGCATGATGATATACCTTTACAAACTTATCCTTTAGACCTTCTGGCTGATGTCCTGGGAGAACAACCTAAATTAGGAAAAGTGTTTTCCCTGGCTGAATTCTCTGGTACGAAGAACCATTTGAAAAAGTATATGCATTGGTTCATGAGAAAGATTAGGACTTAAAACAGGTAATAAAAAGTAATTCTGATTGAGCTAACTTCATTAGGAAATATTAACCCAACCTTGAGATTTATTATAATTTGTAACGTCCAACCTTTTTATGTCTGTCTAATCCAAGGAATAAACAGATGCTTAAAATTAGCACGAGGATCTTTTTTTACTGGGAATGAATAATACTAGTAAATTTTCTTCTGAAACAAACTGATCTAATCAAGTGCACATCAAGATGAAGTTTCAGTTTAATGCTTACTGAATGATAATTTATGAGTCAACCCCAAACTGCTTTTACTATTTGTTGAACACATTCTGTAGGCACTTAGTAAATAAGGAATTCCTGCAATAAAAAGGGATTGCTGATCTGCCCATCAATCATTCCCAGCAAAGGTCATTGAAACATATATGACAGAGAATAAGACCATTCAGCCCACACACCCAAACACTATACTATGTTATTAATTATTCCCAGGACCAGCCACAGCACCAGTTAGCTACTGAATAAAGCACCCTTTACAGTGCCCATTGGTTAGATACAGGCTAAACACTACGTAATGATTCGAACGAGGTCAGCCAGATGGACCTCATAGAATATGAGTTCCTTGAATGGTGCTATTAATCTGGCCAAATCAGGAAACCCTGGCTGATAGAAAAGAACAAGAGTGTCAGAGGTTCTGTTCATTCTGAGATCTGGCCCTTAGGGAGCTATATCAATGCCAAGGACTCTCTATGTTTAAATAAGAGGTGATTTGGTGAAGGGATACTGGTCCCTGTGGAGTTATTTCACACTCTGCTGCAACAAAGTATTCCAAAACTCTCCTTCAGTTATGAATGTCACATATTGCCACTTCTGTCTTTGAGTGAGATTGTTAAGTATCTGAATTAGGAATGGGATTTGTCATGCAATAAGTACTCACTTCACACAGGATTCTTACGGTGAGGTTCCCACTGTAATAGTCCTAGCCCAAAACTGAAACTATATCGTCATTACCAGAGAAATTTGAAAAGGAAGAAAATAAGAGCATCAGGAGGTTGCATTGAAGTAACAGCTCAGGTCAAAGTGCTGACAGCAGGCTGGCAAGACGGGCTGAGAAGTCTTTTTCCTGGCTGTAATATTTGTAGTTCTGTTTCATTATGGCACTCGGTATCTCAAACATTAAGAGTCTCAAGTTGCAGTTTTTCTGAGTAGGGTGTAATGGCTGTATTTATTCCCTGTAATGATGATATCTCTTTACTTTGCAGGCCTGCACCAATTTCAATGACAGTGGAGCCTGTGTTATTCAGTGCCCTTTGCCATTCTTTTACAACACTATAACTTTCCAGGTGGAACCCAATCCCAACGCCAAGTATACATATGGAGCGTTCTGTGTCAAGAAGTGTCCACGTACGTTTTCCGGAAAAAATGGTCGCTTATGAGCTCAGTGTGAATAAGTATAAAACTCCACGGTTATATGTTGCTGCATTGTCTAAAAAGACCTAGGATCTAATTAGTAAGAACTAAGGTGCAAGTGTTCCAGTGGGCAGCAGCTATGGACGCACTGGAGAGTCAGTTGTTGTATAACACAACATTGACCTGAGCAATTTCCTCGTTAAACAGCACAGCAGGTTAGAATTAAGTAAAAAATCTGCCGAGGCTTTTCAGGTCTAATGTGAGATTATTTCAAATGAAGACATTTCCACCATGCAAATTGATGTTTCTTGCAAATTGAGGGCGGCACGGTGGCTCAGTGGTTAGCACTGTAGCCTCACAGCGCCAGGGACCCGGGTTCGATTCCAGCCTCAGGTGACTGTCTGTGTGGAGTTTGCACTTTCTCCCCGTGTCTGCGTGGGTTTCCTCCAGGTGCTCCGGTTTCCTCCCACAGTCCAAAGATGTGCAGGCTAGGTGGATTTACCATGCTAAATTGCCCATAGTGTTCAGGGGTGTGTGGGTTATAGGGGGATGGATCTGGGTGGGATGCTTCAAGGGTCGGTGTGGACTTGTTGGGCTGAAGGGCCTGTTTCCACACTGTAGGGATTCTAATTCTAATGATCTGCTTTCTAGAGGTGCATTTGAATCAAAACCATGTATGGTCTTGAGCTGATTGTACTCTTGAAGCTGTTTGGGTTATCTCAGTGTCCCACCTGTACTTGTACTCAGATTTTCAGTTGGATTGGAGAATGGGGGCTAGCTTCGCCCCCTAAGCTATCTTTGTGAAGACAAGCATAAGAATTGTCTGGTGAGGAGGGTGGGTCAGTGAACAAGGGAGTTGATCCTCTGTCAAGCTGCTACTCCTTCTGCCAGTGATTTTTTGCTGGGAGCACAGGGTCACAGAATAAACTCTACAGTCAATCAGCAGTACATGTCCATTCTTGGAATGGTATCAAAACTGAATGGCTACAGCTGTCGGGGAAGTCAGGACAGATTGGATGAGATTTTTAACTCACTGAAGGCACCAGTGTTGCCTTCCCATCTTGTTTCTCCCAAATTTCATAGCTTCAAACTTACCCACATTAAATTACAACCCCCTCCCAAAAGAATATGTTTCTCTTCTTCATGGAGCTCACATGCACTTGGAAAAGAGCACTGTGGTAGTTACTAATATGAGAAAATAATTAACAAACATAACAAAATATTGAGTCATCCAGAATTGGGACATGGCAACATAATGCCGTTCAGGTTGTGCAATGTGCACTCATTGCGGTCACCTCACTGTAAGTGGGATATGCGTGTGAGGGTGCACAGAAAAGATATTAGAATTATTCCGAGGGTAAAGGAACAGGCTGTAAGAAAAGCCTTAGAAGCTGAATTGAATGGTGTGAGGGTGGAGAGATGACCTTAGCAAGTGAAGATTGGTACTGGAGACTGGAATATCCAGTCCAGAAATAGGCCATTCAACCTAACAGATCTTTACTGGTATTTATGCCATATCCAAGCTCCTATTCACTCCAAGATATCTAATCCTACCAGCTTTCCATTCCCTTCAGCCTTTGCATTTATCTAACTTTCCTTTTATTGCCATTCACATCAGTCAATGTGCACTAACTTTCACATTCTAACCTCTTTCTGTGTAAAGACCTTTAGCCTGTATTAGCAATTCACTGTCTTATCACATACAGTCAGTACGGCATAGAGGAGGCCATTTGGCCCACCATCGTTACCACCTGTAGGTGGCTCAAATGAGTGAAACTCAGGATATTTAAAATTTAACACATGAAAGTAAACTTAAATTAGCCATCAAAGGAAACAAATTAATCTGGATTAATTTGACAGGCTACAGTAATGGACATATTGACCTCAGGTATATTAGATTAGAGTTTGATGCTGGTCCAGAAATCAGAATATTAGAAAGATGTGTATTGAAGCATTACAGAATCTTCAGTCGACCATGTCTTTTCCAAAGCATTTGTCTTCATTGTAGCATGTCAGTTGTTGGGCCCGGTTGTATAGCCTTATTTTGCAGAATTTAATATAACCCGGTGTTTGGAGTATGATTACCACTTACATCTTCTGATACATCTCTCCTGGTCTAACTCTCACTCTCTCTCTGTGTGCCCCAAATATTCTCTGAGTTGTTTCTTTGTCTTTCTTTCTGGATCTCTCTGCTTGTCTGTTTCCATGTTTCGTACTTCATCTTTTTCTTGTTTTTCTCTCTCTCCTACTTTGTTTTTACTTCATCTGTCTTGTCTTCTTTTTGTCCATCTCTTTTCCATTCTGCATTTCTATCTTTATCTGTCCCTACGGTCAGTGTTCATCTCCTACTCTTTCCCTCTCCATTTCCTCCCTCGCTGTCTCTTGTATATTAAAAATGCTTTCAGAAGAGAAGATTCACTGGAAGATTTAGTTGTCAGATGTAGGAATGTATTTACATTGTTTCTGTGTGTATACGTGTGTCAGTGTATGCACATCGTTATCTGAGGAGGTATGTATATTTGTGTGTATGTGTGCGTCTATATATGCTTTTGTATGTTTGTCGAAGTATTTACAGTCATAGATTCCTACGCCATGGAAACAAACCCTTCAGCCCAGCTCATCCATGCTGACCAGGTTTCCTAAACTGAATTAGTTCCGTTTACCAATTTTTGACACATATCTCTCTAAACCTTTCCTATCCATGTACCTGTTCAACTGTCTTTTAAATGTTGTAATTGTACTCGCCCCTACCACTTTCTTTGGCAGCTTGTTCCATACAAGCACAACCCTCTGTGCGAAAAAGTTGCCTGTCACATCCCTTTTAAATCTTTCCCGTCTCACCTAAAATCTGTGCGCTGTAGAGCCATAGAGTCATACAAAATAGTCCCTTCAGTCCAACCAGACCATGCCGAACATAATTGCAAACTAAACTAGCTCCACCTGCCTGCTCCTGGCCCATATCCCTTCAAACCTTTCCAATTCATATATTTATCTAAATATCTTTTAAACGTTGTAATTGTATCCACATCCACCACTTCCTCAGGCGAATGACCCTCTGTGTAAAAAATTTACCTGTTATTTCTTTTTAAAATCTCTCTCCTCTGGTTTTGGACTTCCCTACCCTGGGAAAAGAACCTTGGCAGTTCACTCTATCCATGCCCCTCATGACCTGTAAGGTCACCCCTCAGCCTCTGATGCTGTAGGAATAAAGGTCCCAGCGTATCCAGCCTCCTCTTATAACACAAACCCTCCAGTCTTACTAACATCCTTGTAAATCTTTTTTGCACCCTTTCCACTTTAATAACATTCTTCTTATTAGCAGGGCAACCAGGATTATATGCAGTGCTTCAAATGTGCTCTTGTCAATATCTTGTATAGCCATGACATATGTGTATTTCTCTCTGTGCTTGTTTACATGTATCTTTGTATGTATGGGTGTCTCTTTGTATGTATGGGTCAAGCTTTGGCACTAAGTTTTTATTAGGGCTGTAAGGAACCATGGAGATAAGTGGAGGGGCATTCATTGGCATGGAAAGTATGAGGGGCTATTGGGTGTCTGTGGAGCCATGTGTCAGCCTGCGTTGGTGTGGATGGGATATGGGGGCATGATGGGGGATCATGGTTAGAAAGCCTAATATTCGACAACACAGGCCAGAGAACCAAGGCAGGGCTTTTAACTGGTGACCTTAGCAGTTGGTGGTGTGGGCCGGTTGATCTAGGTCCCGCATGTACGTGACCCATAGAACAAACATATTGTGTTCTTTTGTGTGCCTGCATATATATTGGTATGTGTGTATATATGTCTGTGTGTTTACTTGAGTCTGGGTCTGTTTGTTTATGTATCACTGTATGTGTGTATCTGGATGTCTCTGCTGTGTGTGTGTTTGTGTGTGTGTGTGTGTTTTTCTGAGCATGTATGGGTGCATCTGTGTAATGTACATGTATTTGTCTGTACACCTGTAGTATGTGTGTGTATAGGGGTCTGCGAGCGTCTATATATGTCTGTGTTGTCTTACAAATAAAGTCTTTCATTTGAAACAGAGATAGACACAGATTATTGTCATCTTGCAAATCTGGTTTTACTTTCTGTCAAGGACATTATCAATTTGTTATTAATCTTTAAATTGTGCCAGTGATGAAAGACATAGAACCTTAACTAAATCTATCCTGGAAAACAAATTAAAAAATCACATGCCAGTCACTGCACATCACAGCACACTTGTTCCAGTCATGGATTTTTTTCTCAGTCATCGTTTTCTCTTTTGTTCTTTTTCTACCTTTATGTACTCAGATTGCTTCCTTTTCTAACGGTGCTGACTCTCAGTTCAATAAGGGAGCCCTTTTGGCCTTTCTGTGTATATCTAGACAGTGAGTGTTGGCAGACTCTCTGACTGTGTAGGACCTGAGCCCCGCTTCACTCTGAGGGGAGCATAAAGCTATTTGACCCTGCCCTTGGGCAGTAAGTTCGTTTTGAGACGATTCCTTGAAACGGCTCACCCCCAGCCCTTCCCAGCACATCCCCCACCTCCACAGATAAAAGACCAAAGAACTGCAGATGCTGGAAATCAGAAGTAAAAGCAGAAATTTCTGGAAGAACACAGCAGGTCTGGCAGCATCTGTGGAGAGAAAGCAGAGTTAATGTTTCAACCCAAAATGTTAGTTCTGCTTTCCCTGCACAAATGAGATCAGTTAATTATTCAGTAGAAGTCCACTTGACTTCCAAACTCTATTATACATATTTTTAATCAACATGTTCAGATATATTATGGCACATCTCTGGAACAGGTAGGATTTGAACCAAGATCTTCTGGTTCTGAGCTAAGGACACTACCACTGTACCCCAAGTGTGCACTCACACCACAAGAACCACTCCCAATCCTGTCGTATGTTTGCTTTACCAACAGAACCTTTGGAAGAGCTGTCTGCTTTTGACACAATACATTCATGTTAATCATAGGATCCCTACAGTGCAGAAGCAGGCCATTCCTGCACCAACCTTCCAAAGAGACTATCACCCTGACCGAGCCCCTGCTCTATCCCTGTAACCTCACATTTACCATGGCTGATCCACTTAGCTGCATATCCCTAGACACTATGGGCCAATTTGGCATGGTCAATCCACCTAAACTGCACAGCTTTGGATTATGGGAGGCAATGGAGCGCCCGGAGAAAACTCACGTAGACAGGGGGAGAATGTACAAATTCAACACAAACAGTTACCCACTGCTGGAATTGAGCCTGTGTTCTTGGTGCTGTAAGGCAGCAGTGCTAACCACTGAACCACCAAGCCACCCATATGTTGTTCAGTGGTTGTAAATCAGTCAGACGGTGATTTGTCTTGATTATTCGTAAATAGCAGAAAAAACTGTGATAAATTCCCCAATCCTGCATTCCCAGAGGTCAAATGAGCAAGGGACGGAGGTATGTCCACATTAATACAGCCCTAATTCTCAGGTTCATGCTCCATTCCTATGTGAACATTCATTGTTAGGGCACGAACAGGGTATTCACCCCAACTGTTGTCACTTCCCAGTGCCTTTATCGGCAAACAAGTGAAGCTCAGTAAAACAAATCCAGTCAGGTAGGAAAGTAAGTAACAGGAATTCGGTCAGACATTGAGCTCAACATAAAGCAGGGTGGTGAAATTAAACTCGGTGTGACACTGGGCACTGCACTGGCAGATATGTGCCACATAACTTTCTAATGGTTGCTGCCAAAAATCCATCCTGCCTGAATTAGAAATAAAGCTTACTTGTAAATCACCCAAAAGGTATAGGTAGGAGGGTCTAGCAGATAGATGTAGTGTGGCTAGAAGTGGATTTCTGTGTTGCATGCAGGTTTAGCAGTGAATGTTGAGTCGGAGTGAGTCTCTGATATACTGGCCGAATGGTAAACCTCACTGGGTGAAGACTGTCAAAGCTTTCATTTAGGCTGTTACTGGGGGGATGGTGTATATTGATGGGCAGCAAAGAACTCGTTTATTACGAATCTTAATAGAATAAATCCTTTGAGAATGTTCAGCTACATTAAACAACCAGAACCCTTCACTCTCTCCTTCCAGATAACTTTGTGGTGGATCACAGTTCTTGTGTACGAGCTTGCCCGAGCAACAAGATGGAAGTGGAAGAAAACGGAATCAAAGTGTGCAAACCCTGCACAGACATTTGTCCTAAAGGTAACCCTCATTTTAGTTATGTTTAAACACCTAACCCTATCCTTTAGTACACCAGAATCCTACTTCATGCGATGTGAAGAAGACTCTGGTACTTCTGTGAAAAGAATGGTTAAATCTAAACTCCTTCCGCGAAAACTCCAGATTTGCTCACTGCAATGCACCAGCTCTTTGCTGATGATGTATGGTTTAACCATTTCCAGAATTTCTCCAGCATTTCACACAAGAACGCGAACCTAACTATGGAATCTCCACTGTTTGCTGACGTCTGAAACTGAGACACAGCCACAAGGGCCTTTTATAACAGGGTCTGCGCTGGCCGGAACAGGCTGAATTCTGGGCCGAGAACAGAAGTGAGCATGGAGCTGAGGGGATTTCTGGGCAGAATGCCAATCTGAGGCCAGTTTCTGTAGCCTGTCCAATTAAGGATGAAGGCCAAGGTCTGCAGGCCGGTGGAGAACTGGGAGTTTCTGTTCCTTTGAACAGCTGACAGCATTACTGTGGGAGGTTGGCACTGCCATTGTAGATGGGCGACTGTGAGGGCACTTCAAGATGGAGATCTTCTCTGAAAATGTAACGATTTGTGCAAATGATGCTGTGGCTGTGGCTGCCAGACTATCTTGGCGAAGAGGGACCCTCTGGTCAGGATCACTTGTGGTCATGATCGCAATCTTCACTGTTTAAGCAGATTTTGTAGGATATGCCTCTTGAAAATCCCAACGATGCATGAAGAATGTTGCACTTATCAATTTGTTGCAAATGTAGCAATGCTACACAAGGATGGGGAAAATGGTATTGTGGGTTGGTCAGCTCAGTTGGCTGGATGGCTGGTTTGCAATGCAGAGTGACACCAACTATGTGCGTTCAATTCCTACTCTGGCTGAGTTTACCATGAAGGTCCCACGTTCTCAACCTCACCTAAGGTGTAGTGGCCCTCAGGTTAAACTACCATCAGCCATCTCCGTCATGAGAGAGCATCCTTGTTCTTCCCTGGAACTGCAATGACTTTGTATTTTTTAGACTCTATATAGATAATGGTAATTGGGAGGCTGTGTAGACCTGCTGGACTTGTACTGTTGCTGCACTCTGTCTACAAAGTCATGGAATTCTACACGATGTCTTGCCCTGTTAGCAGTACTAAATAGATAGCTGTTTAGGATACACACACTTAAAGAAATATGGGCAATGCATTACATCACAACAAAGCGAGCCCTTATTTTATGCTTTAATTAGTTACGTGCTGCAGATGGCCTTCCCAATCTGACTAGCCAACTGCCTCTCTTCCCCCTCTAAATTAATCAATTGCAGGCCAACGTCAGAGTTGAAGATAATTATCCCAAAGCTATGGGCAGGTTGAGACAGTTACAGGATAAGTAGAGGCTGGAATAGTGGACAAGGTAACCCAATGGTGTACTGGGTCAATCTACTGCCCACAGTATGGGTAAGTCATACCAACCAGATGAGTTTAGGTTGAAATCTGCGATCGAACTTTCTGCTCCAGGGTTAAGGAGGAGTCATTTCCTAGAGATTCTGATGAGCTGGTGAGCACTCTGAACAAAGTAGAGCTCAAGTGAGGATGGGATTGACCTTAATCCTCAGCTGGGACTGTTATCTTTAATATGCTGTGAAGTTGGATTGCAGTTAATCATTAAGAAAGGATAGTCAAAAATGAGGGACTTCTTCAACTCCCCTTGTGCTCACCGACAAACAATGTGGCACTTAGGGCACCTGCAGTATCACTAGCATTGTCCTGGCCAAGGTCTTTTTGACTGATGGAGCTGAATTTTCAACCATTTCCATAAGCATGATAGTGGATGTATACCTTATGTATATATCACGCTCACTTATTTTCTGAAAGACTTTGGCAGATTCTGTAATTCACCAGCAGATGAGAGAAGTTAGGTCCTGATGAAAAGGGTGTAAACCCAAAACGTCAACTTTGCTGTTCCTCTGAGGCTGCCTGACCTGTTGTGTTCCTCCAGTTGCACACTGTGTTGACTGAGAGAAGTTAATTGGTGACTCTCTCAGGTGGATGTTAAAGTTTCAGACACTTTTCTAAAGGAGATCAATTCCCCCTTCAGCGTACTGATCAATTCTGATCCTTTGACCAACAATACCCAAACACAGATTCTCTGATTTTTATGCCATTGCCTTTTGTGGGATCTTGCTGCACTCAGATCGTCTGCCGTCTCTCCTGCCTTGCAATAGTGCCTACTCTTCAAAAGTATTCAACCGATTGCAAAGCACTTTGTGACGCTGTGAGGTCGTGAAAGAGTCTATATAGAAGCAAGTCTTTCTTTACCATTTCTGACAAGCTCCCAGAAACTGAGGCTCTCACCTGCCGTGCTGCATCTTTAAACAATTTTGCATGTGTCATTGCAAGTGCCACCAATTCCCGACTGAAAACCAGACTTCAAAGAGCATTCGCAATTAATTGCAGATGCCTAGTTCAGTTTAAGTGAACTTCACTCCTGAAAGGCTTTTTCATGTTGAAGGGTAATCTGTATGATTTAGTCTAGTTAACCTCTGCCTCCTCCCCGCTTTGTCCTTCCAGGGTATTTGCTTCTGTGCAGAATACAGTCAGCACATAATGCTGCCAGAGTCGTCTGAGCGTTTCATTTCTACAGATGTGTGAATGTCAAACGTACTTCTGGCTCTGCCACTCCACACCAAGGTTCTCCAGAAACCCTGCCACCTGCAAAGTTTACCTGTGCACCCAAATACCTGAGCACATTCTCAAAGGGAGAGAACAGAAACTGTACCCCTCCCTTGGTAGTTTATGGGGTTGGGAGGGAAAAGATGCAATTCACTCGGCATGTCTGGGTTGCTGTGGCAACATGCATGAATGTTCTAATCTGGAACTCTTGGTACTGATGGGAGAGGCTCCACGGAATTTCTCCCGCTCTTCAAGCCTATCGGCATGTGTTGGAGGGATTTTGAGGCTGACCGTCAACCTGTTTGGTTATATAGTGAATGCAGCTTCCCTGATCATCAAGTCCTGGGATGGGATTTGAACTCAGAGATTTTGATCCAGAGGCTTGAGGCTCCCCATTGCACCATGTGACCCACACACACACCCTCTCTTAAACCCTGTACATTGTGGTATTGTCCATTGAACGTTGAAAGAAAGGACCTCAGGATTTCCGTTACAATGAATTAAATTATGGTCATGTGGTAGTAGCAGCCACTTAACAGTGTTGGTTGATCATTCAGTACAGGGCAGGACCCCTGGGCTTACCCCCACCCTGCTCCTCTTTGAATTATGCTGGAGCACCTCCTGCAGTTAGGTTTTGGGAGGGAGAGCAGACGACCAGGTTACGGTTTGGTTTAACATCCAGTCTGAAAGATTGTGCCTCTGATAGTGTAACATTGCCTCAGTGCAGCCTGGGTCATGACTACCTACTGAAATGTGGCTGACTTGGAGACAAGACAGCAAGAACTGAGCCATGGATATCGCATCATGGAAATGGAACAGACAGTGAAATGCTTGCACAGTGGGTCCATACATTGACACGAGTGAATGACTGAAGGTCGTGCCACTTTCCTGGTTTTTTTGCTATTTATCACAGGACCCCAACACATATCTTCCATAGGAAATCTTCTGAGTGTGCGTGGTGCTGTGCAGTGTTGCTCACAGTGTCCTCAACTCTTGGCTCATTCAGTACAACCTGATTGTCATGGGCAGCAGTGATACTGTCTGCAATTGGAATATGAATCCCAACCTCCCCCCCCCCCCTGACCCCAACCCCCCATAACTCCCTGTTGTTACCCTGCCCCCATTTTCCAGTCAATGCCATTTCAACAGCTCCTCCTTCTTATTGTCCCTTTCACAGCTTGTGATGGAATCGGAACTGGAAGCTTGCAGATGGCGAAAACCGTAGACTCGAGCAACATCGACAAGTTTATGAACTGCACCAAAATCAATGGAAACCTTATCTTTCTCATCACTGGCATTGAGGGGTATGTATTTCCATCAAATGGCTTTGCTCACTCAGATACATGATACTGGCTTCACTTTGGAGGGTGCACATGGTCAGAGAAAGCGTTACGTAGCTTCTGAGAAAAGACAAATGAGTTGCTGCAAGCACTTCAGTTTTGAAATGTTAAGCTGATGTTGGGGTTGTTGTTGTCAGATTAGTAACGTAAAACAAGCAGTGTCTACTCTAAATCCTGTTACACGTTTCACCTCACATTCAATTCAATTCGAGTCTCGAGATGTAAATTGGACACATGGTGTGTAGTCGTTTTGTCTTCCTATCCAAGTGAACTATTATCTGCCCAACATTTGTAATACTTCTACCCACCTGTAGCTGCCCAACTTCTCTCATGACCTCAATTAGTTTCTTTCTTTCAATTTAGTGGCTGTACATGGTCTAGAAAGGGTCAACTGCCTCCGGCACACAATTATTTAGTGGTCTCAGACTGTGGTCAGTGATATGCCGAAGGCTACCATATTCTGGTAGAGCTCCTTCCTACACGAAGCAGCATGCACTTGCTGAGAGGATCCTGCTTTGTCTCCCAGTGAGGATGGGAAAACATAACGGAAGAGTTGAGACTTTGGAAATGGTTACAAGTGGCATTAGTGAGAGGTCATCTGTCTGCTTTCTTGCCTATAAACTGTCACGGTCAAGTGGACAAAAAGAAGGAAGACATATTTCAGTCAGGAGATGGTATACTCCCTGAAGCAACTCTGCAGAGGTTGGTAATCTGTCACCAAGGTCACTGTTTATTTGCACTTGAACACTCCCTGACACCAGAGTGACAGTATCTCTGACACTCAACCTTTTTATGTCAGCCAGAGGTTCCTGATTGGACCATATTATACAATTAATGGTAAGGCCTTGAGTAGTGTCATAGAATAGAGGGACCTAGGGGTTCAGGTACATAATTCTTTGAAGTTTGCATCAGATATCAACAGGGTGACTAAAAAGGTGTTCAGCACGCTTGCCTTTACTGCTCGGACCTTTGAGTTCTGCTCACGAAAAAGACCCTGAGCTACCCATTATAACAAGGTGTGGAGCTGGACGAACACAGCAGGCCAAGCAGCATCATAGGAGCAGGAAAGCTTGATGTTTCGGGCCTAGACCCTTCATCAGAAATGGGGGAGGGGAAGCGGGTTCTGAAATAAATAGGGAGAGAGGGGGAGGCGGACAGAAGATGGATAGAGGAGAGGATAGGTGGAGAGGAGGCAGACAAGTCAAAGAGGCGGGGATGGAGCCAGTAAAGGTGAGTGTAGGTGGGGAGGTAGGGAGGAGATAGGTCAGTCCAGGGAGGACGGACAGGTCAAGGGGGCGGGATGTGGTTGGTAGATAGGAGATGGGGGTGTGGCTTGAGGTGGGAGGAGGGGATAGGTGAGAGGAAGAACAGGTTAGGGAGGTGGAGATGAGCTGGACTGGTTTTGGGATGCGATTGGGGGAGGGGAGATTTTGAAGCTTGTGAAATCCACATTGATACCATTGGGCTGCAGGGTTCCCAGGCTGAATACGATTTGCTGTTCCTGCAGCCTTCGGGTGGCATCATTGTGGCATTGCAGGAGGCCCAGGTAGGTAGGTAGGTTCCTGGACCAAGGGGGTGAAAATGGAGTCTAGGTAGGTGGAGATGAGCTCGGTGGGGCAGGAGCAGGCGGAGACAATGGGTCGACCAGGGCATTCAGGTTTGTGGATTTTGGGAAGGAGATAGAAGCGGGCGGTGCGGGGTTGGGGAACGATGAGGTTGGAGGCCATGGGTGGGAGGTCACCTGAGGTGATGAGGTTGTGGATGGTTTGGGAGATGATGGTTTGGTGCTCGGGGGTGGGGTCATGATCCAGGGGGCGGTAGGAGGAGGTGTCGGAGAGTTGGCGCCTGGCCTCAGAAATGTAGAGGTCAGTGCGCCATACCACAACAGTGCCTCCCTTGTCCGCGGGTTTTATAGTGAGGTTGGCATTGGAGCGGAGGGAGCGGAGGGCTGCACGTTCTGCGGGGGAGAGGTTGGAGTGTTTGAGATGGGTAGAGAGGTTGAGGCGATTGATGTCTCGACGGCAGTTGGTGATGAAGAGGTCGAGGGAGGGTAGGAGGCCTTGGGGTGTCCAGGAGGAGGGCTTGTGTTGGAGGTGGGAGAAGGGGTCAGTAGAGGGAGGGTTATTTTCACGGTTGGAGAAGTAAGCGTGGAGGCGGAGGCGGCGGAAAAACTGCTCAATATCCAAGCGTGAGCGGTATTCGTTGATATGTGGGTGGAGGAGGACAAAGGTGAGCCCTTTACTGAGGACTGACCGTTCGTCCTCAGTAAGGGGGAGGTGTGGGGGGATGGTAAAGACTCGGCAGGGCTTAGTGTTGCTGTCTCCTCTGGAGCTGCTGGCTGTGGAGGCAGTGGGCGGAGCATTGTCGGCGTCGGTTGTGGGTGGAGTTGCATCGGCGTTGTCGGTGGGCGGAGTTAAATCGGCGTGGGTGGAGTTACATCGGCGTTGGCGGTGGGCGTTGTGTTGGCGGAGGGCGGAGCAGCGTCGGTGACGGTAGTGTCTGTGGTGTTGGTCTCGGAGATGGAGGCAGTGGTTTCAGCAGCTGTGGCGTTTGTTGTCCCGGAAGTGGTGTACCCGGCGGTGGCGGATGTGACGTCATCTGTGGGTTCTCCGACAGTGGCCTCGTGGCCAATGGCGGCGGGTACATTGTGGGGGAGGTCCTGGGTAGGGTTGGGGATTTGGGAGGTAGGGGAAGCCTGTTTTGGGTGGTCCCCTAGACTCCATTTTCACCCCCTTGGTCCAGGAACTCCCTCCCTACATCCGTGACACCGCCCACGCCCTCCACCTCCTCCAGAACTTCCAATTCCCCGGTCCCCAGCACCTCATTTTTACTATAGACGTCCAGTCCCTATACACCTGTATTCCCCATGCAGATGGCCTAAAGGCCCTCCGCTTCTTCCTGTCCCGCTGAACTGACCAATCCCCCTCCACTGACACCCTCATCCGTTTAGCCGAACTTGTCCTCACCCTCAACAACTTCTCTTTCAATTCCTCCCACTTCCTACAGACAAAGGGGGTGGCCATGGGTACCCGCATGGGCCCAAGCTATGCCTGCCTCTTTGTAGGTTACGTGGAACAATCCCTCTTCCACACCTACACTGGCCCTAAACCCCACCTCTTCCTCCGTTACATTGATGACTGTATCAGCGCCGCCTCGTGCTCCCACGAGGAGCTCGAACAGTTCATCCACTTCACCAACACCTTCCACCCCAACCTGAAGTTCACCTGGACCATCTCCAACACTTCTCTCTCCTTCCTGGACCTCTCTGTCTCCATCTCGGGTAACCACCTAGAAACCGATGTCCATTTCAAGCCCACTGACTCCCACAGCTACCTGGAATACACCTCCTCCCACCCACCTTCCTGCAAAAATGCCATCCCCTATTCCCAATTCCTCGCCTCCGCCGCATCTGCTCCCAGGATGAGACATTCCACTCCCGCACATCTCAGATGTCCTCATTCTTCAAGGACTGCAACGTCCCCACCGCAGTGGTCGAGAACGCCCTCGACCGTGTCTCCCGCATTTCCCGCAACTCATCCCTCACACCCCGTCCCCGCAATAATAACCAAAAAAGAATCCCCCTCATCCTCACGTACCACCCCACCAACCTCCGGATCCAACGCATCATCCTCCGACACTTCTGCCATCTGCAATCCGACCCCACCACCAAAGACATTTTTCCCTCCCCACCCTTGTCTGCTTTCCGGAGGGACCACTCCCTCCGTGACTCCCTTGTCCGCTCCACACTCCCCTCCAGCCCCACCACACCCGGCACTTTTCCCTGCACCGCAGGAAGTGCTACACCTACCCCCACACCTCCTCCCTCACCCCAATCCCAGGCCCCAAGAACACTTTCCACATCAAGCAGATGTTCACCTGCACATCCGCCAATGTGGTATACTGCATCCGCTGTACCCGTTGTGGCCTCCTCTACGTCGGGGAAACCAAGCGGAGGCTTGGGGACCGCTTTGCAGAACACCTGCGCTCAGTTCGCAACAAACAACTGCACCTCCCAGTCGCGAACCATGTCAACTCCCCCTCCCATTCCTCAGACGACAAGTCCATCCTGGGCCTCCTGCAATGCCACAATGATGCCACCCAAAGGCTGCAGGAAAAGCAAATCGTATTCAGCCTGGGAACCCTGCAGCCCAATGGTATCAATGTGGATTTCACAAGCTTCAAAATCTCCCCTCCCCCAATCGCATCCCAAAACCAGCCCAGCTCATCCCCACCTCCCTAACCTGTTCTTCCTCTCACCTATCCCCTCCTCCCACCTCAAGCCACACCCCCATCTCCTATCTACTAACCTCATCCCGCCCCCTTGACCTGTCCGTCCTCCCTGGACTGACCTATCTCCTCCCTACCCCCCCTACCTACACTCACCTTTACTGGCTCCATCCCCGCCTCTTTGACTTGTCTGCCTCCTCTCCACCTATCCTCTCCTCTGTCCATCTTCTATCCGCCTCCCCCTCTCTCCCTATTTATTTCAGAACCCTCTTCCCCTCCCCCATTTCTGATGAAGGGTCTAGGCCCGAAACGTCAAGCTTTCCTGCTCCTATGATGCTGCTTGGCCTGCTGTGTTCGTCCAGCTCCACACCTTGTTATCTCGGATTCTCCAGCATCTGCAGTACCTATTATCTCTGAGCTACCCATTGCCTGCCCCTTAACGCACCACCCCGTTGCTTGAACAACATGTCTGTCTCTGGCTTGCTGTAGTGTTCTAGCAAAACTCAACGCAAGCTAGAAGAACAATACCTCATTTTCCGCTTGGGGACCCTGCAGCCCTCTGGACTCAATATCGAGTTCAATAATTTTAGGGCCTAAACTCTCCCACGTCCCAGCCCCCTACCCCACACACCAGGCCTTGTTACCATATAGCCTGCCATTACACACTACCTGTTATTAGTCACTAATAGTCCCATTAACAACTATTCACCTTCCCAGCCTAATCGTTATCAACTCTTTGTCTGTCCAACTGCTGTTCGCTTTCTTTAGGCTCTATCCTGTCGTTTACTCCCTACCTCACCCCCCATCCCCTTTTTTCTGCATATAAACTGACGATTTCCCAGCCACCATCAATTCTGAGGAAGGGTCACCGCACCCGAAAAGTTAACTCTATTTTTTTTCCATCACAGATGCTGCCAGACCTGCTGAGCTTTTCCAGCAACTTTTTTTTTGGTCTTGCTTTGAGTATAGGAGTTGGGATGACATATTGAGGTTGTACTTGACATTGGTGAGGCCTTTTCTAGAATACTGTGTCTCGTTCTGGTTACCCAGTTACAGGAAGGATATTATTAAGCTAGAGAGGGTTCAGAAGAGATTTACCAGGATGTTGCCAGATATGGAATGTTTGAATTATAAAGAAAGGCAGGAAAGGCTGGGACTTTTCACTCGAGCATAGGAGGTTGAAGGTGACCTTATGTAGGTGTGTAAAATCATGAAGGATATAGATAGGGTTAATGGTAGGCATCTTTTTTGTAGGATTGGGGTTTTCAAGAGTGGAGGTATATTTTTAAGGTAAGAGTACAGACATTTAAAAATGACGTGAGGAGAAAATTCTTTTATGAGAGAGTGGTTCGTGTGTGGAATGAACGTTCTGAGGAAATGGTGGATGCAGGCACAGTTACACTATTTAAAAGACACTCAGATAAGTACATGAATAGGAAACATTTGGAGGGATATGAGCCAGGAGCAGACAGGTTGCACTAGTTTAGAGATAACAAGGTGTAGAGCTGGATGAACACAGCAGGCTAAGCAGCATCAGAGGAGCAGGAAGGCTGACGTTTCGGGCCTAGACCCTTCTTCTCCATTTCTGAAGACGGGTCTAAGCCCAAAACGTCAGCTTTCCTGCTCCTCTGATGCTGATTGGCCTGCTGTGTTCATCCAGCTCCACACCTTGTTATCTCAGATTCTCCAGCATCTGCAGTTCCTACTGTCTCTGCACTAGTTTAGTTTGAGATTATGTTCAGAATGGACTGGTGGGACTGGAGGGCCTGTTTCCATGCTGAAGGACTCTGAGTCTTTTAACAGCTAAAATCAGGGAACTCATATTCTATGGCCCAGCTGGCTGACCACATTACATTCCTCAGTAAATATATTCCATAGCAAGCAGGAAGTCCCACACACACATCAGAAGCCCCAGGATTCTGAGAGTTCGAAAATCTGCCCACTTCGACTTTAAGAGTAGGAGCACCTAGAAGCCTCGGGGGTGGGGGCTGGGTAGAGAATTCCAAAGATGCATAAGTCTCTGAAGACCTTTCTCCTCAGCCCTGTCCTAAATGTGTGATCAATGGTTGAGTGAGAGGGGGAAATTCAGTGTTTCTCGCCGAAGATTCTCATAAGTCATGTCCTGTCTGAGTTACTGGTTGAGAATAACACATTACTCTAGGGCTGTTCTCAAATTTGTTCGTCTCGGATTTGCTTAGGTTTTAACTCCCATTAGAAATCTACCCATGGAACTCTGTTCCCCATGAGGGAGAGCGGTGAGGAAGGCCTATGGATTTAAATTGATTGGTTGAAAGATTAGAGGGCAGGTATGGAAAATCTTTTTCAGCCAGAGCATGAGAGGGGCCTGGAATTCGCTACCTGAAAGGGCAATGGAGGCAGCAAACCTCAACCCGTTTGACGTGTGTACCTCACGTACCATAATCTGCCAGGCTATGGACTGGATGCTGGGTTGTGAAATGTGGCTGGGTGGTTTGGTTTTGGCTAACACAGACATGAGAGGCCAGGTGGCCTCTTTTGGTGCCATAAGCACTCTGTGACCCTGTGAGCGATCTGGCAGAGCTGACCTGAGAATATCGGATTCATGAGAGTTTTGCCAGACCGTTCCCCTGCCCAATGCCCGTGGTGAGAGAGGCAGAACTCAATTTACACAATGAACCCGGAGTGGTTGGATGTGGCCCACCAGTAGCATGTCACCTTCTGCATGGCTGAAAGAATTTCAGATTCCTTTACCCTGCTACCCCAGGACATCTCCGCAGGAGTTCCTTAGGGTACTGTACTAGGCTCAACCATCTTCAGCTGCTTCATCGATGACCTTTCGTCCATATAAGTTCAGAAGTGGGGATGTTCCCCGATCATTGCAAAATATTCAGCACCGTTCACGACCCCTCAGGTACTGCAGCAGCCCATGTTCAAAAGCAACATCTGGACAATCATCCAGGTTTGGACTGACAAGTTGATAATAATATTCACACTGCCCAAATGCCAGGCAACGACTATCTCCCATAAGAGACAATCTAACCACTGCCACTTGACATTCAATGGTGGTACCATCACTGAATCCCCCACTGTTGACATCCTCGGGGCTACCATTGACCAGAAGCTCAGCTGGACTCAGTCTATTAATACAGTGTCTACAAGAGCAGGTCAAAGGCTAGGAATGTTGTGGTGAGTAACTCGCTTCCTGACTACACAAAGCCTGTCCATCCACAAGGCACAAGTCAGGAATGAGACGCAATATCATCCATTTGCCTGGGCGAGTGCAGCTCCAACAACAATGAAGAAGTTTGACGCCATCCAGGACAAAGTAGCCTGCTTAACTGTACCCCATTAGCAAACATCCACTCGCTCCAACACCAATGTGCAGTAGCAGCTGTATTATCTACAAGATGCACTACAGAAATTCATCAAAGATCCTCAGACTGCACTATAATCACCATTCCTCACTGGGTCAAAATCCTGGAATTCCCTCCGTCAGGGCGTTGTGAGTCTACATACAGCGCATGGACTGCAGTGGTTCAAGAAGGCAGCACCTTCTCAAGGGCAAGTAGGAATGAGCAATAAACTCAGCCAGCATCGCCCTCATCCCATGAGTGAATGAAAACGCTTTAAAACAAAAATTGCTTCTGCCCTAAATACAGAAACAGCTCCTAAAGAGCTTCAGGTTTTTCTCGGCTAATAATTGAAGCAAAAATATTACATTGACAGGTCAGGATAATTTGATTCAGGTACGTTTTAAACAGTTGATGGCACACATTTTAAATTAACTCTGACAGGCTTCAGTCTCCAGCCATGAAACCAAATAATGAAGGTGAAATACTCTCCTAGATGATATAAGTACAATACCGAAATTATGATATTCTTCTAAATTTGCAGAACTGTGAATTATCAGCTGCATTTAATCAATATTTGTTCTGGATATGTCAATAACTTGTCTTGATATTGTGTGGTAGCCCAGTGGCAATGATGCTGAATAAGTAATACGGTCATTTATTTGAATTCCTCTGTGGAAATTTGTGAAGTTAATACATCGAGTAATTTGTAGGTAAACACATTTGTGCTTGTTATAACATTCCATTATAGTTTGCTCATATTTATCAAGGAAAAGAACCTGACCCCAAACCCCCCTGCTTGATCTAGCCTATGCATGACTGCAATCCTACACAAGTGATTGAACCTTTATAGTCATAGAGATCTACAGCCCAGAAAAAGGCCCTTTGGACCATCGGATTCACGCCAGTCACAAACAACCACCTAACTATTCTAATCCTATTTTCCATCACTTGACCCATAGCTTTATATGCCTTGGCGTCTAAATGTCTCTTAAATATTGTGGGAGTTTCTGCTTCTACCACCCTTACAGGCAGTGAGTTCCAGATTCCCACCACTGTCTGGAATTTTTTTTTTCTCACCTCTCCTGTACACCTTCTGCCCTTCTATCGAGGGAAAAAGGTTTCTTTCTTTCTACACTGTCTGTACCCCTTATAGTTTTACACAATTCAGTCACGTCCCCTCTCAATATCCTGTGCTCTAAGGAAAACAACCCCAGCTGTCCAATCTCTTTTTGTAACTGAAACTTTTAGCCCCAGCAATGTCCTGGTAAATCTCTGCTGCACCCTCTCCTGTGTAATCCCCTCTCTCCCATAATGTAAATTCCAGAACTGTCCACAATACTCTAGCTGTGGCCTAACCAATTTTTTATGCAGTTCTGACATAACCTCCCTGCTGTTAACTCTACATCTTGTCTAATAAAGGCATCTATCTGATATATCTTCTTAACCACTCTATCCACCCAGCCTGATACCTTACGGGACTGGTGTACAGGCTCAACAAGGTCCCTCTGACCCTTGGTGCTTCCCAGGGTTCTACCATTCATCATTATTCCCTTGCTTTGTTTGTCCAGCCCAACTTTACTTGTATCCGGATTGAATTCCATTTGCCACTGAGCTGGCTATCTGACCAGCCCATCTATATCCTCCTGTAGACTAAGTCTATCCTCCTCATTGTTTACTACCCCACCGATTTTTGTATCATCTGTGAACTTAACTGATCAATGGTATGGTGGCTCAGTGGTTAGCACTGCTGACTCACAGCGCCAGGGACCTGGGTTCAGTTCCACCCTTGGGTGACTGTGTGGAGTTTGCACATTCTCTCCATCTCTGCATGGGTTTCCACCTGGTGCTCTGGTTTCCTACCACAGTCAAAAGATATGCAGGTTAGTGGATTGGCCATGCTAAATTGCCCATAGTGTTCAGGGATGTGCAGGCTAGGTTGTTTAGCCGCAGGATATGCAGGTATAGGGTAGGAGGATGGGACTGGGTGGGCTGCTGTTCAGAGGCGTGGTCAGTGTGGACTCTATGGGCCAAATGGCCTGTTTCCACACTGAACGGGTTCTATGGTAACCTACATTCAAAACGAAATCATTTATATAAACCACAAACAACAAGGACTCCAACACTGACCCCTGTGAGACCCGACTGGACACAGACTTCCAGTCAGAAAAGGACCAACAGGATTTCTGATTTATGTATTTTAAATCTTACTCCTTCTAAAATCCCCTCATGCACACATGTGCATGCATACATACCCTCACAAAGAGAAACAAACATGAGTTCTATGATTGGAGGGAAAAGCAAGTAGTCAGAAAAGCACAGTTCCATACCACCAATGAAAAACAACAAATCTAGATGCATTGGTTTCATATCCCTTTTCCTTTCTTCAATGATGCTTCAATGTTACTTGTACAGCAATGATCAACCTTTAGTTCACTTTTCTTAGTTAGACCCAGTTTCCTGTGAGCTTTAATTTTTTACATTCAGCAAGAATGAATGCAGCTTTCCCTGCTCTTTGGATGGAGAATTGGAGAAAACAATTTTTCAGAGCAGCGGAACAGAGAGAGACAGACAGAGAAAGAAGTGTTGATCCTACAATTTGCAGGGTCTCCTGTCTTCTCTGTTTTCATTCCCCCTCACAGGGTCTGTGTTAAACTGCAACCCGACCAATCAAAGGTTGTTCCTACTCTTTTTTAAACTGAATGTAAAGCTTCCTTTACAATGTTCCCATCAAACATTCCTAGGACAAGTGCGGCATGAATGTAGTCCAGCTCTCTCTGCTCTATTGAACAGAAAGTCAGAAAACAAGTTAAACAGCCTCTGCTGGGGCACTACAACAAAAAGAAAACCTCAAGTTAACAGTTTAGTGGATTATTTAACAAAACAGAAATTTAGTAAATTAAAGTAACATTTTGTGGGGTGATGATGCACCCCAGCCTCTGTCGTGCTCACCAGTCTCTGACGACCTTTATTACACCGGTGAGCACCCCTTGCTCCCTCTTCAGGAACACCCGAGTGCATCTAGTTGTTTCTATCCACTGAGCTCTCCTGAACCCACACTAATTAGTGCCAGTTGAAAAGCCAATCAAAAGATCTGTCTATGGACAGAGGTCGCCCTGAAGGCACTGAGGAAGCCCCAGTTCCTCTAAGTGTAGTATCCCCAAAAGTAACAATGTTTAGAAAACTACAAACAGATCCTCGTGTCCCCCCGCCACTTTTTTAAAATATATCAATTTTTCTGATTTTCAGCCTCCACTCCAAAATCAAATAAAGGATGTGTTTTCTTGCACAGTGTTCTGTCACCCCCTTTTCCAAGATTTCAGCATTCTTGTATTCTTACAACTCTGTCCTCTTAACCATCTGCCAAATTCTTTATCCTTGCTGTCGGCTTCAGTATGTGCAGTCATAGGCCCCAAAACTCTGGAGTTCCTGCTCCCTATCTCTTCCTCTTTATCTATTTCTCCAAGCCCCTTCCCTCCTCAAAGAAGCTTTAAAACCCACTACTTGATCAAGCTTTTGTTCACCTGCCCAAAAATCTCCTCAATCTTTATTTGATCACTCTTTGGTGGCCTGTTTTGGGATGTCCTACTGTGTGAAAGGTGCTATATAAATGCAAAATGTTAAAGCCCAAAGGGGTCTCACTGAAACTTGAAACTTGACACCTCAGGCTATGTAGCAGCCCTTCAGCAGTTGCACTGAAATTCCTGCCTGCTCTTTAACTCTCAGCCTTCTGAACCAGAAGTGCTGTCAGCTGAGCCAAGGCTGACACACATGCACATTATGTGAATTTGTGCTTTCACTGGAGAGATTCACCTGTCAAGCTGATTTTGAAAATTCAAGGCTAGAAGGCAAATTTATTTTTGTGCCAAAGTTCCAGATATATATCCCTGGCATGAGAAGCTCAATATTAAGACTACCTTTTGGAAATTCATGTATGAAGGTTAATGACCTTTACACAGCAAGAAACGTGTTTGTTGCATACATGTTTTGTTTCTTTCAATACTGGAGAAGCAACATCAAGTATACCCTTGAGTTACTCATCCATTTTCCATGGCACTTACAGTCTAATTCTTCGTTTTCACATGTTGAAGCTTATTCTGAAGACTGTTTTTGAGCTGTCAACATTATTGGTCATATGGCTTTCTGGAAGACACTATTGATGCTTGTTTATATTTAAACCACACCAAACAAATAATTAAGCAAAATGTGCGAGAGATGTGTCCATGCTGTGAAGGTGCTATGTGAATGTGAACTGCTGTTACTGGCTTATGAGACAACCGTTCAACAGAACTGGCTTTTCTTTCTTTCCAGTGACCCCTATCATAATATTGCTGCGTTGGATCCAGAAAAGCTGAATGTCTTCCGTACAGTCCGAGAGATAACAGGTAATGAAATCAGGGCAAGCTTCTTCTGCTCTTACATCTAAATAATTAACATCCTACTTTACAGTCTTTCAAAAGCAATTTGTGTCACAACGAATCTCCTATTACTAGAAGGAAAGAATTAAGTTTTCATTGGTGATCTCACAGTTTATCTCACCCTGCCTCATTATCCTACTGATGTGTTTATTTCAGCCTATCAGTACTAACCACTTTTAAGTCCTTCCGCAGTAACTCTCTTTCTACTTGGGCAAAAGTAAATTGTGTTCGACATTCCTTTTTTCACCTATATTCCCACATATTTCACTTAGTGTCTCTTGATATTTGAGTCTTTCATCTTGCCTTTGTCTTTAATTGTAGGTTATGATCAGTCATACCCTGAATCAGATTTTTGTTTCAGTCTGTTTCAATGTAAAGCTAATGCACACAGGAAGTACCCTGTCTGAGGGATATTCTCTGGCAGTAGCTCTCAAAGTGTACTTTACAAACCCCCAAAGTGCACTGATGTACAAACCCCCACTGATGTACAACACAGGAACCAAGTCCACATAAAAGAACAGGCCAGGACACCTATCCCTACAATAATCATGATGCCACACAACCAGACTGATTGCCATTTGCAAATTGTCATGAGTATGAAAAACATAATGGAGTTTCATAAGCCATCTTTATGTTACTGTTACCACACACAGCTCTTGCAGCTCAGTGGATAATGTCCCTTCCTCAGAGTGGGCTGCTGCAGGTTCAGGTACCACATGAAGCCTGACATGAGACTAATGTTCTCCAGCTTGGAACCTCATTTGATATCTCATCAAAAACAGCCCCTGTTCTTCCCCTTCTGATGAGCTTTTCTGTGGCTGTGTGGGTGGTCCATGGGTCTCCGTAGAGAAAATGTTTACGAATCACTGTGTTGTAACTGCCCTTGAAGGCAGAGAAACAGAAGGCAATGGGGAAGGTAAAGGGATTGGGACTAATTGAATGGATCTTACACAGAACAAGCACAACTCTGTGAGCTGAGCAAGCTCCTTATGCGCTGTATCATTCCATGGTCTATGATTATTTTCTCCACTTCAGTAACTGCATGGGAACTCATTTCGTTTTATTTATTTTGTTAAGAACACCATTACATGAATATGGAGGATACAGTCAGAATGCAATATGACACACCAGTCAGTTGTACATGACAGTGCAAATGAACTGGAACTTACTTTTTCCAACTCCTGCTACAGAAGTGCTTTTTTGTTGCGCATATTCATGGAGGATATTATTATTCACTTACCCATTTATATTTCAAGACATCTTTCGCAGCACTGAATGGTGTGAAGTTGCAGTGTAACCAAGTATTCACTGACTTCTATTCCTTTACCATTTCAGCTCTGTGGCTGCATTATGACCAGGATAGCTTTAAGACCAAGTATTTACAAGCAGTGATATTTGGGAGTGGGCAGTCTTAGAAGAGTAAAACTTTCATTGGTACTATACAGACTACTTAAGCACTGGATTGGACACTCTTCTGAACAACCCCTGTATTAACTACAACAGAATACTCAGAGTTCTTGATTTTGTATTTTGGGATTTTTTTTCTTTCACTAGGTTTTTTGAATATTCAGTCATGGCCAAGAAATATGACGGACTTCAACGTGTTTGCTAACCTGGTGACAATAGGTGGTCGAAGTCTTTACAGGTAAGCTGGACCACCGGTTATCATTATCTATATACAACCTGTTTCTTTTGTTCATGAAAGCACTGGGCTAGTGGTTACAATTCTGGATTAGGAATCCAGAGGCATGCTCAAATCCCACCTTGGGTCATTGTGAAGTTGAACTCAATAAATGTAGTCATCTGTGGTAGACGAGTATGAAAGCTGTGTGATTGTCATAAAAAAAAGGACGCTTGTCATCCCGACCCAAAGGTGATCCAGCTCTTTACTATTCAGTATACGCAGGACAACTAGAGCTGAGTAAGTGTGCTGCCTTCCTGATGTTGCACCGTATCCCAGCAAAAAAAAACCTGTAAAAGCTCTCAGAGCTATTATTAAGTAGAGCTATTTCCTGGTTAACTATTTACTGTTTTCTCTCTTCACACTGTTGTAGCAGTCCCACATCATGCTTATTGCATAATTAGATGAGACATATTAGTAACAATGTTAACCAAGCTAGAAGCTGAACATTCATGTCCTAGTCCCAGAAACTCCAACATAAAATCTAGGCTGAGATTCCGATATGGCACCCTGTGGTGTGTTATCTTTCAGCTGAATTGTGCAGCTGAGACCCAGTCTGCCCTGTCATCTGAACATAAAAATTCCATAGCTGTACTTGAAGAGCAGGAAGGTTCTCCTGGGAGTTACTGGATGGAACCTGTCCCAGCGTGAGCGTCACAAAGACAGATTGTCGTATTGATCTTCATGGACCTTGCAGGGTCAAGACTCGGTTACCTACACCTCATTAGCCATAAAGCTGCTTTGTGTCATGCAGTGAGCATAGAAGCTATTATTTGACGAGTCGTTTATTTTGCAAATCTTCCCCCTTTCCCCACCCCTCCCCACCCCCGCCGCTATCAGCATCAGCATTCCCAGTTATGATGTAGTGTGGACCTTCCTCACAAATGCATCGACACCACACTTGAGTCCAGAGCTGAGAATATTAAGGGAGCCACAAACCATTGTGGTTTGTGATGGACTAATTTCCAGATGAGCAAACAAAGCCGAGCCACAGTGAATACTGAATCATTTTGCTTTAAGGGGTGCTCCAAGAGCATCAATTTAGCAATGGGCCCTCCTTGACACTCTATTTTTTGTGTATCTAGTTCCAATGAAACTTTGGGGTTAATCCTGGTAAGATCTTTCACACTGGGACAGCTGTTGCCCGAGTCAGCCATTACACAATTATTGTAACATTCAGTGATTTCTCAGGCTCATGGATCTCATGAAATCATCCATGGGTTGAAAGGAGTAAACGCAGAGGGAGTAAATCGAGGCTTATTTGATTGGTTGGTTGTTTTCTTTTCAACTCAGTATGATGTAGGAAGAAAAGAAGACATGTATGGGGAGGAGGGAGCACTGGATGGTGGTGGTCTTGGGTTCCACATTTGTAATTTTCTAGGGAAGAATGAGTTCAAGTCAAATGTGGTGCAGTGGCCCTTCATCTCTATCAAACTGTAGTTGTTGGGGACAAAGCCCACATTGGTTGTACGTTTTGCACCATGGGAGAAATAAGATCTTGAAACTCAAGGGAAACAAACTGTATTATGGCAATAAAATAGAGGATAATTTTCTAACCATCTAAGGGCTAATGGATCAATAAAAACAATAAAAGTCTAATTTTCGTGCATACCTGCTGACAGCTTATCTATTCAAAATCTCAATGTCTGTGCTTAACAATAGAAATTGCCTATGTAACTGTGTCATGTTGTAATTGCAGTCTCTTGCCAATGGAGGCACTCATTTCTTGTGAGCAATATCACAAAGGGTCAACTGGTCATCTGTTGTAATATGTGCATGCTCCAGGACAAATTACAGAGCTAAATAAAAATCCTGCAGTCCCATTCATTTACAGCTAGTGGGGAGTGTGAACACTAGCTGATAAATGTCCAATGTTTAAAAGAATGGTATTTTAATCCACCCCTTCCCAAACTCCTCAAAATACTGAAATTACTCTGTGTAATATTAGGCTTTGAACATTCCAAACTTCTTTTTATTTAATGGGTTAACTGTGGAGAGGAGAATTACAAAGATGCGCGTTAAGCATTTGTCAGGCAAGGCCCTAAAATTGTGATTCCTGGGCAACACTAATCATTTGAGGACGAGGAGAAAAATACTGACAGGTTTTCCATATGTTACATTTCATTTTCAGCTTTTCTTAATGGAAGGGTACCTGTAAGCTATCAGGGTCAGGCAAAGCAATAAACAAACCTTTAGCTCCAAGGGATCACTTGACAGTCGTATTCTAAAGGTTCCATGACATCCTGCCAGTTGCTTCGAGCAGCTAATTACAAGTTAGTAAGCTGGCCAGCAGAATGAGCTCATTACATTGCCCCAACACACATCCACCCTGTAGAACTCCGTCTGATGTCAAACTGACATGCTGCCTTTTGGAAATGCCCTGAGCTGTTACACGCTGTTAAAATAATGATGCAGACAGCCGTTGACGAGGTGGGATGGGATGGCTGCAAGCCTCCACGCAATATGTATTTTCTTTTGCAATTCAGATAATTACAGTACTTGCTTTAATTGCAGGGCTTTTTTAGCATTTCTCAAAGGAATACAGGCAAGATCACACCATGTACATCCAGCTTTGCATCTCAATTATTCACCATGGGCTTGTAGATCCTGTGGTTACATACAATCAATGTCACATGTACTGGTAGGAGTGAAATGCTTTCTCTTGACAGGACTTCCTACCACAACCAGATCCCTTCACACAAAAAGAAAACAAAAGAGTACACACCAATACTATGTTACTTCAGGCAGCAGCTCCCAAGTTGCAAGACCCCCTCCAAGTCACACATCATCTCAACTTAGAACAATATTGCCATTCCTTCAATGTAGTTGGGTCCTGAAATGGACTACCTGATATCACTGTATGAGTACCTGCACCAAATGGATTGCATCAGTTCAAAAGGAAGCTCCTGCACCGATTTCTCCAACTAATTAGGGTTGGGCAATAATTGATGGCCTTTCCAGCGATGTGCACATCACGAGAATAAATAAGAATAAATAAGGGTTGATGATGATCATTTCTGGGATCTGGATTCAAAATAATCGAAGACACATGGAATGGACAACTTCTCTGGTGTAAGGTTTATGTGTGGAATCACTATTACTAACACTTGATTAAGTGTTTGAGGATATGTGAAAGTGTGGAAGAGGATATAGTTTTGTCGGGTGCCTGGGTGTCAAAGATGCCCCTGACTTATGGTGGATTGGAACACTCAGTCATCCTGGTGTTGTCACACTGACATAGCTAATTTCGGAGACTGGAGTTGAGAGACTTTGGGGCAAAGCAAGCATCAGCCGATGCTGACACTAACAGCTCAAAACGTATGGTATTGCATTAAAATTTCTCACATTGAAAAAGGACCATGTTTACAACAAAGGGGAACGGGGGTTGAGATATTATGGTGCAGACAGAATTTCTGCCGACAGCAGACTGATTTTCTGAAGGTATGCCAATTTGGATTCTAGCCAGTGACATAGAAGCCAAGACACTTGCTTTGTGGATATAGTTTTTTTTGACTACTCAGTCTTACAGCTTCTTTCGTACACCACCCCATCTATCTGACTTGTTTATTTTTAAAATAAGCCCACCGCCAGTTAACCCAGTTAACAAATTAAAGCAATTTACTGCTCACCAGGCTCACTGCAACAATGAGACAATTAAAGGGAGGGTAGGAAGTGAGGGAGGGGGCCAAATTACAATGGAGTTAGGGGAGGGGAAGAATGAATCCCAGTTCCCGCGGTGCCCACTTCTATTCCCTTTTTTAGAATCAACCCAGTCAATTAACTCAATCCATTAACCCCCAATAACCTGCTTGATGAGTTGCTACGTTAATGGGCACTCAGCTGGACCCACTGGCTGCATCGACTGAGCAGTTGTGGGCAAGAGATAGTAAAGTGCCCTCAGCACTTTCTGATAGGCATCACCTTCTTCTGAAATTGCCGGTCACAATTTGGGAAGTGGTGCAATGTGAGCTTTGTAATGTGTGATTCCTGTGTGTTCTAATGCACAAGGTGTATGTTTTCTCCCCTTGTACAGTGGGATCTCACTACTGATTCTGAAGCAACAGTGGATAACGTCGCTTCACTTCCAGTCCCTGGTGGAAATCAGCGCAGGCAATGTGTATGTGTCCGACAACCCCAACCTGTGCTATTATCACACTGTCAACTGGACCGTGCTCTTCAGAACCAGTTTGCAGAAACCAGTTATAAAGAACAACAGAAATTCACAGAATTGCAGTAAGTAGCGTGGCTCAGGGAAAAAGCATTTGGAGCAAATAGTTTCAACAGAACCAACTCAAATGGAAATTTACAGAATTGGGAGCAAATATAACTGTTACACCCTGCCTAATTTTAATAATTGCAGAGTAATATTGGGTGAGGTATGATTCTGATCCTGAGAGATTTCTGGCCTTTGAGATATGTTAAAGTTAATCCTGCTGTTTTTCTGCTTAATCATTTTACTTTGTTGTATATTAGATCTTCTAAATATCATTTGATGGGTTATAAAAATGCAGGGTTGAGGGTTACGAGCATTGCAGCTTAAAAGAGTTTTGTTCTGAAAAGGGAGTGAGAAATGAGGACAGGAGCACATTTCCATTTCCACAGTGGGATCTGGTACAGAAGCCATTTGGACAACAGTACATAAAAACCAAAAGAACTGCGAATGCTATAAATCAGGAACAAAAACCAAGTTGCTGGAAAAGCTCAGCAGGTCTGGCAGCAAAACAGACCCTTCTGAGGAAGGGTCACCGGACCTGAAACGTTAACTCTGTTTTCTCCTTCACAGATGATGCCAGGCGTGCTGAGCTTTTCCAGCAACTTTGTTTGTGTTGACAACAGTACATGCTGGGAGTGCTTGTAGCTCATGCAGAATCCATGGAAAGAAACAATATTGATGGGTGGAATCTTCTGAACTTAGCTGCTGTCTCGTGCACTGTGCACAAAAGCCCACTCTGACTCTTACAAGGAAAGTACTGGCTGGATCTCGTACCCATCAGGCACTGAACAGGGCACCAGCGAAAAGGGCCTTCCTGCTGCTGGTGTCCAAACCAGCTGGAGCTGTTGACCAATGAGAGATCGTCAACGTTGGCATTCGGCCCTCCCATGGCACAGGTACAAACCCCGCCCCCTGTCCGCCCTTGCCCCTGGTGTCCCAGGACCAAGGGGTGACCCAAGGACAAAGGGGAGGTCTTTGCAGTTGTTATGGTGAGAGAGAGGCGCCCAAACTCCGATCAGACTCTCGGCAGTTCTTCTTCTTGACCTGCTCCGTGGCTGTGCCCTTGATCATACAGAAAATAATTTCACATCGAGGGCCTTTCCTTCAGACTGTCATATGGCCCACACAGGTTTATCTATCAGCTGAGCCACCTGTCAGTTGTCCCACCAGGAGCTGAGAAACCTTTGGCCCTGAAGAGAAGATTCTTTGATGTGGTCTTTAACCGGCCAGTTAAGGATATTTAAGTGGAGGTGAGTTTGGGGATGTCATCCTGAGCCTTCTCATCTGGAACATTCTAGTGTGTGGACGGGAAGGTGATGGTTACCAGTCCTGACCGCTGCTCACCTCAATTTTCCAGACCTCCTGTGGGCCCGGAAGATTCAGCCCAACATTCAATCAGATGAACTGTGAACTTCATCCCACCCTCAACAGATGTTGCCTGAATAGCTGAATATTTCCAGCACTTTATATATTTTTTTCAACCCTCCAGCATCTGCAGAATTACGCTCTTGTGGAATGTGGAGCTGTTTGGCAACAGATACTGTGTGGACAGTCTTGGGTTTTGATGGTGTTGGCTGAGCAAAATCTGGTCATCTTAGAGCTTTGGCTTATCAGTGGACAACAGGCCTTCATTGGGCAGTACGGTGGCTCAGTGGTTAGCACTGATGCCTCACAGTGCCAGGGACCTGGGTTTGATTCCATCTTCAGGCGACTGTTTGTGTGGAGTTTGCACTTTCTCCCTGTGACTGTGTGGGTTTCTTCCGTGTGCTCCAGTTTCCTCCTACAGTCCAAAGATGTGCAGGCTAGGTGGAGTGCCCATAGTGTTCAGGGATGTGTAGATTAGAGGGATGGGTCTGGGTGGGATGCTGTGAGTGTTGATGTGGACTTGGGCTGAAGGGCCTGTTTTCACATTATAGGGATTATATGATGATAACTTTAAATTATTAAATGGCCAGTCAAACAGAGCCACATTAGGCATGAGCTGTGCCATTGTTTGCAGCTGGAAGACTTTGTTTGTGATTAACTGGCTTGAAATGGTCTATTTCTGTAGAAGTTACTGCTGCACTCAGATTTTTATTATTTTCATGGAACATGAAGCAAGAGGAAATTGATGTCAAGAATGTATTTTATTCCTTCGTGCATTTATGAAAAGTAAACCAGTTTGTTGGTTAACTGTTGTGCACTTTTTATCCATTTATCGGGAAGTTAAGTGATCCCACATGAAGTTGCATGTAGAGCTCAATGTTTCCCTGGTAACAATGCTCTTTCATGGACAGTAATGTTCACTCTGGGTCATGGGGAATGCATGGATCTCTTGCAGAAGTGACAGAGTCACTGAATACAAACATGTAGTCGTTGTGTAAAACGGCCAAATTAGTGACAGCATACTTGGTAAATTTAATTGACATCTTGTATATCTTGTGACTTGATGTTTGGGGCTAATATATTATCATGGATAGAGGATTGGCTAACTCATGGAAGATGGAAAGTTGGGATAACAGCGTCTTCAGGATGAAAATCTGTAAATAGTGGTGTGCCACTGGAGTCAGTGTTGGGGTCACAATTATTTACAGTAAACATTCATGACTTGGATGAGGGAGTTGAATGCATTTTAGCCAAATTTGTGGCTAACACAAACACAGGTAGGAAGACAAGTGGTGAGGATGACACAAAATCTGTAGTTGGATAAAAATTTGGCAGATGAAATATAATATTGGGAAATGTGAGGTAGTACACTTTGGCAGGAAGACTAGAGGAGCAGAATATCATTTAAATGGAGCAAGACTGCAGGAAGTTACAACACAGACAGGTTGGATGTCAATCTATAAATCCTTCCGATCTGCTTATGGCAGGCAGTAGACCTGGTGAGCCAGAACTGCATGTTGCTGCAGTGAACAGCCTCCCTACATTAGAAGATTCCATTTGCAAGTTATTGTCATAAGCAAGTGTCAGTTTTGTTTAAAGGGATGACCACACACAACAGGAGACAGTACTTTGCAGCTGAAATAGAATAGAATATAATTAGTGATTATATTTCTGTACAATGTGGTGACGTATCTTTACTCAGAACAGAAACAGGCCATTCAACCCAATTAATCTGCCAAGGTTGTTGTCCTGTTTTATCTTCCTTGTCTCAACATATCATTCTACATCCTTTATCCTCATCAACTAATTTCATTTCGGAAATGTGTAAGTTTTTTTTTGTTTCATCCACTTTCTCACTCTTTAATCTTTGTGTAAAGGTGTTTTTTTTAACCATTGGCTTTATAAATGACAATCTAATATTTATAGCCTGTCATCGAAGCAAAACACTGCAGATTCTGGAAATGTGAAATAAAAATTCAGAGTCATTCTGGACCTGAAACTGTTTCTGTCCTCTCAGATGCTGCCAGACCTGCTGAAATTTCTCCAGCACTTATTTTGTACATATAGTCCTCAGTTTTGGATCCTCCCACACTTCGGAAACATTCTCTCCAGAACTGCCATTCATTCTTTTCAAAGCATGTCTCAAGCCCTCTCAAAGTTCCTCCTTTCTGAAGAAAACAGTGCAAACCATGGACTGCAGGCATTCTGTCCTTGCATATAGTGGTGCTGCCGGAATGCTTCTGTGGCAGTGGGTCATGAGAGTGGGTGTATTGGTTAAAGAAAGGCTGGAACTTGGGGGCAAGTCATGTGATGAAACCTCCAGAAATACATTCAATCAGAGTTGGCAACTCTAAGTCCACATCTTCTGCATATTGGAGGTAGAATGGATCTTTAGCATTGATGCAGTTGAAGTATGGTAGCAGGCACGGCATGTCTTTCTTTTGTTGAGGTGGCCCTAGGCAGGTAATGTAATCTTGTGATGCAGTGTTAGTTGCCCAGTCTCTTGACCAGGAGTCCCAGGTGCAAGTCCCACATGCTCCAGAGGTGTGTAACAAAATCTCTGAACAGTTGATAAGAAAAAATATCTAATCCTTTGCTTACTGATGATTAAATAGTTGGCTGTCATGACTGGTGTAACTAGGCAGATTTACTGAGTGAGATTTTTGTTACTTTCACAGCCTCTGACAGGATGATGTGTGACCCTTTGTGCTCCGATGATGGGTGCTGGGGTCCAGGTCCAAACCAGTGCCTGTCTTGCAGATTTTTCCGTAGAGGCAGGACTTGCATCGAATCTTGCAACTTGTACGAAGGGTAAGTCTGAAAAAACACACACACAATTTTCCTGATTCAGTTGTTCAGTTCATCAAGCTAGTATGTAACTGAAAAATTAAAAAGAAAGGACTTGCATTTGCTTGAAGAACTCGGTAACAACTTGTACTGGTACAAATAGTTGTAATAAAATACCCCAAGGCACTTCACAGATCCTTCACAAAACAAACTATGACACCGGGCCACATAAGATCAGATGACCAAAGCCTTGATCAACAAGGGAGTTTTTAACAAGTGTCTGAAAGGGGGAATACAACTGATAGTTTAGAGAAGGGATTCCAGGGCTTTCAATTTAAATAGTGAAATTCACAACCATCAATGGTGGAGCAATTAAACTCATGGCTTCTTGCGAATCTAGAGTTAGAGCAATGCAGAGGTCTTACAGTATGGTAGAGCTTGAAGAGATTGACAGATAAAGGAGTAATGAGAATTTTAAGACTGGCTTCCAGTTTAACAACAACTCAATGTAGTGGGGCAAGCACAAGGCAGGAGAATTGGAGCAAGTTAGAATTCAGGCATCAGAATAGTTAGCACAAGAAAGGAGCACCAGATGTGACCCTGGTTATCAGGAACATAAATTCTGAGTAAACATTCTGACATAAGGTTTGTTGACTTTGGGAACCAAAAGAAATGAGCTGATTGATATTTGCAAAATTGCAAAGGCGATTTACACGAATTGATGAGGACCAACACCTTTTTGGTCAGGTTTGGGATACAGACAGCAGAGTTTCGGATGATCTCAAGATATCAGAATGTGGGAGGTTGCCTGGGAGTGAGTTAGTACATTCACATCTAGATGAAACAAAGACCTGAATGTGGATTTCAGCAGCTGCAGAGCTGATGTGTTTGCAAAGGGCATGATACTGTGCAGGTGCCTTGTTGCACTTACTGCTGTGACAAGAGCTCACAGACACTGCTATGTCCACAGGGATTTTCAGTCTCCTGAGCTAATTGCACACTCCCCATTTTTTCTTTATAAAAGCTGCTGATAATACCAGGCAAAGGATGTGTTCCACACCTGACTCATTGATAACAGTTATTGTAAGATAGCAACATCATTTCCTGGCTCAAAGAATGGGACCATTTTGTTGGACCTTTGCTGGAATATTGTGAACAGTTGTGGGAGCCACATTACAGCAAAGATGTGAATGCACAGGAGAGAGTGCAGAAGTAATTTACAGGAATTGTTCCAGGAATAAGGAACTTCACTTATGAGGATAGATTGAAGAAGTTGGGATTGTTCTACTTGGAGAGAAAGTTGAGACGTGATTTGAGAGAGGTTTGCAAAATCATGAGTGGGCTGGATAGAGTAGATAAGGAAAAGATATTCCCATTCACTAAAGGAACAAGAACGAGAGGGTATAAATGTAAAGTGATGTCCTAAAAAAGCAAGGGTGATATGAGAGAAACTTTTTGACTCAACATGTAGTTAGGGTATGGAATACAGAGCCTGGAAATGCAGTGAGGCAGGTTCACTTGAGGCATTCAAGAGGGCATTGGATGATTATTTGGATAAGAATGATGTGCAGGGATATGGGGAAAAGACAGGAGATGGCACTAGGGGATAGAAACCGTGCAGGCATGATAGGGTGAATGACCTTTTTCTGCACCGTAACAATTCTGTGATTCTGGTAGACAGCAGTTCCTGGAAAATGATAGTGCCTGGATTTGAAGAAATGTAGTCATTCTTAGCATACTGACTTGTCATAGTCCTGCAACCTCTCCTGCTGATGTAAGTACCTTTATATGCAGTCAGCACTCAACTCAAGGAATCATACAGTAGAAAATGCATGGGTTATTGGAGCTCTGAGAGCGCCATTAGAAGAAACAGCAAGGAAAAGGTTAAAATAATAGCAGACTCCAGTTTTGAATGACTGAGCGCGTGAAAGTGGCTTTACATTTTCCACTCCTTGTTGCTGTCGAAATTAAAGCAGACATGAAAAAATTGGAAGTTTTTCCACTGTCTGTGGCTGAAATATGATATAGCTATAGAATTATTTTTTAAATCTTGGGCAAATAAGAGTAGCATCCCTGCTGTCAGTGCTGGGGCAAGGAGTCCACATTTCACTGAAGAACAGAAAAGCTAGACAGGAGAGATGTTGAGGTCTTTGAAGACATACTTTGAACACATTGTTGTTATTTATGAATGGCATTTTTTCAATGTCAGAAGTCATTGGGAGAGGAAGACTATAGATCAATAAATAACCATACTGGTACATCTAGCTGAATACAGTAAGCTTGGATAACTGAAGGGTGATCTTGTCAGAGATAGGATCAGCTTAGGCATAAGATATCCTGCTGTAAGAGCACACCTGTGGAGAGAGGAGAAACTTACTTTCAAGAAAGATAATGACATGTGCAGAAGCTTGAGTTTGTTAATCATCAGCTTGAGTGCATTAATAGGAAACAGAAAAGGCGTTACATTATGTGAAGAGACATTCCAGGCCGAATGAGAACAATAGATTGAGAAAAGAAAGGAGTATTTGCAAACAACCCAGCTGAATGATCAAGGGCAGAGATTGAATATAAATATCACAAGAGAAAAGGGGCTTGTGCAGAACAAGGCAAGTGGGGCTCTAACTGCAAGAAGTGGAATCGCTTTGCGCACTGGTGTTTAGCTAGTAAGGTGCTAAAGTAGAGTTTATAAAGACCTCAGCCAATGAGTCTGCAAAATCATTTAACACCATACAAACATGTTGGCGTTGTCAAATCTGGGAGTGGCAAATAGTTTGTGACAGCTAGCATGGCGACTGAAGCAGAACATCATGTCAAAGTGAAGTGTCAGATAGACACCAGTGCTTCATGCCACATTATCAAGCTTCACAGAACTTCAAAGTCTTTCAAGATAGTGATTCAAAATGGAAGCCCTCAAAGGTAAGGTTGAGACTACATGGTAGGTCATTCCTTATGTGAAGAGGACAACTGAAGCTGGGAGCTCAATGCAATGGGTAGAATGAAGATGTGGAGTTCCTAATAAAAAATATTTAGCAAAATCGAGCTTTCTTCAGCTGAAGCAAGTCTAAGACTTGGGACTTAGAATTCTAAACATGACCAAAGAAATTTTCTAAAGATGGGTCCTGAACCAAAACGTCAACTTTCCTGCTCCTCTGATGCCGCTTGGCCTGCTGTGCTCCTCCAGCTTCACGCTGTATTATCTCTGACTCCAGTATCGGCAGTTCTTACAATCTCCGAAGAAATCTGAAGTTCTTTGCAGGCCACAAAACCATCCGGTGCTGAAGAGATCCTAAAATATTATGAAGATGTTTTTCCAGGTCGCAGATGTTGTCCTGGTGAATATCATGTCAAAGTAGACGAGAGTGAGAAACTGACCCAGCGTCTGGTGAGGAGAGTTCCATCTGTCCTCAAGTCCAGCTTGAGGTCCACCTATAGATCAGATTATCAGAAAGGCAGCGGTGAAGATATCTGGAAAGCTGAGAGCATCCATGGACCCAAAGGATCACAGTAAAAGGTTGAAGAGATCTCACTGCACCATGCCAACCATAGAAGGAAATGTTGCCTCAACTTGCCAAGGCAAAGGACTTCATTAGAAACTGATGTGAAGGATGGTTACTGGAAAATGGAGTTATTTTCTAGGTAGTTTTCTAACTACACTCTAGATGCTATTTGGATGTTGCAGCTGCTTGTGTATGCTGTTTGGCATTTCCACAGCTTGAGAAGAGTATCAACACACCGAGCATGAGATAGTCGGTGACCTTCCACAAGTTGCAGCAATAGTGGATGATCTGCTAGTCCATAGAGACACGCCAGTGTAAGAAACCATTGCTGATCATAATCAGAATCTGATACGACTGCCAGAGAAGTCTCACAAGATGAACAAGTAAAAAATGTGATTGCAGATCCCTGAAGTCAAGTACATTGATCTTGTACTGACCTCAGGGGACTTCATCTTGAACCTGACATGGTGGGAGCTATAACAGTGATCAACAATGTGAAGGCAATCTCATGTTTTGTTGGATTCCTGAACTATCAGGCACATTTCTTTCCTAATTTGTCATCAGAATACAATGGAAGCTTGCTTCTAGGATCTACTGGAGCCCAGAACACAAAGAATTTTCACATTTGACTTGAAGTCAAACTACTGTGGTACTACAACATCAATGAAGAAGTTACTTTGCACTGTGATGCCAACTTTATGCAGCAAGACCAATTAGTTACATTTACATCCAAGGTGCAAATGCAAACAGAACAACGTTACACTCAGATTAAGAAAGGATGCCTGGAGATTGTCCTGTCTTGTGAACAGTTTAATTGATACCAGTTTGAGAGGGACAAAGTGACAGTGATGTCATTTCACAACATTTTTTTCTCAAACTGCTTCTATCAGCTTCCAAGTGTCTGCCAAGAATGTTACTACATATGGAGATAGCATCTGGACATGACACACAAGTAGGGAAACAGATGTACATTGAGGACATACTGTTGAGAACAGGGCATTGTATGAAGAAAGCTGAGTGAAATAACTTCACAGAAGCTGGTACTTCATCACCAAGTCACCCTTTATTTACACGTGAAGAGTTCTTGACATTGATTTAGTTCCCTCAGAACCAGCTCTCAAAGTGAACAGAATCTCTGACACTCCTGTTTATATCGGTCAGCCAGGGCTCCCTGATTGGACCAGATTAACAGCCCCAGTCAGGGAACTGATATTCTACAAGGTCCACCTGACTGACCTCATTACAGTCACTGCACTGAGGATGCTCAGACAGAGCGTGAATCTTCCAGATTTAACAAGAAGCAACAGTTCGACATCCTCTGGAAGTCATCAACCCAAAATCTGCACTGTTTAAATACTGTCTGTGCAGAGACTGAAAGAAGTGGAATGGCTAGAGTTAATACTGTGGATTCTAATGATTGATCATTTTCCTTCAGACCATGTGTATCGGGTAACTTTGCATAACATGGAACTGCAAATGATAGTGCATTTTACTTTTTTACTAAAAGGGGATGTTTGGAGAAGTGCAATTGTACTTGGTGTACCAGCTGGCTTGCTATTGTCATGTGGCATGTATCTCTGCTGTCAGTGTCTTCGTGAGAAATTTGTGGCAACCATTAAACACCAATGACTTCAAACACTTGGTGACTAGGAAATGTGACCCTTGTGCTGCTTGGAAGAGTAAAATGTAAAGACATTTGTACATTTACTGCAGAGATCCCACACTACTTTTGGATCTTGAGTGGCCTAGTGTACTTGTTTAATCCCCCTTTAACCCTTCCTTTTTAATAACTGTATCCTTTTTAATTCCGTACTCATATATTGGAGAAGCAGGAAACGTGGTCAGCACTGGGTTACACCACCTTAAGCTCCTTGAGTTGCTTGCTAAGGTGCCTGTCAATCCCACCTGCGATTTCGAAATTTCTTTCAGTAAAACCAAACTGTTGCTGGGTGTAACACAGCTATCATGTTTGTCAATACTAACTGCTGCCAGCACTGTAGCTAGTCCTTGCCCGGTTTCTCAGATATTCTTCACCTCATTCCACCTCCATGGTCTTGCCAGCTGTAATCAGTGAAGCTTCGGAAGCCCCCTTTGTGCCTGCTGCTTATCATTGCCATTGGTGCCAGGCAGGCAGCTACCTCCTCCAAAAGGCACTGAGAGCCACTTTATTTGGCACTGGGCTCACATTCCTGGACACTTAGACCATTTATATTTGAAATCAAATTCACAACAGCTACAAAGCTCAAGTATGGATTCATCCTAGAGTCTGGATCCCAACCCTGCATTGAACAGAGATAGTAGGAACTGCAGATGCTGGAGAATCTGAGATAACAAGGTGTACAGCTGGATGAACACAGCAAGCCAAGCAGCATCAGAGGAGCAGGAAGACCCTCGGCCCGAAATGTCAGCCGTCCTGCTCCTCTGATGCTGCTTGGCCTGCTCTGTTCATCCAGCTCTACACCTTGTTATCCCTGCATTGAACATCTCTCCTGGGTCTCGAAGGTGAGAAAAGGTATTGCTCTGCGCAAAGGACCTCTAACCAGTCTCCTCAACTTACTCCTTCACTTGTTCAAACACCATGGACTTTAGCCCTTAATCCAGTTTTCTCGTTTAAAAAAAAAATGGTGATTTTGATTTTTCATTTTATCATCCTACTCCCAATCAAAGTTTGCAGCAAGGTAATTGTTTCACGCTTTTTTTTTGTTTTGCCTAAATGAGGCTTGTTCAATTTGATAAAATGTCACATCTTTGATTCTAGTTAAAGTCTGGATAGGTTGTTTACAATTAAGAACCACTAATTGCGCAAGGAAAACGATGGAATTAGTTTGAGAGAGATGAATTTGGAAGTACTATATGCATTTCCCTTGGTAGGAGTAAAAATATGACAATTATTATTTGTTATGGAAAAACAGCTGTGATTTCAGACAATGGTACATTGTCTTTAATTAAAGTGGCTTGTTTACAATGTAATACTTTCTTATTAAATATCATTTGGCACTGCTTTATAAACTCTGTAATTTAGTTTGTTTCAAAAATGCTTTTGGATACATTGGGAACTAGTGATGTTATCTCCTGACATCTGACTGCATTTCAGTCATTGGATTGTTTATCCAATTCATTAAAATACAAGCCCCAGTGAAATTCTGTTGATCCAAATTACTTTATTACGTCCTCAATATTTTTGGGAAGGGGCCAAATCGGCACTCTGTAACCAATGTCAGAAATGAATGGAGAAAGACTCCTCCTATTACTGGTCAGTACAGATCATTCATTTGTTTGAAGGTAGTGTTGAAAGGCTGTGCTGAAGGTATGTACTCCAGGTTAAAGTGCACCTTGATGCTATAAGAAAATGATCCATCAGCAATTGATATGACAATGACCCCAAACAGTCCCAGCAACAAAATGGAATTGATTTTCAGTTCTAGGGTAACTTGAAGTTGGCATAATTTCCAGGTCCCAGTGCCCAGCCACGCTGTCAAATTTGAACACTCAGGTGGATCTGGGTTACTAAACATTGCCAGGAAGGGGAGCTGTCTTTTGTACATGAGTGGCAAAGGCAGGTGGCAGCCATGACAGTGCACCTGCCTTGCAGAGAAATGGAAGCAGCACGTGGAAGGTCACAGCAGCCTCGACGTGCCCAGAAGTGAGCAAAACGGCCAGGTTCTTAAATGTATTCTTGCCTTTGATCTAAGAGGTTTGCTGGGCCATTTCAAAGGGGAGTTCAGAGTACAACCACATTGTTGTGGCTCTGGAGTCACATGTAGGTAAGGACAGCAAATTTCCTTCCCTAAAGGGAAGAGGAATGTGAAATTGAAAGTCATGTCTGGGGCAGATTTGTTGGACCCAGGCCCCATTTAGAGAGTGAGCAGAGAAAGGAAGGACAGATCTCAATACTGGGTTTGCATCTGGCAATGGGTAATTGTGGCCAACCTATGCTAGTTGTTCCTTCCCATTCCTAGAGTATCACATCTTTAGACTTGTTGCTTCTCACCAAGGAATGAAGGTGAAATCATAAAATCTTACAGTACGGGAAATACAGTACATTGGTCTGTCATTCCTCCATCAGCTGTTTGGTAGAAGAATCTAGTCATTCCTAGTTCTGTTCTCTCTCCTGCATTTTTACCTATTTATTTATGTAAATATTGAAATGATTTGCTTTATGGAAGTTTAAATCTGCTCTCATGACCCTGTCAGCCAGTGAATTCCAGATCACAACGATCACTAAATAACTTGCTTTCCTCACGTCTCCCCTTGTTCCTTAGCCAAGTACCTTAAATCTGTCTTCTGTCATTACCAATGTCTCTGTCACTGGAAGAAATTTCTTTTTCAGCCTTACTCCATCGAATCCATTCACGTTTTTCGACAGGTTTGCCAAATCTCCTCTTAACACTCTCGGCTCTAATGATAGTAAGTCCTGGTTCTCTGGTCTCTCCAGGTTTTTTTTTGTCCATCATCTCTGGTACCATTCTCAGAATTCTTCCCTAAAACTTCCTTCAAGATCTTGACATCTTCAAGATCTCAACATTATTGCCCAAACTGGAGTAAAAGCTCCAGCTGAAGTTCTGTAAAGAGAAGTTCCCTTGCTCTCATACCTCATTGTTTAATTCATAAAGCCAGGAATTTAGTTTTCTTTCCTAACATGCTCCGCTACTTGTGCCAACACATTCAAACATTTATGCACAGGTGTCCCCACCTTTCTGTTGCTTCACCCTCTTAAAAATTGAGTCGATTAGTTTATTATTCTTTATTTTTTATGTTAGTACAAATAATGTAGGACTTCACAGTCCTCTGTACTAATTTTCATTGTCTGTGTGTCTGCTCATTTCACCAGTGTCTATGTCCTCCATTATTACCTTCATTGTGCACGACATTGACCATTTCCATGTTATCTACAGACTTTAGTTCTTTGCCCTGTATACAATAGAACAGGTCATTACTGTACATTAAAAAGAACGGTGATACCAAATACTGACCCCTGTGGGACACCATTGTATACTTGCTTTCAATCTGAAAATAATTATTCATCTCTGCTTCTTTATGCTTTTAGTCCTGCAGTTAGTTGACCAAACTTTCTTTAATTCCATATGTATTAATCTCAATAAGAAATCTGTCATGTGGAACTAAATCAAATGTGTCTAAGCAAAAACAGAAATTGCTGGAAGATCTTAGCAGGTCTGGCATTCTCTCATGTAGAGTTCAACAGAACTATTCTGAAGAAGTTCTGAAGAAGGGTCACTGGACCTGAAATGTTATCTCTGTTTTCTCTCCACGTATGCTGCCAGACCTGCTGAGTTTTTCCAGCAATTTCTGCTTTTGTTTCTGATTTCCAGTGTCCACAGTTCTTATGGAATTTTATGTCTTGGAAATCCATGTATGCTTAATACACTTAACCTTCTCTGTTATTTCAAGGACTTCAGTCACATTAATAAACTTGACTTCCATTTATTCACCCATATCTTTCCTAATGCAAATTAAATTTGTTAAGGTTAATTATCGCTAAAAGTTTCTCTATCTCCAACATTGAGTAGACTGGATTGTTATTGCTGGGTTTACTCCCTTCCCCTTTTATAACCATTTGCAATCCTCCAATCGTCAATCACCATCCCCATATTGCAAGCAGGATTGCAAGCGGGAGGATTGTGGTCAGAGCTCCTGCTGTTTTCACCCTTGCTTCTCTCAGCAATATAGGATGTAAACTCATTGAGACTGGGTGGATTTCTGGCTTTTGAGATTGTAAACCTTTTAATAACTTTCTGTGTATCTATTTTTATCTGATTAACTTCACTATTCCCTCCTCTTTCATTGCTACTTTGACAGCAACCTCTTCCTCAAAGTATTCATTTAGGATCTCAGCCATGACCTTTGTCTCTTCGCGAATATCTCCTCTTTGATGCCCCTGGGCCACAACACTCATGTTTTATTATTTACAGATTTTGAAGCAGTTTTGACTTCCGTTTGATGTTAACTGCTAATCTGTACAATCCCTTTGTTCCTCTTAATCCCATTTTTACACCTTCTATGTACTTCTGTAGTTGCTGTAGTCAGCTTTGTTCTTTACTCAATTTCTCCTTTTCCTCATCTAATCTTTTCTTCCTGCCTCATTATAACCTCATTATTTTTATTCATCCAAGGAGCTTAAGCCTTAGATGCCCCTCCTTTTCCTGTTATGGAACATAGGAAATAGGAACAGGAGTAAGCCATTCAGTCCCTTGAACTACTTTAGTAGTCAAGATCATGGCTGATCATTTACTTCAGTGTAATGCCCATGTATCCTTTGTATCTAGAAAACTATCAATGTCTGACTTGAAAACATTCAATGACTGTGCTTCCACAGCCATCTCTGGTGGAGAATCAAAGATTTACTACACTCTGAGCGAAAAAATTTCTGTTTATCTCAGTCCTAAATCGCTTGCCTCTGATTTTGAGTCTGTCTCCCCGCATTCTATGTCCTTCAACAGTGGAAAGCATCCTTTCCGCATCTACCCAGTCCAGTCCTTGAAGAATTTTGTACATTTCAAAAGGGTCACTTACATTTCTAAACTCTAGGGATTGCAGGCCACGCCTTCCCAATCTTCCCTCAGAGAACAGCGCTGCCATCCAAGGAATTCGTTGTTGAATCTCTCCAAGGCGTTTATTGTCTTTCCTTAGGTAGAGCACTAAACAGTGCATGAAATTCTAGATGTGTCTCACCAACATTCTATATAATTGAAGTAACAAATCTTTAGTCCTCTACTTAAATCTTATTGCGATAAAGGCCAGCGTATCATTTGCCCTCCTTATTCATCATTAGAATGTGTGCATTTCCTCTTTGAAGACCTCAGTATCTATTTTTGATTCAAGTATGATATTTAGTCATTCAAATTACTGCTGTTCTAGAGAAATATTGTGTCAAAGACGCAAACCAAGGTGAAGGCAACATAAGGTGTGAAGCTGGAGGAACACAACAGGCCAGGCAGCATCAGTGGAGCAGGAAAGCTTACATGTCGGGTCGGGACCCTTCTTCAGACCCGAAACGTCAGCTTTCCTGCACCTCTGATGCTGCCTGGCCTGCTGTGTTCCTCCAGCTCCACACCTTGTTATCTCTGACTCCAGCATTGGCGGTTCCTACTATCTCTGAAGGCAATGTAAACTCCCTTGACTGCTGTTCTCTCATAAGTGACTGGAGTATGTTATGTAGTTCTTGAATTGGGACCCTAGGGAACGGAGCACAACTGATGAATTGTTATCTTTTAAAACTGTAACTTGTTAGCACTAAGAATGACTCAATGGCTGTTTTTTGTGTATTGAAACTGAATTTCTTGAAACATTTTGCATGTGTCCAACATGGAAAGAAGATCTTATAGATTTTCATTTAAGAAGATAAAAAAGAAGTTTCTTACAATGGTGAACCCCTTTACCTTTCTCTTCTTGTTCACACACCTTTACAAGTCCCATCTTGTCAACTGAGCATTCAGCACCAGCTCCCAGTCCTCATGCCCCTGTTTGGGATATGTTTTTCCACACCTTTGTGATGTCCTGAGGATTATTTCTGACCAGGCTCTACGGGAATCGTAAAGCATGAGTGGAAGCCATTCCACTGTGTCTCTGCTGGCTCTTTGAGCGAGCTCTTTAATAACTTCCTCTGACATGGTCTTTCCCCACAGTCTTGCAAACGTTTCCTTTCTGAATATTTTGTTTCCTATTGAATATGCTTCCATCACCTTTTCAGCTAGCGCATTCCTTTTCATAACATCTCACCGTGTTAAGAAAATGAAGCATAGAAACCGTACAGTGTAGAAGCAAGCCATTCAGCCCATTAAGTTCACACCGACCCTCCAAAGAGCATCTCACCCAGACCCACCCCACCCATGTAACCCTGCATTTACCATGGCTAATCCACCTTGCCTGTATATCCCTGGACACTGTGGGCAGTTCAGCGCGGCCAATCCACCTAACCTACATATCTTTGGACTGCGAGAGGAAACTGGAGTAGCCGGAGGAAACCCTTGCAGACACGGGGAGAATCTGCAAACTCCACACAGACAGGTGCCCAAGGGTAGAATCCAACCCAGCTAACCACTGAGCCACTGTGTCGATCAATATGGCCCTCAACTGGCCTGTAGCTCTTTTGCCAATGCCTTTAAGTCTGTTGATGAACAGCATTTGTGGAGAGAAATCGAGTTTCATGGACCTGAAACATTAGGTTAGATTCTCTCCATACGTACTACCTGATCTGCTGAGCTTTTCCAGCCTTTTTGTTTTTAATTCAGATATCTAGTGCTCACTGTACTTCGCATTTGACTGTAAACCTTTGTCCTCTAGACACCAACCCTTCTGCCACCAGAAACTATTTTGCCTTATTTGCTCTGTTCAAACCCCACATGATTGTAAACACTTTTAGTGAGTCTCTCCTTAAATCTCACTGCTCTGAAGAAAACAACCCCAGTTGTCTATTGTTGCATTGCCGACTCAGTTCGTCATCTCTGACAACACTCTAGTAAACGCCTCTGCAAGCTGCTTTTCTGTTAGGTGATTACAAATTGAAAATTGTCTATTTCCATCAAGTGAGATTGAAAGCTGCTCGTCCATGTTGAAACTCTGCTGTGATTCTGTTGATCTGATGTTAATATTCATGTACACATTTGCAAAAGTTGTTCCTGGTTGAAGGCCATCAAGCTTTTTTTTTGCAATTAACCATTAAGGTTGTTAGAAGAAAAATGTGACATGTAAAACCTTCTAGAGTTCACCTTATAACAAGGAGCTTAAATTTTATTCAGGGATTTTCGAGAATTCGCAAATGGTACTATCTGCATGGAATGTGATGAGCAGTGTGAGAAAATGGATGAAGATGTGTTAACATGTCATGGAACGGTAAGGAGTCACTTTCACATCCCAATGACCTCCAACTGTGGGTGATTATCTGTATAGATATACTGGGTGTAATGCAAAATGTCCTCAAGCTCTCAGTCTACATTTTGCAACAATGTTTCAAGAATTCCTTTGACATATTTAGACTGTTATGTTGAATTACTTGCTGAATTGCTGTGGTTGTTTTCCAAGCAATATACCTCTGCAGTATGTCTAAATATGGACAAGAACCCAATGAAGACGCTAATTAGTCAAATGCAATTGAAAGAGGTCAGAGGTAGCAGTGGAATTATGTAAAAGTTACAAACACAGAAACACCCCAACAAGTCTGCTTCCAAGAGCTGAAGTCTTCATCCTAAATGCCCATCCATTCCCCCTGTCCTTTAACATCTTTTCGTTCGACCAGCTATCTAAGCCATTCTTGAAAGCTGACAAGATTTCTGCCTTAACCATTTGCTCTGAGTTGTAAAACGCCAGGGTGTCCCCTTCACTGTGCTACCAGACGAATGATTCAAAATGTTAACTGATCTTTAGGTGAAGAAATACTTTGGTACATCTGTCCTAAACTGACTTCTTATCAACTTGAGCTTATACCGTGCTCTTGAATTTCCTCGACAGATTCCACTGTAGTCTTGATCCACACAGTTTTATTGACTTGTCTCAGAAATCACGATGCATTTGGAAGGGGTCAGCCTCATTCCCTATCACTGTAATGTCTTCTGAGTCCAAAAATTCTGTGTGCTAAATGATTCATTTGTTCTTTTGGTAATTAAACATAGTCCAGGTTTCTCTAGCTCCATTTTTCCCTCCAGGGTCCCAAAGGGAACAAATCTCACACCATAAGATATCTGCCGAGTATTGGGTATTCTACCTTACGTTCATTCATGCCTATCACAGGATCTGGGAATAATAAGCCACATTGAAAATGTAATTCTGTCATTTCACTGAAGGTTCCTTTAAAATTCTTGCAAAAGGTCTGGATGTTAATAAGCAACACAACATATTGTTTTCATTTAGCAGCTATATGACCTCCAGCAATATTTTCTGGAGGAGCTGATGTATCTGCAAAGTACAACTGGAAGAGTTTGCAGTGAAAGCCTTTTAATATGAATACTGCTAGCCATAAGCATTATGTTCTGTAGATTTAATGAAGTAAGATGTATTGAACATGAGAGCAATGGGCTAGTCACCAAGCAAAGATCCTGCCTCTCACAGATAATTGTCCATTAACTAATTCCTACTGTCTATGATCAGTGCAAATAAGGCAGGCTCCCTGAAAAATGATAATGGGAGAGACAAGGGTAAGCTGAGTAAATGCATCCCTGGAAGGTTCAGATATTCACAGAGCATGTGAATCAGCCAATGGAATGCCATTTCTGAGAATGGAGGGTAAGTTCACATCAATTAGAAATTGCAACGTGATTATCCTTTGACTCTACTATATTAAACATAACAAAACACGATTGAAAGTCTGACAACAGTGCTGTTATTTGTCTCTTTTGAATGCTATACAGTACTAATGGAGGTTTGCATTGTATCCTTCATTGCCTTTAGCATATTACATGTTGTAATTTTCTAGACTGCTATTTTCGCAGATCCTGAGCAGCAGAAAACTTGTTGATCTCACCCATACAGCCTAAAAATTAATGAGGCCTACACACCACTGAACGTGCACAGCAGGTTTATGCTTCATAAGCTGGTGGCGTTGCTTTAATTGGACACAATCAAGACCTAAATCTCGTTAATGTTTGATTGGATCTCTCCCACATATACGTGGGTAAATCAAATTAGCTACGTGCATGTTTACTGATGTGCTTCTCTTTGCCTGGTCCCTCTGCTGATAGACTGGGAATGCTGTCCTACTGAAGGAACACAGAATGCACAAAACAAGAAGTCATTTAAAAGTAGGATTTCGCAAGATTAATTGTGCTGTGGGTTAGTAGCTTCCCATTAATTTTCAGTGGAATAAAACAAAACAGCAGGTAATCAATTTTAAACAAGGATGCAAAGGGGACTCTGGGCAGTCACGGTTCTGGGTGTGCAAAGCAACAAAAATTGTTTAGAAAATAAATTCTCAGTTTGAAATAAGAGATAGGTGAGGAAGGACATTTTGGACTTCTCAATATAGTACGTCCTCAAACCGTTCCATCTAATAAAATCAAAGTTCCTTTGAAAGCTGGTGTCAGTAATCATTTTGTTTTGTGAGACATTAGGAATAGTTTGCTTTCATAAAGCCAAGGATCATTTTATCCAGTGGCTGGGGTCGTTTATGCAGGGATCACAACTTTGTGATTCCATACCTTCTCTTTCTGTTGCTGCTTGAGTGGAAACTGCAGAAATTTATCAATGATTTCAATCCTGAAGAAAATTATCCAATTTACAGCACACCTATTTGTTCATCACCTTCCCCTGAGGGTTTAAGTGCTAATGCCAGTGTCACTGGGGTGAAACCTCTGCTTGGTTATTGATTCCGTTTCTCTCAGCCACCAAGGTCAAAACAGCACTTCACGAGGCTAAAATGTCATGATTTTTTTTGCACTGCAGCTAGTGTTGTTGCAATGAGATAACATTCATTATGAAATGCTTGACTTTGAAACCCAATTGTTATCATTAAAGATGGCTTCTGATATAACAAACGCTGTTCTCATGCAATTCTGATGGGGTAAATAATGTTTGATTATGCCCCTGGGATGGGGAGAAGAGAAATTCTATTGACACATTAACACATTAAATGGAGAAGAGGCTATCATAGTTAACATTTCAGACAGTGATTGGTTGAATAGGAATATCAATTGATTTGCTTCGTTAAAACCAATGTCCTACAGTCACCACAATTCACAATTGTTTAATCGTCTGAAAGACATTCTTTGAGTTTCTTATGAGGGAGCCACAGTTTGTGTCAAAATCGTTCAGCTGTACATTTTTTTACTCCCATTCTTAAATCACCTTGGGATGTTTGACCACTGGAAGGTGTTATATAAATGCAAATTCTTGTTTAGCTATTATGCTCATTAACTAGGAACGCACCAAACACTTCAGCTGCTTCATGCTCCCCAGTAGAACTGGTGCTGCAATACAAGGAGAGGGGGATTCTTCTACAAGAGTGCTATCGACCAATGATTAGGGTGATTCTGGGGCCCAATGCTGCTGGGAACCCGTGTAAATCTTGGACTATGTATAGGAAGCTTGCAAATTCGTCCTTTGCTGAGTGGGAAGGGTTAGGGCACACATGGAATTCCTCATGGTGCATTTCTCTTCCATGTCTAGCTTGTCCTGGATCCAGCAGTGACTTCCACTCAGTGACATTCTAGCACTTCATGAAACATTATATCCTGCAGTTTAAAATAAGGCTACTCCCTAAAATGCACCAACTAAACTTTTAGAGGGACTATTGTCACTTTGATGGTGGCCCTCCCTTTCATTTCAAAAAAGTAGAAACCTCTTGGTTTGCTCATCTTTGGAAGGCATTATCTTTTGCTGGCATGTGATTCCCTGAATTGCTGATTAGTTTTACATATTTCAGCATGTGAAAATGATTTGTCATGGAACGTGCATCATGACATGTCCCCCTTTCTGTTCTCACCCTGTGCCCATCAAAATTACCTCTGATTCCAGGGCACAGTTAACAATGATGGAGAATCGGTACTGCCACTGATGAGGTATCCTGCCTGTCCTCTGCCACAGATCCCTGTAGCTAGTTGCCGCAACTCAAAAACATTTGCATTCATGTAGCTACCTCAGCCACCTCAAGATATCCCAAGGCAGTTTAGAGGATTAGTAGGCCACGGTAATGTCAAACAGCCAAATTACTCACATCCAAGGCCGAATGTACCAGAAATGAACAGGGCTCGTTGAGGGGTATATTTTGGGCAGGACATGACTGAGAAGAGTATTGCCCCTGAGATAAAAGGTACTGCAGATGCTGGAGAATCCGAGATAACAA
>JAHRHZ010000145.1:1979709-1999490 GCA_024137785.1 Ginglymostoma cirratum | reverse complement strand
CTACTTGACCTGCTGTGTTCATCCAGCCCCATGCTTGTTATCTCAGAGTATTGCCCCTAGACCTTTTACATCCAATTGAGAGGGCAAACTATTGTCACTGTTTAACATTGCAACCAAAAGATGGTACCTCTGTCAGGGCAGTACACCCTGCTGCACTGGTATGTCCTGCTGGCTTGCATATTTGAGCCTCTGAAGTGGGACTCGAACCCGCAGCACTCTGACTGTGGCTCAAGAGAGATACGCACTGAACCACATCACAATGTGCAACTTTCTTTAGGGGCTAAGATTAAAAGACTTGATTCATGCTCATGTTTTTTTCTTTTAAACACAAAGCTCTTCCATAGTTGGTGGACTCAAAAAGAAAAAAAAAAACACAAGGAGAGCTTTGCTGCCTCCTGGTTCCATCCCTGATTTGGGGGGATAATCAACCCTGCAGGATACCCTGAATTCTCCTGGACATCGAGGTTAATTTCCAGGCTACTGCTACTGGCGACACCTGGGAGAAAAACCACAGGGGCATTAAAAAGAATTATTACCCTACATCATGTATCATTGACATAAGCATTGGGTGAAGAATTAAAAAGAAAGGCTGATTGACTGGGTTGAGCAGTTAGAGGTGAGAGGTGATTATGATAAAATCTACAAGAGTACGCCCAACTGGAGCAGAAACTTGGTTCCCTTTCAGGCAATCCTCTTGCCGGTATGTGAGTGTCAGGATTCAAGAGCACAGAGTATGAGCTTAAAACAAAAAATAGGGATTTTGTGCATATTCCACGTAGAGTCATACACCCACATTGTCATAGTCATGGAGTTCTAGAGATTTACAGCATGGAAACAGATCCTTCAGCCCAACTCGTCCGTGCTGAACTGAAATCCTAAATTAGTCTAGTCCCATTTGCTAGCATCTGTGCCATACCCCTCTAAACATTTCCTAGTCACGTACCCACCCAGATGGCCTTTTAAATGTTGTTAAACTAAACAGCAGAGGCAGTTGGCTGTGCAGGCTGTTGCTGGGTTGGACAGCTGTGCAAGTTTACTGCTCCGCTTGATTTACTTCCCATGTGTTCATTGCCTTTGTCTCTCTTTCTCCTTCTTAAAGTGCCTTTGTTTTGATGTTTTTCCCCCCAAAGTTGCAAAACAATACAACAGCTTATAAAACAATGATTAATGCTCTGCTCCTAGAATTCAAGGAAACAAACTCCAACATTGAAAATACCTCTAAAAAGGAGCAGCTCTTCTGGCCACAGTTTTTTTTCCCGTCTCCATCTTGGATTACTCAGAATCCTTGTGTTGAAACAGTTTCTGTTGTGGGTCTTCTAACCATTTGCTAGTTATATAGCTCGAGACAAGGGCTCTTTCTGTCCTTGGCAATAGTGATAAAACGCAGGGAACATGCATAAACCATCCTCTGGTAGTTTGTTCACTTTTTACAAGTGGTGCTCATCCATTTTCTGTCGGTTCAGGCAAGAAGTGTAAGCTGTTTGTTTGCTTGTGGCTTGCCAGGGCCCTGACCATTGCACCAAGTGCTCCCACTTCAAGGATGGGCCCAACTGTGTGGAGAAGTGTCCCGATGGACTTCATGGCGCCAAGGGCTTCATCTTCAAGTATGCTGACTCCAACCACGAGTGCCATCCTTGCCATGCCAACTGCACCCAGGGGTAAGTGTCATGGGGGGCACAGAACTGTCACCACCCTGTGTGATTCTCTCAAGCGTGCTGGACAATACGTGGAAAGCAGAGTCTGCATAGGGGGAGGAAACTTGAAAATGAGGTTTGTAATCTGCATGCTTTTTGAGGGGATGTTGGGCAGGTACCTGAAGGAGGATGAAAATTTGCTGATAAGGTTAGACGAAGAAGGAGCTTAGAACTCGACATGTCTCTTTGGCTGAACTCCCTGCTTGTAGTTTCAAAACATTTCTATCTTCCTGCTGCTGGAGAAGCCTGTTTCAGTGGTGGGTCAGCTCTTCCCCCTTTTGACAGCTACAGTTAAGATGTTTGCATCTTGATGAGTAATTATAGAACATTCAAAACGGCCTTTTCTACATTCGGAAATCCACTCTGTTTACGTTTTCTTTGAAACTGGAAATAACATGCAAGGCTTCGGTATCGAGTAGGGATCCTGGAGCAGCTGCCCCATACTCTATGAGTAAATTTAAATCAATAAATAATTAAATGTGTTGCTTAACTTTACGGTTAATGTCAAGCATTGGAAAATAGTTCTTTCTCTTGGCGAATCTAATTACAATAGAGGCATGAGGGAAATGACAGAAAATGTCATTGTGCCAGTGGGATCAAAACAGATTGATGCTTTCTCTCACTGTTGTGAGCCAAGATTGGGACCAATAAACTATTTTACTTTTATTAAACAATAATGGTAGTAAAGTATCACCTTTGGTTATGACTGAAGTTTAAATGAAACTGTTGCCAAGTAGTAGTGCTCTGGCGTTTCAACTGGCCAGTTTTCAGCTCCAATGATTGATTAGATATTTTCTGGTAGTGTGCCTGATGTTTTAGCCTTTTTTGCACTGTTTCAGTCCAACATTCCCATCTGATGCACTCCAGAGAGGGAAAAGAGCAGGTAACAGTGCACAGCGAGTTGTTCTCATCTGGATGTGCTGCAGGAAAGGGCAGTGGAAGCAGTTTCAATAGCCACGTTCTAAGGGGAATTGGGGGAAATCAGGGAAAGCAATTGTTGTCACGAACTGTAGGAGAGGACGGAGAGGAGTACAGGAAAAGGCGCTCTCAGAAATCCAGTGAAAGGGTGGGGTAAAGAAATCCTTCACAATCTGAAACATTCCAAAAGGATGATATCTGAAACTGGGAGGGATTCACAGGCCTAGCTTCAGGTGCTGAAATGTCTGGATCCAGTTCCTGTGCATCGGACTCTTGAACTGGCATCAGCACCTCCCGGAACAGGGCATGAGGGAAAAATAACAAGCTGAAACTGCTGCTTCTGGTGGCTGCCTGGTGAAGCCGGACTGGCAGATGTCAGATTAGGATGAGATTGGGTGACACTGTCTCTCGTGTGGTGAAAAAGCCATCTCTCCAAGAAGGACAGATACCTCAGGTAAAGTCCAGGAAGCTAATCCAAGCAAAAGGCAGGACAACAGAGAGAAAAAAAAATGACCACATCAGAGAGAAATAAAGCCCCAATTGGAAGTGTCATAATTGTAGCCCAAACAGTGTATGATGTCTTTGATGATGAATTTTGATCACTCAGTGATCACTTAAGTGTGGTGAACAAGCAGACATGACCTTTGTTCTCGATGTGCTGTATGGAACAAAATGTATGTGGGAGGAAAATGTTAAGAGCTGGATTATCTGTTACTCGGTTTACAGGTCTCCTCTTCAGTGGATGAGTGAGAGAGGTCTGTGCAGGCCCAGGGAGAGAGCGGTCAGTGCAGACTCAGGGACACAGGGATCTGTGCAGGCCCAGAGAGAGAGATGGGTCCTTGCAGGTCCAGGAAGAGGGGGATCTGTACAGGCCCAAGGAGAGAGAGGAGTCTGTGCAGGCTCAGGAACAGAGAGAGGACTGTGAAGGCCCAGGGAGAGAGGGGTTTGTACAGGCCCAGGGAGAGAGATGGATGTCCGTGCAGGCCTAGGGAGCAAGAGGCTTTTTGAGGCCTTTCCTTGAGATGATGGTGAAATTAGAGTTGCTGTTGACCTGATACTAAAACTCTCAATAACATCATCAGGGTATTAATTCTGTGCAAAGTGAGCTCACCCTGTGAGAAAATGGTGCCTGCTTTTGTCACTCCTGTTACGAGTTTCAAGCTTTACCACATTCCACTGTCCGGAGGCCCCAAGAGTGATGGTCACCTCAGAGAAGTCTTCCCACTCACCTCAGAAAAACCTTCCCTCTCATTGCTGGCTCTTCCCTCCCACCTCAGAGACCATTTTCTTCCCTCAGAAGCTTCCCACCCAACGTCAGAGCTGCCTCCTCTTCACCTTAAACTGTTCTCCACCCTCACTTACAAATCAGGGTCTGGAATAGGCCATTCAGTCTTTTGAACCTGTTCCTACATTCCATAAGATCATTGCTGATCTAACTGCTCCACATTTCTGCCTTCCCCGATAACCTTACACTGTCTTGCTTATCAAGAATTTATCTATGCCTGCCTGGAGTATATTTAGAAACTCTGCTTCCATGGTCTTTGAGTAGGAGAGTTCCAAAGATATGGAACCCTCCTTCTGTCTTAAATGGGTGACCCCTTAACCCCAGTTCTAGATAGTCCCACAAAAGGAAACATACCTTCCACATCAATCTGGTGAAGACCCCCTCAGGAAATTGAATATTTTAATCAATTTCATTTCATTCTTCTGAACTCTGGTGGATACATGTCTAGCCTCCCTGCCCCTTCCGTATAAGACAACTTGCTTGCTTCAGTCTCAATATCCAAGTGGTTTTCGTTCACTTCACGCCAGGCACAGAATGGAGCAAGTTAATACCCCACTTCCCCACAAATTACTGACGTACACTCATTTTACAATTAACCTCCATGTTGTATCATTAAAGAGGACAGAAGATCGGTCCCTGCACCCGTGGCTGCTGGCAACCTTGTAAAGTACAGCTCAAGCAAAGATTGCTGCTGCAATCAGAATGATCAGGATGTTTCAAGGATTCTGGAGCTCGATAATATCCAATCCAGTCTGTTCTTTAGACACCGTCACCATCCATCAACATATTTGAGCTGTTTGGCCACAATGTTGCAGTGCATTGAGTTCTGCGCCATTCATTTGAGACAGGCAACATGGAGATCAAATGATGAGGCGGCCAAGCCCTTCTGAAAAAATAGACCCATCAAGATACTGGGGAGGGAGCTGATGCCATCTTCCATTGAGTGCCATGACTAAGTCACTGCTTTAAGCTGCAAACCACCTCAGGAAGATAGTCCGTTTGAAATCACATTCTCCAATACTTTGCAGTTCCTTGGATGCTGACTGAATCATACAATATGATGGGTGCATGCTTCATTCTAATTAATGACAAATAGGATTATTACAGGACAATGTTCAATCCATGTTCTTTGCACGTGTGTCAACCTGTTCATTATCACTGTGATGTGTTACAAAACTGTGTACTTGGTTTCTAATTAGCGTTCCGGTGCAGCCCTTGTGAATGGAGCTGATTCTCTGATGGCCCTGAGGGTGGTGTACATTACAAAGATTCTGCACCTCATTAGCCATGAGACTGGCTGGTCAAGTCTGTTCTTTAGGCACCTGCCACCATCACCATTTTAGCAATGCATGGCCTCACTGTTGCAATGCCTCAAGTGCCAGGCCATTCATTTGTGACAACCACAGTCAATAGTGTAATTATTGGGTTTTCCCTCAAGGTGTCCGTTGAGGGAATGTGGACGTTCTCTGTAAGATCTGTGAACCCCGACTTAATGTTGTATAAATTCCAATCAAGTTGAAAGCATCAAATAGAATACCTTTAAGATTTGTGCCCAAGCTCTCTGATTGCATGGGAAATCCAGTCCTTTGGACGTACACCATTCAAGATTGCATAGCACGCATTGAGGTTGTCATGTTCTGAACAATCAATAACATGTCACTGTACAGTTCAAATGTCAGACTCTTCATCAGAACTTGGTGACTCAGGTTAAGAACCACACTCAGATATCAGTCTTCATCAGGCTGCTGAACCTGGGAATCCTCGTCACTGAGTGAGCAGGAGAGAGAAGATCACTATCGAAAGCAGTCACTTCCACTTGGCCCTCTTCAATTAGGCGCAATATACGAAACTGTCGTGTTTCCTCCTCAGCCTCACTGCTTGCTACTTTGGATGATGTTGATTGTGCCACAGAGTTGGAATCACTCCCTGTCTGGCTCTCAGTTCTTCTATTTCAACAGGAGGAGAGTGAACAAAATGGTCCACAAATTGAACTGCTCTCAATGCATGAGACTCAGTCCCCACTGAGACAGTGTGTTCTATTCCTGGTTCTCCTACACACGTACCAAACTGGGTAACATTATTTTACCACTCGGAGTATTGTCCAATAATAGGATAATTCAAATGTTGACTTGTCTACTTGTGACATGTGCCCAAATGCCCAGTGATGTTGGCCCTGCTTTGTAGAATTTTTAATGTGTGATGTATAATTATTATCTAACATCTTGCCAATTTCTCTAGCTCTAGGACATTTAATCATCACTGACAGCCCCCAATACTTGAAGTAAGCATTTCCTTCTTCCCAAGTGACTCCCTACCTGTTCTGTTTCCTGTACCGAGTCAAACTCTGTCTGCAATCCCGCTTTGTTCTTCAGGACTTCTGTTATGTTAAACTGATGCCTAAATGTTCCCAGCACGATTTCATCTCATTATGGTAGTTCACAGATGACGGTCTGGGTTAAGGACTCTGATGCTTTACTGCTGTGCAGGTGTTAAAACACACCGTTCACCCTAGGAAATAATAAAAATGAGGGTTAATGGCGGGGTGGGGTTAACTAGCCTGCTAATAACTCCTGAAAAGATAAAGCAATGTTCTATTCACTCCACAAAAATTTACACTCATTTCTAAGATTATAGAACTGAAACATTCTCTCAAATCCTTTACAGAACCTGTAGAGGCAGAGCATTTGTATGCCCACACTGTTCTTTATCATATATATAAACCTTGCTTGCATTCAACAGGACTTGCAATTGGGCTCTGATTAAAACTTAAAATGTAATTTTCGAAAAGCCAGACAGAGGAATTATGCTTTCTATACATAAACCAGCTGCAGTTCAACAGCCTAAAAGTCAGACCCGTAAACAGAAGTGCGAAAGTTTCACTATCGCCCCATTAATTGCTACCACAGTCGAACGTTTTCCCGAGAATGTCATCCTCCTGTATCTGCTTCTCGTGTTTTAAGTACGCTTCTGAATGAGCAACCTGGGGATCACTGCGGATACTGTGGGAGAATGCCTGATAGTTTCCATAACTAGCAAACTAGAAATTCATCCTCAGACACTTAACATATCCCCCATGTGTCATCTCATTGGTAGAATATCAAGTGAGGGAGCAGTAGGCACTTTCCTACTTTTTATTAAAAGGGTTGACTCCAGCTTGTTGCCAAATGTTTCTTTTTGTATTCTGTTTTGCCTGCAAACCGAAGATGTTTCTTTCAACTCAGATTTCATCCAGTGTACAAAAGCTGTGATAGTCCTCAGTGGATGGAATAGCAACATTAATTTTTGTAATTAAGTCAGAAGTCATGAGTAATGGAATGGGTAATAAAGGGAATCACCGCTATAACTCTGTTTAGTATAAATAACACATTCTACAGTACAAACAAAGGGAGAAACACATCTCAAGGTCGAAATATTAGTAAAGGCCTCTGTTAATGAGGTCAGCTGAGCCCTTCTGTGTCATTATCACAAACTGCACTGCACTGGGACTACCCAGTAACATAGACTCACATCGTGCTTTATCCAGTCATGCCCAGCTGCTGTGGATTTTGGTGCCTAACTATTTGCACTGCTCTCCAGTTCCTTCATCACTCTCCTGTCTCCCTGTTTCAGTTACAAAGTAGAAATTGCTGGAAAAGCTCAGCGGATCTGGCAACATCTGTGAAGAGAAATCAGAGTTAATGTTTTTCAAGTGATCCTCCTGTTCTGAGAGTCACTCGACCCGAAATGTTAACTCTGATTTCTCTCCACAGATGTTGCCAGACCCGCTGAGCTTTTCCAGCAATTTCTCTTTTTGTCTCTGATTTACAGCACCTGCAGTTCTCTGAGGTTGTTTTTTTCCATGTTTCAGTTGCCCTTTTCCTCAACCTTATCACATAAGAATAGGGACATGAGACTTTAGAGCAGCATTAGGTCTTTAAGCCCTTTGAGATTGCTCTATCATAGTTCTGCCTACACTTCTCTGCTTCAGTCCTGACATGTTGTGCTCCTTCACCCTAACTAACTGTAATTTCCATTGCCTGCCCGGCAAAGCCAACAGCATGTGCACCAATTGATCATTGAGATTTAAACACCAGGACAAACAAACTTGCATAATTTCTTTGCTAAATTCAGTAAACCTCAAACATGTCCCGCCTCAGTACATGGAGACCAGAACACACAGACTCCCAATCTTTATTCACTGACCAGCTTAAAGCTTTGTGGTGCTACCATACTTGGTTGGCAGTGGTAATTCGCAACTTAAACAAACAACCAGAGGAGGAGACTTTGTGGGGAGGTCTTCCTCAATGATAGCACTCAGCATGTGTACTGATGGCAAGGCTGAATCATTTGCATTGATCTTCAGCTTGAAGTGTCGAGTGAATGATCCTGTTCCTTCGGTTCTCAGCAGTATGGATGCTAATCTCCAGACAATTCAATTCGCTCCATGTTATAGGAAGAAACACCTGGATGAACTGAGAGTTTAAAAGGCCAATGGGCTACTGCACCATTCCGATGGTAGTGCTGAAGACATGTGCCCCTAGACAGGTATTCCAGGAGCTGCAACACAGCATCACCCAGAACTGAGGAAGATGGCCCATTATGTAATGAACACGTAATACTGGAAACAAGCTGGGTAATCATGACTCTATCAGCGGATTCTCTCTCATCAGCAGTGATAGAAAGTATCTTTGATAGTACAATCAAGGGGCAGTTAATTAGCCTGAAAGCAGCATTTTGCTAAATGTGATGGTTAGGAAGATGGAACTCAGGAGATCGAGGAAAACTCTTTGCTGGATGGAACCGATAACTGGTACGTAAGAAGATAGTTGTGGTTGTTGAAGGTCAGTCATCTCATCTCTGGGACATCTGTGTAGGAGTTCCTCAGGGTAGTGTCCTGGGCCCAACTATCTTCAGCTGCTTCATTAATGACCTTCCCTCCATCAAAAGATCAGAAGTGAGGATATTCGTCGGTGATTATACGATGTTCAGCACCATTCGCGACACCTTAGATACTGAAGCAGTCAATGCAATAAGACTTGGATAACATTCCAATGTGGGCCAATAAGTAGCAAGTAACATGTGCCATGTTAGTGCCAGAAAATGTCATGAGAGAATCTATCCATCTCTCATTGACTATCACCTGAATCAGAATTGACAACAGCCTCAGAGTAGCCGTTGACCAGAAACTGAACTGCACCAGCGATATAAATGCAGTGGTAACAATAGCAGGTCAGAGGCTGTGTGTTTTGCAGTAACTGGCCCATCTCCTAACTCCTCAAAGTCTGTCCACCATGTACAAACCACAAGTCAGGAGTGTGATGGAAGACTCACCAATCCCCTGGACATTCACAGCTCCGACAACGCTCATAGTTTGACACCATCCAAATGATGGAGTCTACTTGATTGGCACCACATTCACCACATTGAATATTCACTCTCTGCAAGACCAATGCACTGTGGCAGCAAGATGAACTGTAGCAAATCAACAAGGTTGTTTTGACAGAACCTTTCAAACCTGTGACCTCGACCATCTAGAAGGATAAGAATATCAGACATATTGGAACACCTCCACCTGCAAATTCCATTTCAAGCCACATGCCATCCCAAATTGGAAACCTATCACTGTTTGTTAACTATCACTGGGTCAAAATCCTGAAACTCCCTCCCTCACAACACTGATGGTGTACCAGCACCAACAGGACTGCAACGGTTCAAGAAGGCAGCTCACCAGCAGCACCTTTTCTAGGGTGATTAGGAACAAGCAACAAATGCTGGCTCAAGCAATGAAATGCACATCCTGTGGTGGAATGATAAAGAAATGATCAGAAACAAAGCACTGCCAGCCTCGCTGTGTGGACTAAAAGCCAGATGCTCCAGGTCTTAAAGCTGTGTGCAATAACTGAAAGGCTTCCATTCTGAATGCCCAGGGATTGTGTTGGATTCAGAGCCACCTAGTGGAGCAAAAATCAGATACAGGTTAATGAGTTGAGACATGAAGATATCCTACAGTTTATTAAATATTAATATAAGTGACAGGCTGCGTTGTTACTGACAGCAACACATTAAAGGGGTTACCACAATGTTATAAAGTTAGAGAGGCAACCTGTGGCAATTTACTGACGTCCTGATTCTGAGGTGTCTGTGTTTTTTTGAATATACAATCTGAATACATCAATAGCTCTCTGGGAGGGCAAATCCTTTAGTTTTGCCAGTGATGTCCTTCAGGGTAAATGCAATTTAGAGGTATGTTATCAGTGCCTGTGTCTTTATTTAGTCGCTTGGTTTTGTTTTCAGACACATTCCAGGAGGTAGAGAGCTCCCTGCAGATGTTGTTACAAGCCAACCCCTGTTACGTTTGAGTAAAAGACAAATTCCCAGAGACTGGTTTATAACATGGGTGCTGGTTACCATTCAAATCATAAGTGGCATCCATTCTTCCTAATCATCAGTTCATTCCATACAGATCACATTATCATTGTCCCTGCTTTAGTGTGCTGCCAACAAAAAAAAAGCTTTTTGTTAAGTCTGTCATTTTCATTGGACCCGCAAGATTGAGGGGCTGGAGGGAGGAAGCAGTGGTGGTGGGTTGGGGGCAGCTGGAGGCGTGGCAGTCTGGGGGTGTTCCCAGTGCACTGGCAGATTCCCATGAAGCTGAAGTGCCATGCGGTCCAAGGCTGTAATTTAACTATTGTGACTGTGTTACTGTAACATTGTGAAGGTTGTAATTACTCTGTTAACATGACGGTTTTTTTGTTCCTCCCCCCCACCCTGCTCTGAATAATGGACTCCAACCTTGCTGTGCTGCAGGTGCACAGGCCCTCGTATTAAGGACTGCATCGAGATGATGGATAGGTACCTATTGTGCGCTGTCTGCGGCATGCTGTGCTGTGCGAATGTTTGCTGAAAGGGGGATGGTATTGTGCTGTAATTGTACCCAGGTGTACAGGCCTTACTCTCCATGACAGTGCTGCTGGATAGCTCATTCCACCTTTCCACGACATGCTAGGTAACATCCACCATATTTTCATCTCATACCCTCCCCAGACCCTCGTTTTGTGTCTCATAGGATTATTAAATGAAGTGATGAATAAATAATGAAAATTAAAGCCTTTCAGCAATGATTCCTTTTAAATCATCGAATTAACCTACTAATCACCCTGTCACAGGAATGAGATTTTGATGAGGCGTAATCAATGGGATGGACGAGGTCTCTGCCTGTTTGCGCTATTTTTACTCCGTGAGCATTTCTTTATCAGTCTGGATTGCTGCATTAATAGAATCTGAAGTGTATCACTAATTGCTTGGGGTTAACTGCTCAGGCTTGGCTTCTTGGCCTCGAATCTGAGACTTGCTTGCACACGTCTGGTTAAATGAAAACAGGGGATCTGATATTTGCGGGGTGACATTTCTGCTGGGGAGACTGAGCTAGCTCCTTGGCAATCACAGTTTGCTTTAATTACCTCTGCTGCACTCCACTATCTCACCCAGCTTACTGACCTTTCCCTCTCCCCGTCCCATGCAAATTCCACGATTGAATTAACACTTGTGTCATTGCAAGGGAATTAAAGCATCTGAGACAGATTCAAGACTATCTTCATATGTACTGGGTCAACAGTCCTGCAGTGATAAGCGGGGAGCAGATATGAGTGATTGCTCTGCATGCTCGCAGTTGTGCTGAAGAAAGGATTTTTCTGACACTGATGCAATTCTGACAAAGACAATAGATTCTAAAGCAGTTTTACAGCTTTCCTGGTGCTGAATACAATCAGAAAGGAATTAGATCCCAATCCCTCTCTTGTACCTCTGTCTTGGAATTTTCTTCACTGATGCTGAGGAGATCTTTATGAGCAATATTTAAAACATTTGTACCACATCTTGCACATCTGAGTCCTGTACCCCATCCAAATTGAGCTATCACATGGCCCAGAACCCGTCAGCTCATACATCACAGTCAGTTCTGACAGATTTACAGCTATGTGATGCTTTTTCAACTGCGTTAAGACAGTAGGAACATCCAACAAATTAACCTTAATAGTTAAACATAGTTGTTAAAACTGACAATTAGTTACAAGGAAACAGTTCATTTTTGGGCTTCTCTTCTTGCTTGAATCTTATTCTTCTATTTGAAACATTTTTAAGTGTTCTGATTATTACCTCATAGCTCCCTGCTAACCCTCTATAATTCTAATTGCCTCTTATTTTACCTGATATGTGTATGTGTACAAAATCCTTTTTCAATCCTCACTTCCCTGTCTTTCCCATTCACATCAATGAAAATTTGCAGTTTTGCCTTTGGTTGACGGTGAGAAGTCTTGATCTAAGCAAGCGAAGAGAGAAATTTTCCACCAGCAGGAGGGTCGCTAACCAGAGGACAGACAGATTTTAAGAGCGGGGCTGTTGAAAGCACACAGTCAGTAAGCTTCTCCTGATCAGGAAGGAGAGATCTCATCTAGAGTGAGACATGGCCCGAGTGAGGATGTACGTCAGGGAATTTGCAGGCAATGTACAAATTCAGTGCAGAGGGGAAGGGGTGCTTTTTGCTTGCTTTCTTTGGCCTACAGTTCATAAGTATTTTTTAAAAAATGAATACATTGAAGCCCAGGGTCCAGGGCCCAGCACAAAAGAGTGAGATCATAGATAAACTGTCAGTTCATTGGTTGGTGATAACTACTAATTTGACTATCATAGGTTACCTTCAGATTGAAGGTAAATAGGGGAAATACATACAGGTTACAAATTAAAAGACTAGTATGAATTTTTTAAAAATCAAATTAAGAACTGAATAATTAAAACGAGATGCCAAGCCAGGCAACGTATAGTAACTGCATGATGTAGGAGCTGGTAGATTCCATTGTGGTTCATATTAACAACATCTGTAGCACGTGATGGTTGCTTAAGGAACTCTGGCTCGGAATTGATTAGCTAAAGTCTGAGCTTCAAACACTGCAACACATCAGGTGTGAAGAGTACCTGAATGCTGTGTTTCAGGAGGCAGGCACACCCTTAGATTAACTATCTCAAATTCTGCCAGTGGTCAGGGACAGGAGGGTGTGATTATGAGCAAGGCACGTAGACAAATCGAAGAGGTAGTGCTGAAGGAACCTTGGCCCTTGAGGTTGTCTAACAGGTTTAAGACTCTGTGTGTGGTTGAGAGTGAGGGCTGAAGGGAGGATGAGCAAACTGACCATAGCACCGTGGTACAGGGAGCCATTCAAGAGAGAGGAAGGAAGAGAAATGTAGTTATTCAGGGATAGAATAGTTGGGGGAATACGGTTCTCGGTGGCCAGAACCGAGAATCTGAAAGGCTGTGTTGCCTGCCTGGTGTCCAGGTTCAGTGTATCTCATTTGGGCTGCAGAGGAACTTGGAGTGGGAAGGGAAAGATCTGGTTGTCATGGTCCACCTAGGGACCAACAATATGGGTAGAAAAGGGTTCTGCTGAGGGAATCTGAGCAGCTAGGGACAAAATTTAAAAGCAGAACCAAAAAGTGAATAATATCTGGATTACTACCTGAGCCATGACCAAATTAGCACAAGACCAATAAGATTGAAGATGTAAACACATGGCTCAAAGATTGGTGTGGGAGAAATGGGTTTGAATTCATGGGACATTAGCACCAGTACTGGGGAAGGTGGGAGCTGTTCTGATGGGCTGGTCTCCACCTGACTCATACTGGGACTAGACTCTTGGTGAATCTCATAACCAGGGGAAATAGGGCCTTAAACAAAATAGTAGGGGGTGGGTTTGGTTACAAGGAAAATGATGGAAACAATTAAAAGGGGTGGTGACGAAGAGCTCAGCAGAGGTTATTAAAGTTTCCGGAACAAATAGTAGGACAGAGAGTGTGAAAAGGATCAGGAATTTAACTTCAGGCACAGCAGGTAAGGGGACAATTGTAAGAAGGAGGCAGTCAATGCAGGGCTGACAGTGTTGTACTGAGTATATGAAACAAGGTAAAGGAGCATGTAGTGCAGATTGAAATTGGCAGGTACGATGTTTTACCTGCTACACAGAGATGTGGCTGCTTGGGGAATCAAGGCTAGGAACTAAATGTCCAAGAATATATGTCCTGGTTAAAGGACAGGCAAATGAGCAGGGGGACAGGATTGCCTTGTTCATAAAAAATGAAGTTAAATCAATAGCAAGAAGTCAGATGGGCAGAATCTATGTGAGTAGAGTTGAGGAACCTCAAAGGGAAAAAGACTCTGATGGGAGTTGTGTACAGGCCTCCTGGCAGTAGTCAGGATGTGGGGGAAGGAAATCAATCAGGAGATAGAAAAACTATGAAAGAAAGACACTGTCACAATAATCATAGGAGACTTTAATATGCAAGTAGACTCGGAAAATCAAGTTGGTAGCTGGATCGCCAGAAAAAATTCATGGAGTGTCTACGAGATGGCCTTTTGGAGCAACCTGTGGTAGATCCAACTAGAGAACAGGCAATTCTGAATTTGGTGATGTGTAATGTGGCTGACTTGGTTAGGGACCTCAAGGAGAAGGAATCCCTGAGCGACAGTGACCATAAGATGATCAAATTCATTCTGTCGTTTGAGAGATAGATGCTGGAATCAGATGTAATGGTATTACAATTGAATAAAGGTAACTGCAAAGATATGAGGGAGGTTTTGGAATGAACTGGAGGAACACAGGAGGCCAGGCAGCATCAGAGGAGCAGGAAAGTTGACATTTCAGGTCGGGACCCTTCTTCAGAAATGGAGACGGGGAAGGGAGGTCAGAAATAAATAAAGAGAGGAGAGGTGAGGCTGGGGAAGGTAGGTGGGATGGTGATAGGTGAGTGCAGGTAGGCAGTGGTGGGGATTGGTCAGTGAGGTAGGAGGGGCGGATAGGTGAGGTGAGAGAGAAGATGGACAAGTTGTGGCAGGCCAAGGAAGCAGGGATGAGAGGGAGGGTTGGTCATGGGATAAGGCCGATGATGGGGAAATTTTGAAACTAGTAAAATCCACATTTAGGCCATTGGACTGCAGGCTCCCAATGTGGAATATGAGGTGTTGCTCCTCCAGTTTCCGGGTGGCGTCGTTGTAACACTGGAGGAGGCCCAGGATGGACATGTCACCCAGGGAGTGGAGGGGGAGTTAAAATGGTTCGCGACCAGAAGGTGTTATTGTTTATCGCAAACAGAGCGCAGATGCTCTATAAAACAGTCTCCGAGCTTCTGCTTGGTCTCACCGATGTAGAGGAGGACACATCAGGAGCAGCGGATACAGTAGACCATGTTGACGGATGTGCAGGTGAACCCCTGTCTGATGTGGAAGGTTTGTTTTGTGCCTTGAATGGAGGTGAGGGAGGAGGTGTTGGGGCAGATGTTGCATTTCCTGTGGTTGCAGGGAAAGATGCCGCGGGTGGTTGGGTTTTACCAGTTTCAAAATCTCCCCAGCCCCCACCCCGGTCTCATCCCATGACCAACCCTCCCTCTCATCCCCACCGCCTTGACCTGACACAATCTGTCTATCTTCTCTCCCACCTATCTGCCCACCCATTCCACTGACCAATCCCCACCACTGCCTACCTGCGCTCACCTGTCACCATCCCACTTACCTTCCCCAGCCCCATCCTTCCTCTCTCTATTTATTTCGGAGCTTCCCTCCCCCTCCCCCATTTCTGAAGAAGGGTCCCGACCTGAAACGTCAACTTTCCTGCTCCTCTGATGCTGCCTGGCCTGCTGTGTTCATCCACCTCCACACTGTGTTATCTCAGACTCCAGCATCGGCAGTTCTTACTGTCTCTGTTGGAATGATCTATTTGGTTTAACAGAAGGCCTATGACAAGGTGTCACATAGGAGGTTGTTGAACACCATATGAGCCAATGGTGTTGCGGGCAAGGAATGGCATGGAGAGAGAATTGGCTGACTGGCAGAAGGCTGAGCGTAGTGATAAATAGGTATTTTTCAGGATGGCAGCCGGTGACTAATGGAGTTCCTTAGGGGTCAGAGTTCGAACCAAAACTATTCATGTTATATATTAATGATCTGGATGAAGGAACTGAAGGCATTGGCGCTAAGTTTTAGATGACACAAAGATAGGTGGAGGGGCAGGTAGTGTTGAGGAAGTGAGGAGGCTGCAAAAAGACTTGGACAGGCTAGGAAAAAGGGCAAAGAAGTGGCAGATGGAATGCGATATGGGAAAGTGGGGGGGGGTTATGCACTTTAGTCGGAAGAATAGAGGCACAGATTATTTTCTGAAGAAGGAAAGACTTCGGAAATCTGAAGCCCAAAGGGATTTGGGAGTCCTCATTCAGGATTTTCTGAAGGTTAACATGCAGGTTCATTTGTCAGTTAGGAAGGCAAATGGAATGTTTGCATTTGTTTCAAGAGGAATAGAATACTAGAGCAGAGATGTACTGTTGAGGCTGTATAAGGCTCTGGTCAGACCACACTTGCAAAATTGTCAGTGGTTTTGGGCCCCCTATGTAAAGAAAGATAAGCTGGAATTGGAGGGAGTCTAGATTAATTGAATCGAATCATTTATTGTCACGAGTATTCAATGCAAAAATACAGTGAAAAGTATATACCTTCGCCACACATATATGGCACCATTCACATTAACTTAGAATAAGATAAGAAAAAAAAGGTAAATCAAGAGAGTCCAATTTTTCTTTCCACTGCCGCAGTCCCGCACTGGGCTTTTCAGAAAGAGAACTGGCGAGCAGAGTGGAACTCCGAATGGAGCGACTTATCCTGCTGCCATGAGGTTTACAAGAATGATCCCAGGGAATGAAGGGCTTGTCGTAAGAGGAGCAATTGAGGACTCTGGGTCTGTGCTCAACGGAGCTTTGAAGGATGAGGGGGGAGTCTCATTGAAACTTACTAAGAAGCATGGACAGAGCAGATGTGGAGAAGTACTAGTAGGAGAGACAAGGACACATGAACACAGCATCCAAGTGAAGGGATCGCTACAATATGGAATGAGGCAAAGGATCAATCAAGTCTGCACTAACCCTCTGAAGAGCATCCCAACCAGAACCACATTTCCACCCTAACCTCATAACCCAACGTATCCCACAGCTAATCTACCTAGCCTAACATCCACAGACACTATGGTGCAACGTACCATGGCCAGTCCACCTAACCTGCACATCTTTGGACTTTTGGAGGAGACTGGAGTAACTGATGGAAACCCATGCGGACATTAGGAGAACCTGCAAACTCCACACAGTCACCCCAAGGCTGGAATTGAACCCAGGTCCATGGCACTAAACACTGTGTCACCCCATTTGAACAGGCCATTTAAAAAAATAATCAAAGTATGTGGCTAGGCCTGCATTTATTGCCCATCTTTAACTGTTAAGTGTCAACCACATTACTGTGCGTATGGAGTCACATGTAGGACAAACTAGGTAAGGAAGGCCAATTTCATTCCCCTGAAGGACATTAGTGGACAAGATAGGTTTTCCTGACAATCACAATGGTTTTTTGTTCTTACTTTCAGACTTTTATTGAATTCAAATTCCACCACCTGCCAGAAATTACCTGGATCTCTCGATTAATAGTCCAGCAATAATACCACTCAGCCGTCACCTCCTTACTTGTCACTACCTTTTAGAATTGAGATGAGGAGGAATTTTTTCAGCCAGAAAGTGGTTAATCTGTTGGACTCATGCCACAGAGGGCTGTGGAGGACAGGTCGTTAGTGTATTTAAGACAGAGATAGATTGATTCTTGATTAGTAAGGGAGTCAAGGGTTGTAGGGAGAAGGCAGGAGAATGGGGTTGAGAAACACATCATCCGTGATTGAATGGCATATAAGACTTGATGGGCTGAATGGCCTAATTCTGTTCCTATATCTATTGCCTTATGGTCTTATTTAAAATAACTGGCAGAAGGATCAGAGGGCAGATGGGTAGAAACATCTTGTGTCATGAGTTTTAGGTTAAATTTGGGATTGAGATCTGAGGTGCAGTAAAAAGTATAGTAGCTGCCAGGTTGAAGCCATCCAGCTAAAAGGGTGATGAAAACAGGTTGAGTAGCAACTTTCGAAAAGGAATTGGATATATATTTGAAAAGGAATAAAAGATGCTCTGGGAAAAGAGCTGGGATGTGAGAAGAAGTAGTGTAACCACAATGGACTGAATGGCCTCTGCCTGATTACTGTGTTTAGCAGCAAAATGAAAACAGAATGCATTACTTGTATTATGATCAATAACAGTTGATCAGAAATAACTCATTCTCTGTAAAGTGCCAAGAGACATTTCTACAGGATGCAAAGTTGTTGTACAAATATCATTCTCTTCCTGTGCAGAGACAAAGACTACAGACCTACCACCTTTCACTCGACCGTGCAAGATTCCAGTGCTGTGCACTCTGCTCACCCAGAAGCTAATGGAGGACTTACTAATGGCAAACTTCCGTCACCATTTCTTGGTGCCAAGTTTGTGTCTTAAACCTTTGTTGTAATCTCTATAGACACCAACGACTTGTCAAGAATAATCAAAATTCCGGTAAATAGTTTAAAGGATGACACAAGATTTCACAAACAAAAGACCAAAAGCACTTTTGTCTTAAAAGTATATGTTAAACTATGAAAAAGGACCATTTCATGTTTTTCTTCAAACATCAACAAAATCACAATCTGCAGCAAGGATCAACTTTTTTTTTTCTTTGAGGGGTCTTCTTGAGATTTTCTTGAAAGCTACCTTTTGATTTTTGGGGGCTACATTTTTCATTTTACTAACTCATTTGTTAGGTGATGCAGTCACGTTGCAATAACACTTTTCATATTTTTGTGTTGACTTACGTAGTGTTTGGACTCACAAAACCACTACAAGAAGACCTGATTAATGTGCTCAAAAATTATCTATCTTCCATTAAGCTAAAGCCACAAAAAATACAAGGAGAGCTTTCATTTCGTTGACACCACGTATCTGAATTGGCACAAGACAACCGATGTAAGTTAGCGACAACCGATGTAAGTTAGCAACAACCTGTTTTTCAAAATAACTGGCACAAACTTCTCCGCACAAAAAGACACCACCCTAAGTATAATTTCCACAGATTGCTGAGTTCACCACTGTGTTTGGTAAAGCTTTTTCATTGTATATGCATAACGCTGGATGGCTTCAACCTGGCAGCTACTATACTTTTTATTGCACCTCAGATCTCAATCCCAAATTTAAATCCAAATGTTTTGCATGTTGTTCATTACGGTAACATCCATTACGTATTTTTCCCTATATTGCAGCTCCTAAATGTATACTGCCTTTAGCTGGAATCCCACAATCATCTGCAAGAAATTCTTTACCTCAGTGGTTACATGTTTTCCTGGTTTAGCTGAGACTGCCTTTGTTGGCTAGTTTAAAATTGTTCCATATCCTTTGTAGCTTCCCACTCCATCCTCCATGCAGGCTGTCTGGAGATTCCTCTTTAGCTCAAGCTAGGCAAATTGCCCAAACACATTTTACGTCCTCACACTGTTGGTTCCTCCAATCCGAGCATATTCCTGCATGGTGAACTAATAGAAACTTCTGGCCTCTAGCTGCTCTTTCTGTCTTGAGTACCAGGAGACTGTCTATACCTGTGAATTTCCATGGGCATCTTAAGACTTCGAAAGGGGAAAGATTTGCAACTCCATGGAAATGTGAATCACATAGGCCTTCTATGCAAGTAAATGTCCTTGAAGTGTCAACTTTTATTATTTTCGGTGTCATGGGACTTTTAAAGTTGTTTACAACTAACATTGTCAACACATTTCTGGGACTGTGGTGACTTATGCAGGCTGTTGCAATTATCTGTAAATGTAACCCTCTTGCACTTTCTTCCCAGTAAAACAAAATCTGACATCTTCTTTAATATCTAACAATCAATCAACCCAGGCTCATTCACAAGCAGACTTCTGACAATAACAGAGATAACAAGGCGTGGGGCTGGATGAACACAGCAGGCCAAGCAGCAT
>JAHRHZ010000145.1:1961808-1979309 GCA_024137785.1 Ginglymostoma cirratum | reverse complement strand
ATGCTGCTTGGCCTGCTGTGTTCATCCAGCCCCACGCCTTGTTATCTTGGATTCTCCAGCATCTGCAGTACCTTTTATTTCTGACAATAACATCCCTATAAGCGTCAGAGTTATAACATTCTGGATATGATTTTGCCTATCTCACCAAAACTCACTCTTCAAATATATCCCTCACTTCCAAGTTACTGAGCTGAACTCTGTTTGAATCCATTCACAATTTGCTACCTGCAATGACACACTTCCCAGCTCTTGCCATTGATTGCCCATCGTATATGACAGCCAATTGGAAATGGACAGACTCTTTACGATGCACATGGATAATTTTTGGTGAATGAGGCAAATTATCAATTTTCCCATGACCGATATTTTTATAACTATGGGAAAAAATGTTCGAAGTTCATAAAGAAATGCCATATATTTCTTTTAGAATTCTCCTGTGCCTTTTCTTTGTTCAAGGGTTTCCCTGAGCAATGATTTAGTCCATGATCATTAATACCTGGGGACTGCAGGCAATCCCGTAGAATTAGCACATCTCATCCAACTCCTGGTACCTAGTCAGTGGCTGTGTGAAAATATGGGAATATAAACACTGGCCACCTGGACCTGGGGTTGGAGAACTGAGCCCCAGTGACACCAGAAGAGAAGCGAGGAATTAGAAAGATGTTCATAATTATCCAAATAATAAACTAGTAACAAGCATGTCGCTGTGACAAGCATGGAAATGCACACAGCTTACCAGATTAATCGTAAACCTCCTTAGTGGAGGCTCATTAAAACATCAAATATTTGTCACAGTAATTGCAGCTATGTGCCAGGAAATATGACACGGTAATGTGCACTGTCACTTACAGTTGCTGTGAAATCAGTGATAACAGGCATTCTGTTGGAGAATCCCAACCGTTAGGAACAAGCTGTCTGGATAACACTATTATTGAGACTTCTGACTGACTTTGCACTCAATGGGCCAATCTGTCAATGTAGATCCTCCTGGAGAAATCATTGCAATCAACAATCCCCTGTCGAGACAGGGCAGTATGTTACTGATCTTCTGTGGAGACAGACCAGTCTATTATCGATCCTGTGTCTAGATAGACCAGTCTATTATTGATCCTCTGTCCACATAGATCAGTCTATTGTTGACCCTCTGTCTAGACAGGCAATCCTCTTCCAGAAAAGCCAGTCTACAAATAGAAGCTGAGTATTACTGAAAGTAGGATGCCAGGTGACTGCTTTAGGGCTTTTGTTAAGTTGGCACAATGCACAGCAAATTATAATCGGATCAGGGTAGTCATTGATCAGGAAGGAGGCTTTGTTACCCTTTACTTCAGTGAGATATTGGATAAGGCTTGGTCTTCTATCGTCTACTGAAAAACCTACATCACTGGTCAGAATAATTATCGTTCCACTTGCTTTATGATTGGTCTTAGCAGTTACCAGGTAGATAGGGGCTGTATCACTTCTTCACCGTGTAAGCTTAATGCTCAAATAGAGTACTTGTAAAAGCCATCCTGTTGAATCACGGCTACCGAGCTCAGAAAGATCCTCTGGTGGTCACTGCTTTCCTGAAAAGTGCCCAGTCAACGTCAGATGAAGGGTATTTCAGAGGTTTGAGCTGCAGTTGAAGCTAGATGCAATGCAGAAGCAACACAACTGGTGTTTGTCACTCAGAGATAGTAAGAACTGCCGATGCTGGAGTCTGAGATAATGCAGTGTGGAGCTGGAGGAGCGCAGCAGGCCAGGCAGCATCAGAAGAGCAGGGAAGTTGACGTTTCGGTTCGGGACCCTTCTTCAGAAATGGGGAGGGGAAGGGGACTCTGAAATAAACAGAGGGGGGTGGTGGGGCTGGGGTAGGTAGGTGGGATGGTGATAGGTGAGTGCAGGTAGGTAGTGGTGGGGATTGGCCAGTAAGGTGGGATGAGCGGATAGGTGGGAGAGAAGATGGACAGGTCAAAGAGTCGGGTTGAGAGGGAGGGTTAGTCATGGGATGAGGCCAGGGAGGGGGAGATTTTGAAGCTAGTAAGGCCACATTGAGACCATGAGTTGTGGCATCGTTGTGATGCTGGAGGAGGCCCAGGATGGACATGTCATCCAGGGAGTGGGAGGGGAGTTGAAGTGGTTCGCGACTGGAAGGTGTTGTCGTTTGTTGCGTACAGAGCACAGGTGCTCTACAAAGCGGTCTCCGAGCCTCCACTTGATCTCTTTGATGTCACTATTGATGTTTGTCACTATTGCCTATAAACCAACATATCTAGCTGTCACTGATGAGTAATATGTTATATGAATGTCAGTTCCTATGTGGTGCCAGGTATGTAGGCCAGATGCCTCAAAGTCTGACAGACTGTATCAACAGAATATCCTTTTGTACCAAAAACAGAAAAGTTGGAAAAGCTCATCAGGTCTGGCAGTATCGGTGGAGACAAATCAGAGTTAACATTTCAGGTTGAGTGTCCCTACCTCAGAACAGAATATCCCTCAGAATATCCCTTTGATTGTTTGCAACAAGCAAGGTATTGACTGTACCAACCAGACCAAGCTTGCAAACCTTGTTACTTAAGTGCCCAACATTATGTGGATCTGAAACATTTGCTGGATCATCCTGAGTGAGTGAACCATTACACTGACAACCAGTTTAGAATTGTCAGACTCGTAGAGTCATGGAAGATACACAAATTAATACCCTGGGGCCTGCTGTTTACAGACAGAGAGAATGCGTGCATACACTGCTCATGTTTCAACTCTCAGGATAGGTGACAGCCATTTACTGGTGCATTGCAATGCCTTAATTCAGCAGACTCCATCTACCTAGTTTAAAATTTAAACAATGCTCAGCAGTTAACTGCCAATCAGCACCTTTGAGTGCATTCTCCATGGCAACACTATGACCAATCAATCTCACTTGCCAAGCAATGAGCACTCTCCTCACGAAATAGAAATGATGATTTTCCCCTTGCTATGGATTTCTTGCTAATTGGCCCTGAATGAGCATAAACAAAAATGCTTTGACAGAAAGTGTCCTTTTCAGCAACACCCACCAATTTATTACTGATGCTTTGTTTGGACAGACCAGTGTATTATTGAGCCACTGTCTAAACAGACAGTCTACCATTGACCCTATGTTCACTCAGACCAGGTTATTATTCACTTTCTGTCTAGACAGACCAGTTTATTTTGACCCTCTGTCTCGACAGACCAGTTTGTTATTAATCTCTGTCTAGATAGACCAAGTTATTATTGACCTTCTGTCCAGACAGACCAGTCTTTTATCGATCCTCTGATCAGACACACCAGACCAGTGACAATCCTCTTCAAGACTCTCCCTATAATATATTCTGTGTGTGTCTAAGATATTTTTACTCTGCTCACTTGCCCAAGCATAAGTAGTGGAAGGCATATGTTTACCTGAGAAATATGAACCACGCAAAAGTTGAGATAATTGTGTAATTATCTTTTCTATTGCATATTGGTTTGTTGTTGGTTAGCTCCATAAGGTTTTAAAAATGGATTTCCTGTGATGCTGCACTTGCAGATGGCAGCCATCCTTGGTCCTGACCTCAGTCTCCGACTGTGACAGTAACAAAGCAAGCTGCTTCCTGTTCCATCTTCCCACATGGGAGCCAAATGAAAATCAGAAATCTTTCTCGCCTCTGTGCTCTGGTCTATCACTGCATCGTAAAAAAAGGGGTCAATTCTGAAGGAAATTTCCTCAATGTTGTCAATAAATGTAGTCTGAAATGTGAAATAAGGTATTAATGCGATTTTGATTTCTAACCTTATTCTTTTAAACTTCTCTTTGTTGACACGCTATTTGTAGGAGGTGCCTTTGGTCATTGCTTCAGCTATTGGTCCTGTTCTCTGAGTTTGGATCCATGCCTTTTTGTCCCCTCTCGTAATAAAAGTGGATTACAATGATGGATATTTCTAATTAAAAGCAGAATCTGATGAACTTGTCTTGCTGAGCAAGTGGGATTTGCATGACTGGAGGTGGTGCATTCCTTCACAGCACCGTATCACACCAGCCGTGCGTTGTCTACCTCAACTAGATTCCTCAAGGGGCTTCTTAGATCAAAGGAAGACGCTTCAGAAAGAGTTCAAGCATTCGTTATAATTACCGTTCATTTGTTCAGGCAGGAATATGCTCTGTGCTGCTTTCTCTTTCTCTTCCATTGGCAATCCTTAAAAACCCTGCTCAGTCATAAATGCAAAAGAAAAGGATTTTAAATCTTGCCTCAAATCCATCGTTTCCCTCCAGTCCCACTAACCGACAACCTTGACAATCAAAGTTTAGCTGCCTTCAGTACTAACTGTCTATGTGTGTGTGTAAATTGGCCTTTTGATGGAACAATAGGATTCAGCAAAGAAGTGGGAGTGTGATCAAAGATTAACAAGTAAAGCTCTGCAGTATCGTTTATGACAGATAAATGGAAATTAGAATGCACCAGGTGGCATTTGCTAGATTTTTAACATGGTCAAAGCGCATTAACAAGCTAATTCTCACATCCCAGATGAAAATGTGTGCTGGGAAGTTTAATGCTACCCAATGGCTATACACAGCATTGATCATGGAGTCCCTCAGGATGTTTCCGTCTAATTCGCCACGCTCCTTAACGCAGTTTGTTCTCTGTAGTTGGCTGGCTGTGACTGGTTGAGGGTGATTGGACGCGCCTTTTTTTCCGGGGAAAATTTCCAACGCGTGTTTCCACTCACTGTTACTGCGCGCCCCTGCTGACCCTTGCTGTTCCCCCATTCTGTCGTTTGGATTGGCAGGACTCCTCTGATTGCGGCTGGTGTAATCGGTGGGCTCTTCATCGTGGTCATTCTGGCTCTGGTATTTGCCGTGTACGTGAGGAGGAAACGCATCAAGAAGAAACGAGCCATGCGCCGGTTTTTGGAAACTGAGGTAAAAAGGAAAAGAGGAGCACAAGGATCAATTAGGCTCGAGTTTATTTTGTTTTAAAAGTGGAAACTGTAAATGCTGAAAACGCAGCCAAAACCTAATGGCAATGATAGGTAATGAAATCCTGAATGTTCATGTCTTCATTATGATGCCCTTTGTCTTTACACTTCTATTTCATGCGTAAACAGAGTTTTCCCAGGGCCAATGGAAACCATGGTATTGGTTTTGACAATTGAAATGTTCACTTTGGTTTCTCATCCGCTACATCTTTCATTCTGCCCCTTAATGTTCAGCCACAATTGCTCTGGTCCGTTTGTGGGTCATTTCAGCAGACACTGAATTTGGAATGAGGTGTGCAGTTGATTTTCTGATCAACTAGCAGCCAAAACCCCAGATCCTCGGAATTTATAAACCTTGAATTTCACGTAGATTCTTTGTGAGCAGCTATGTGCCTGTCGGATTATTAAGAAACAGTAAAGTTTCTTGCTCACTGGTTGTTTGGAACATGAAGGCATCCCATTCCCTCAAGGCTAGCTTGATAACATAGAGCATGAGTGTTGGAGGGAAACAACACATCCTTTTCATGTCCATTCCGGATTCAGAAATTAGCACACTTACCCAAGAACCAGCTGCCCTCAGTACCTATCTAGATTACTCATACCTCAATGTAAGCATGCAAACCAACAAGGAATTCATTTTAAACATTCTTTGTCATCCCGATCAGGACACAACAGCATACCATGGCTTCATTAGTGAGTGTAGGTAGTGTGAGCAGGAGACTACACCTATTCAGAAAGACGGATTATAGTAGTCTAACCATATACTATTATTTTACTATAGTAGTGTAAATGCTAAGACCACAAATAACAGCTATTAATCTACTTTATACAGACAGTCTTTTCCCATCTATATCTGTTCAGTCCCAAAAACCCCTGGCTCTTTAACAGTTTCTATTTTCTTGCCCTGAACATTCCTGTCTTCATCATGATGTCCCATGTCCACTCACCTGTACTTTGTCCATAAAGAGAGATCCATTCAGTCTCCTTCCAGCATCATTCTGCTCTGCTGGACTGAACTTATTCTACATTGAATAACTTCTGAATTAACTCCAAGCACATCCTACAGATGAAGGTACTCTTATGGCTACCCTCATGAGATATGTGGAACGCATTTTTCTCCAGTCCTGCTCAGGCACCCTCTCTCACCTCTTTTTCCACTGACAGTACCAGGACTGTTTCCTGCTGTCACACTGAAAATTTCATCAAATTACCTTCAAAAGGTCCATTTCCAACTCTTCCCATCCCATCTTTTCCATGACTTATTTGTTTCCATCCCTGGGGGTGGGCAATCAAACATTGTTAAGTAAAAGCCTGTTTAAGCTTGCTTTGACTAAACATCCTTACGTCCCACTTCATGTAGTGGCTGTACTTCATTTATTGGTTTCTCCAACTCCTTCGCATCCGTTCTGTTAATTCAACCTTCCATGCACTTGCAATATGCTTTCCTTTCTCCTCAGACAAAGACTCTACCCCACCCACACGTACCTTTTTTGAAGGACCCTCGACTGTGTCCATTTTATCTCACGCACTCTGCTCCCATACGTTCTTGTCCCTTCCAGAACCGGAATACTATTTCCCTTGTCTTCGCTCACCAGCTCATCAACAGCTTGTGTTCTGCCTTTCCACCATCACTAAAAACATTAGCTCCTCCATTCCTGTATCAAGATTCTGAAATGACTGGTTCCTCCGTGACACCCAGAACCATCTGTCTATCACCCCCCAAAAAAAATCCATTCCGTACAGCATATTTTCATGCAAGCTATACCTCCCTCCTCAACATCCAAGGCCCCAAACAATCCATGCAGGTGAAACAGCAACTTACTTGTACTTCTTTCAGTTTAGTTTCTTAATAGCAGTTCGCAACTCAGTCTCCTGCACACTGGGGAGATCAAACTTTGGTTGCATGGTCATTGTATCGAACACCTCTGTTCAGTCCAATATTTACTCTTTACCTTGCTCCCAATCTGATCTTGGTGTCTATGGGCCTCCCACACTGTTTCAGTGAAGCTCAGCGCAAGCTGGAGGAAGAGCACCTCATTTTTTTTCAACTTAACACTTTACTATCTTCTGGTCATAATGCGGGGTTCAACAATCTTAGGTTGTAACTCTATCCTGTTTAAATTTGCAGTTTTTTTGAAAAAAATTGTCCCTTTTTCCTTTGTTATGTACTTTTTTCCACTTTACAATGATCCTACCATTCACACCGTGTCGACTTTCTTTGATTCCTTTATTACTATCCACTTTGGCCTTGCACCAGCAAACAATTTGTCATTCTATCTCCACTGTCTTCCATTTCTCCTACCTCCCCTCTTCCACTTGCTCAAAACCTACTACATTTTGAACTTTAGCCAATTCTGATAGAAGGTCAGAACTGAAACGTTAACTCTATTTCTCTCTCTCCACAGATGCTGCATTTCTTGTTTTTAATTCATACTTCTTGTCCCAGTTCTATGGTATTTTGGTTTTGTGCCCATCATCAATCCTGTTATTGAGTATTCAGGTGATGTTATCGCAGAGTTGCTGAATTCAAATGAGTTTAGATTTGCTCTTGTCCTAAATTACTCCTCCATGTTTCTATTATCCTGCAACATTACAACCCATCACAGTTGCTCTCAACATTCTCCTTACCTGCACTCCACATTTGACAGCCATATCTTCGGTTGTTCGATGTCACACTGGGCTGCCTGCACTGCCTCGGTCACCACTGTGACCAACTCCCAACCCTGTCCCACTCTCTGACATTCCCTCACTATTTGATTCTGCAGCTATATCCCTGTCTTTTTGGACAATTCTTAAAACAAACCTTGCTGAGCAAGCTTTTTGCTTCCTTCCTGTTATACACTGTTGTATTTTTGTAAGGAAGTGGAAACTAATTAGCCAGGAACCAATTGCATGTAGGATATGTGTTCCAGTGGGGCCACATGTTCAGCTGCACTGGGGTGATGATTGTTATGTAACGCACCACTGGCTTAAATGGTTAGCTGACCAGGCAAACATGGCTGTTATTTTAAAGACAGAGTGTTCTCCTTTTCAAGCTTACAATGCATTTATTTTCCAACATTTTGAAAGCTTTCTGTTTTTGCATTTTGCATTATTGGCACAATATACAGGAAATTATGCAGTGTGGAATTATGCCTGCAGTGCTCTAGTATTCAGCCTTAGGAAAGACAAAGCTGGCATTTATCAACACTCCTTCCTACAGTTAAATTGAGATTGCAATTCAGACAAGTCAAAGTCAAATCACATTCATCTGTTCAAGATTAGAACTCAAGTTCCAGAGGACAATATTGTTGAATGTGGTACAGACACCTTCAAGTAATTTCTGTTCTCTTTTTCTTTTATCTTCAGTTGGTGGAACCTCTAACCCCCAGTGGTGCTGCACCTAATCAGGCACAGCTTAGGATCCTCAAGGAGACAGAACTGAAAAGAATCAAGATTCTGGGTTCTGGTGCATTTGGGACGGTTTACAAAGTGAGTAGTGCAGAGGTGTTTTGTCATAATAACTCAGAGCATTAACTCCTGTCTGTTAGTGTTAACAGTCTCTTGAGACTTTTGCTATTCCCTTTGCCTCAGCTGCCTCCTAAAATTATGATTTAAGACCTAAGAACCGTGCACACAGCCATATCCCCTTAATGTTCGCCAATCTGTCTAACTCCGTTCCCCTTGTGGATTTTTCCCCGTTGTTGCTAAATTCTGAGGAAAAGAGAGATTCCCCGAGCTTGAGCCATTTGTTGTGGGAGCAGTTTGTTTGTGCCGAGTATTCCTCTAAGCTGATGTTTTCCATCTTCATCAGGGCATCTGGGTCCCAGAGGGGGAGACGGTGAAGATTCCTGTGGCCATTAAGATCCTCCGTGAAAGAACAGGTCCCAAGGCGAATGTAGAATTCATGGATGTAAGTCGATGGCTTGTAGCTCCTGATTAATTTTGTGAGTACAGTCATGGAAATGAGGGAGGTGACAGTTATTGATTCTGCTGGAGGTGTCAATGAAACTAAAGAATGAGGTGCTTCAAATGAAGTTGGAGTACTTAGCTGGAGGTTCATTTAGCTGCTAGTTAAAAATGATTAAAGTGCCATGCTAGCAGACGGAGCCTCGCCGCACACAGGCAGCAGTCACATCATTGTAGAAGCAGCTCCTAACTAAGGATAATGTATTACTGATGAATATAATCGGATGATACAGTTTTCACAGTTATCATGGTGAAGGTGTAATTAAGCTAAGCACGACAACATCGTGTTAATGTGAAATCTATTCAAAGACGCCAGCTGAATTTACAGTACAACAGAAGAGAGGGAAAAAACAGCACTATACTTCAGCTCGTCTCGATTGCATTACATCTGGGCAGTGTATGTAATCAAACACCATTTACAAAATGTTCGATTAGTAGTAACTACCTTGCTATAATTTTAGATCCCTCAAATTTTCTATCATGGAAGGGTAAATGTTTTGCAAATCAATACTGCGTCTTTTTTTGGTCGTATAGTATATGAGGGAGGTGGTTTTATTCTTTGATAAACCATTGCTAAATCAATTAATGTTTCAGTGATAAGTGATTCTACTAGTGCAATGAGAGCTTCAAGTGACCTATATGGTATAGGTGAATGCATATATTGGACATATCCTAATAATAGATCATGATCTATTATATAAGCTCCATAATAGTACATTAGTTGCAAGCTAATGTAGACAGATGAGCAGGAGTGTGTGGCTGCGTGTATCATGGCAACAAATCATGGAAGAATTTTAAAAAGAAAAACTTCTTTAAACCACTTTTCACAACCTTCAGACACGTTAAAATGCTTTACAACCGGTGAAGTATTTTTAAAGTGACTTAGGGAACACAGCAGTTTGTATCTGCGCAGCAATCTCCCACAAACTGATAATGACCAGATAATTTCTTTCTGTGAAACTTTTATTTTAATTTTTCACACATGGGATGTGGGCATCTCTGACTTGCCCAGCATTTATTGCACATCTCTTATTGCCCAGAGTCAACCGCATTGCTGTGGAGCTAGAGTAGGCCAGACCAGGTAAGGAAGACAGATTTCCTTCCCTAAAATGCGTTAGTGAACTGGACAGGTTTTTCTGACAATCGGCAACAGTTTCACAGCCATCATTAGACTCTAATTTCCCTGATAGTTTCTATTGAATTCAAATTCCACCCTTTGTTATGGCTGGATTTGAACCCATGTCCCCAGAACATTAATCGAGTTTCTAGATTAATAGTCTACAATTAATACCACTAGGCCATCACCTCCCCTTAAACTAAGCTACTGGTTAAATGATATATATATATAGTGGCCAGGGCACCAGGGAAAACTACTGTGCTCTTCTTCAGAAAAGTGTCATGGGATCTCTTACATCCATCTGAGAGGGCAAACGCAGCCTTAGTTTAATGTCTCTTCTAAAAGACAGCACCTCCAACACTGTAGTACTGTCTCAGTGCTGCACTTGGGTGCCACACCAAAATCGATGCATTCAAGCCCTGGACTGGTACTTGAGTTTAGAAAATTACCACTTAGAGGCAAGAAAACCACCAGCTGAGACCTCTGCTTAACCAGTCGTTCACATTGATCAGTTTAGTGAAAACAATAGAAAATTTGACTGACTGAAAAATGGCAGGTAACAGGAGGGTCATTAACCAGAGGACACAGATTCAAAGTAATTGATCTAGAGAGGAGCTGAAGAGCTTGTTTTTGTTATGCAGTAAGTTACAATGATGTAGAATGCACCACCTGAAAATGTTGTGGGATCAGGTTTACTAGTTTTCAAAGGCAATTAGGATACACCTTTAGAAGGGGAAGAATTGCAGGGCAATGTTAAAGATCCTGGGTTTAGAAATTTAGTTGAACAGAGCTGGCTGTTTAGTCGCTAAACAAAGGTTTAGGAGCAGGATCTCTGAAATCAGGACTCATTCACCAGAGATCCTCTCAACTTTCTGAAAATTCAGGCCTGTTTCCTGTTTCCTCTTTCTCCAAATTCTTCAGCTAGAGGAAACAACCATTCAGCATCTGATGAAAGGTTAAAACAAAAATAAAAAGGCATGAAATGTTAGTGCTGTTTCTCTGCACTCATGCAACCTGACCTGCTGAGTCTTTCCAGCATTTCTTGTTTTTCTTTCTATTTCTAGCATCAGCAGTATTTTACTTTGGTTCTTTCGGGTTCTACTTTGTCAGGCCTCTCCGAATCTTGCAGTCTTTAATAAGTTGGGGCGGCACGATGGCTCAGTAATTAACACTACTGCCTCACAGTACACAGTACCTAGAATTGAATCCAGGTTCAATTCTAACCTCAGGCGACTGTCTGTGTGGAGTTTGCACATTCACCCCATGTCTGTGTGGGTTTGCTCCGGTTTCCTCCCACAGTCAAAAGATGTGCAGGTTAGGTGGATTGGCCATGATAAATTGCCACAGTGTCCAGGGATGTGTAGGTTTAAGTGGATTAGCCATGGGAAATGCAGGGTTACAGGGATAGGATTTGGGGGGTAAGTCAGGGTGGTTTGTTGCTCAGAGAGTTGGTGTGGAGTTGTTGTGCTAAATGGCAGTTGAGGCAAAAACGTTGAATACTTTCATGAAGGAGATATAGTCCTTGGGGCTAATGGGATCAATGGGCAAGGGGAGAAAGCGGGAATAAAGTACTGAGTTAGGTGATCAGCCCTGATCATACTGATTGGCAGACAAGGTTTGAAGGCCGAATGGCCTACTCCTCCTCCTATTGTATATGTTTCTATGACTACTTAGTCCCAATGGGCACAAAAGAAAACACAAGCAGAATTATAAAATTATTGAATTTGTTTAGAATTGAGGTGAAAGTCTTTAGTAAACTAAATGACTCACAGCAAATCCGCGTGGTTAGATGGTGTTTATCCTAGATTTTGAAGAGGACCAGTTGTGAGGTGGCGGGGGATGGGGAGGTGTATCATGAGGCACTGAGAATCATCATACAAATATCATGGATGTTGGGGAGGTCCAATTAATTGCAAACAGCCCAGAGTGCCATATTCAAAAAGGAGGATTCAGACAGCAATGAACCCAATAATCTTCTGCCCAGTATAAAATACTTGCATCCATTATCAAATGCAAACTTGAAGAATATGACCACATCAATAACTTGGTCAGAATCACAGGTATAAATTAAGAAGATGTAGGTCCTGTCTGATAGACATCCTTGGATTTCATTTGGAGAATTAGGTCCCAAGTAGTTTCTATTATGCCTTATGATGTTGCACTGAATTTGTAGAAAGCATTTAAGAAAATATCTCCACAGACAGCAATAGATTTGCCAGAAGGGAGGGCACTGGGCACAGAGCCCAAATGAGTCTGAATTCAGGTGGGAGAACTGTGAGATGGGTGCGCGTATGAGTGCGATGGTGCCTGTATCCTGGCAGTAAACATCTGCTCATGTCATGCCCAGTTTTTTTGCAGAGTGATGGGTTGCTTTGGTCAGAAGCAGTTGTCAGGATGCCAAAGTGTGATGCAACAGGCTGAGGATTACCCAATCAGCCATGGTCTTTTGAATGGTGGAATGGACTCGATTGGCTGAATAGTCTACTTCTGCTCTTACATATTAAGGTTTATCAGAGTGGACTGACAGGCAGGGCAAACAGTTGGGAGTGCAGAGTGATAGCGCACTGCTGTGAGCAGGTGGTTAGGTGGAATTGTTTTGCTGACCAGTAGGTGCACCCAGCTCCAGAAATAGCTTTGTCAGCCACTTGTCAAAGTGTTTAAAATACCCCGAGCTCCAATGCTTATTGTGCTGCATGGGGCTGACTGATTATGGTCAGCTGATGACAATAATATCAAAAGAAACGGTTAATAATAGTCAGCAGCTGAGAAAGTGGAAATGCCAACTCGGGAGGAATTAAACTATTTGAGACTGCTGATCGAAAGCAACTGTTCAGTCCCTCTTGCCATTATTTATTTATTTTTTGTCTTGCCTTTGAAAGAATACGTCAGATTCTTCACAGCTTGTACCTCAGCTTAAAGAATGGCATGTTTTCGATAAATTGCAGTCTGGTGTAATATGTTCCATTTGAGACTCTGCACCCTCGACAGGTTATTTTGGCTTTGAAGGGTATACATCATAGATCCATCAGAAAGCAATGGTGTCAGAAAGGTTTGTTTTGAGCAAAGCTTACATAGTGTCAGCGTTGTATTCCCCTGAGTATAAAGGATTAAAGAGAAATTGAATGGAGGCGTTCAAAGTGACTGAAAGATCTGATTTTATATGGGAACAGTAGCAAAATGGTGATGTGAGTGGAGGAGTAATGCAAAGGGCAGGATTTGTGACCTGGAGAGACAGACCTAAATGTCATGATGGTAAAGTGGGAATTTAAATTCAATTAAATAAATCTGGAATAAAAAGCTACTACTAGTATTGGTGATGATATAGCCATAAAAATCCATCTGCTTCACCAATTCCCTTTAGGAAAAGAAATCTGTCACCTTACCTGATCTGTCGTACATATGACTGCAGACTTAGCAATGTGTTTGACTGTCAGTTTTATTCAGGTCAATAAACTGTTCAGTTCTACCAAATCAGAAACGTTTTTAAAGTTGTTCATGGAATGAAAGCATTTATTGCCCATCCCTGAATGCCTGAGGATTGAGCGCAGTATGGTGGCTCAGTGATTAGCACTATTGCCTCACAGTGCCTGGGACCGGAATTCGATTCCACCCTGGGGCAAATGTCTGTGCAGAGTTTGCACATTCTCCCAGTTGTCTGCATGCATTTCTTCCCACAGTCCAAAGATGTTGGTCAGTACATTGAGTTTGGGAGTTCGGAGGTCATGTTGTGGCTGTACAGGACATTGGTTAGGAGCAAATTACTTCAGATGGTGCAATCTGTACTGAAAACAGCAAATGCTGGAAATGCTGGAGATCACAAATGCTGGAGGTCAGAGAGAGCAAGCTAACATTTCAAGTCTACATGACTGTTCATCAGAGCTCGTCTAGGCTTGAAACATTAGCTTGCTTTCAGCCATGGATGTTGCCTGACTTTCTGTGATCCCCAGCATTTGTTGTTTTCAGGGCGTTGGTCAGGCCACTTTTGGAATGCAATTCTGGTCTCCTTGCTATAGGTAGGATGTTGTGAAACTTGAAAGGGTTCAGAAAAGATTTACAAGGATGTCACCAGGGTTGGAGGGTTCGAGCTATAGGTAGAGGCTGAATAGACTCGGGCTATTTTCCCTGAAGCTTTGGCGGCTGAGAGGTGTTTATAAAATCATGAGGGGTATGGAAAGGGTGAATAGAGAAGTTGAGGTTGGTTGGCTCGCCGAGCTGGTTTGTTGTGTTGCAGACATTTCATTACCATGCTTGGTAACATCCTCAGAATCTGAGGATGTTACCAAGCATGGTAATGAAACGTCTGCAACACAGCAAAGCAGCTCGGCGAGCCAACCAATCTCAACACCCACAACTCGAGCTACAGATCTACTCCAAAACCTGAGTGAATAGAGAAGGTCTTTTCCCCCAGGGTGGGGGTGGGGGAGTCCAAAACTAGAGGGTGTAGGTTTAAGGTGAGAGGAGAAAGATTTAAGAGGGACCTACGGGCCAATTTCTTCCACACATGAGGTGGTGTGTGTATGGAATGAGCGCCAGAGGAAGTGGTGGAGGCTGGTACAATTACAACATTTAAAGCACAATTAGATTGTTACATAAATAAGAGGGGTTTTGAGGGATATGGGCCAAATGCTGGCAAATGGGACCAGATCAATTTAGGTATCTGGTCAGCGTGGACGAGTTGGACAGAAGGGTCTGATTCCATGCGCTACATAATCTATAGCACTATGTGCAGATTAGGTGGATTTGCCATGCTAAATTGCCCATAGTGTCCAGGCTTGTCTGGGGATAAGATAGGGGGTGGGTCTGGGTGGGATCCTCTTCAGAGGGTTGGTGTGAACTCAATAGGCTGAATGGCCTGCTTCCACACCGAAGGGATTCTATGATAGTTAAGAGTCAACTACATTGCTGTGAATCTAGAGTCACATGTTTGCCAGACCAGGCAAAGGTGACAGATTTCCTTCTCTAAAAAGGACATAAGTGAACCAGATGAATTTTTACAACAATTAAGTTCTATTCAATTCAAAATTTCATCATTTTCCATGGTGAGATTTGAACTGTTGTCCCAGAAATTAGCCTAAGGTTCTGGATTGCTTAGTCCAGAGACATTATGACCATGTCACAGCCTCCACAATGACAGTATAGTGAGAGCGAGACTGGACAGACCACCTGGCATTGACCTAAACACCAGATTTAGATATAACACAAGGCAGATTCGCAGATTATTTCTTACTAACATCTGGACACCTGTCAAAACTGGGAGAGCTGTCCCACTGACTGATCAAGCAACAACCTAATATAATCCTACTCACCACATGATAACTTTCACCCAGCATCACAGGCATCTCCCTCACCATCCGTCAGTACATACCTGCTGGCAGGACAGGCAAACCAGAGGTGGCAATATAGTGGTAAATAGTAGGAATGACCATGAGATGCCCTTAAATTTGACCCTGAGCTCCATGAAGTCTATTAGGTGCCAGGTCAAACATAAGCCTGGACACTGTGTAGTGAGTAACTAGGCTCCAGACTGCCCAAACTTTTTTCATCATCCACAAGGCACAAGTCAGGATTATGATGGAAGACTCTTCATTTAGTTGCTGAAAGCAGCTTCAGTTGCACTGAAAAAAATGATACTATGCAAAACAAAGTAACCCACCAGATTGGTACCCCGTGCACCACCTTAAAACTTCACTCAGTGGCAGTGGACTTACAGGGAACAAACACCCATAAACAGGACTGTGATAAAATAAATAAAGAACTGCAGATGCTGGAAATCTGAAACAAAAACAGAAAACGCTAGAGAAACTCTGCAGGTCTGGCAGCATCTTTGGAGAGAAGGCAGAGTCGTCGTTTCAGTTCCAATGACCCTTCTTCAGAACATCAGTTGTAAAGAGGGGGCACTGGCCCCAAGACGTTAACAGGACTGTGATAATCAGTTCGTGGCTAGGACTCCAAGCAGCAGTCACTGTTTCTAAATGCAATATTGCAGTGGGATCTTTTATACCTATTGAAGTACTTCACTGGTGTAGAAATATAGAAACTCGGAGTAGGAATAGGCCTTTCAGCGTGCTACGCCATTCAATATGATCGTGGGCCCATCGTCTATCTAAATGCCGTATTCCCATTTCCTCTTCATGCCCCTTGATGCCGAATTTAAAATCTAAAGATGTCTATTTCTTTCTTGAATGTATTCAGTGAGTTGGATTCTGCAGCTTTCTGTGGCAGAGAATTCTACAGGTTCACGACCTTTTGAGTGGGAAAAAAAAAAATCCTCATTTAGGTCCTAAATGGTTTACCCTATGTCCTGAGAATCCTCTCGGCATTTAGTCTGTCCAGCCCTCTTATGTTTCAATCAGATCCCCTCTCATCCTTTTAAACTCTGGTGAACACAGGCACGCTTCTCCTTATTGGAAAGTCCTGCCATCCCCAGTATCAGCCCAGTGAACCTTCGCTGCGCTTCCACTGAGGCAAGTATACCCTGTCTTAGGTTGGCAGACCAAAACTGCATGCATTGCTCCAGATGTGGTCACACCAAAGCCCTGTATAACTGCAGTAAGACATTCTTCTGTGTGCCAGCTGAGATTTTCTGCCCGAGTTTCTGGAAAGGAACTTGAACCCAACTAACTTGGAGACAACAGTGAATATGGAGCCACGCAAATGTAGAAATGTGTATCCTGGCATTCCTGCCCAAGACTCCTGAGTGGAGAACATGTGTGTGTTTCACGTACCAGTCCGAGGGAGATTGAAAGTTGTCGTTTGTTTCATGGATGAGAAGTTGTGGAGTTTGGTTTGCTGAGAATGCCTGACCCTTCTTTCAGGAATGTGGGCATTCAGTTCAGGACATGGTAGGTGGTCACTTTAGATAAATCCTTCCCTCACCAGCACACCACCTGTGCCCATTTCTGTGGCTCTGCCCACGAGCAATGTAAAAATATCCCTGTCTGCAGATTTTGGGATAGGATGGAGGAGGATATCTGTGGAGTGGGTAGTAATTCAAGTACAGCCCAAATCTCCCTTAAAAGAAACAGCCAAACCAAAGCCCGCCCCTCTGTCTAAAGCAGCATCTCATGTAATGTGTTATGTTAAGGAACTAGTTTGCAACAGTCTGGTGCTTTAGTGATGCACACCCTCCAGCTTCCCTCATTCTGTCCATTCTTTAGTTTTCCTTAAATCCAGCCCTTGTTCCTTCTCCATTCTCTGCCTGCAATGTGGGAAGGCAGACAGCAGCTGCCGTCCTTTGAAATTTTACACTCTAATACCATAAGAATCTAAAGAGCAGGAATAGGCTTTAGCCTGCCCACTGAGCCTGCCATTCAATGCAACGTGGCTAATCCTTGATTTCTCCCTGTCGCCAAATATCATCCCAAATCTGTCCCTCAGAGTCCATGAATTTAAATTGACTTCCATTTTCAATGTGCTGAATGATCGACCGTCCGTGTCTGAGGCCAATAATTCCAAGACTCAATCTGTTATCTCTCTCTCCCCC
>JAHRHZ010000145.1:1865004-1961408 GCA_024137785.1 Ginglymostoma cirratum | reverse complement strand
TCCTCAGTTGGCTTCCTCTTGCAGTTGCCACCTTCTCCTGAATGTGTTCCTGGAGGTTCCATCACATACTTGAATCCTTCATCCCTTTCCTGATTAAAAATCTGTCTCTCTCAGCTTTAAATGTGCTTAACGACTTGGCTTCAACAGCTTTCTGCAGTAAAGAATTCTACAGATTCACAAGCCTCTGTGACAAGAAATTCCTCGACATCTCTCTTTTAAATGCCTTATTCTGAGGTTACATCCTCTGGTCCCAGACTGGCCCACAAGAGGAAATAAACTCTCCACATCCACCCTGTCACAACCCTTCAGAGTTTGTTTCAATTTAAAGGTCACCTCTCATTCTTTGAATCTGAATTTGGGGCAGACTTTTTGGTGTAGCTGGTCTCTAAATTCTGTATGTCTCACGGAGAGCTGCAAAAGGAAGGGACATTGCTCAGTTAATGTGGAAAGAAGACAGCACAGGAGTAGCTGAATTTCTTCATTGATTGATAAAACTGGTGATCCATTTATCACCTTACGAGTCTTAGAATTTTGCAGCAATCTTAGAATTCCCTACAGCGCACGTCGAGGCCATTCGGCACATCAAGTCTGTACCAACGCACTGAAGGACATCCCAGACAGATACCCCCCCCCACCCTCCAACATCCCAGCATGAATCATGACTAATCCACCTAGCCTTCCCATCGCTGGACACTACAGGGCAATTTAGCATGGCCAATCCACCTAACCTGCACATCTTTGGAATGTGGGAGGAAACCAAAGCACCCAGTGGAAACCCACGCAGACATGGGGAGAACTTGCAAACTCTACACGGTCATCTAAGACTGAAATCAAAGCCGGGTCCCTGGCATTGTGAGTCTGCAGTGCTGATCACTGTGTTACTATGCTGCTCTTTATGCCACAGTGTGGCCCTCGTGCCACTGTGCTGCCCTTAACGGACTTGATCACAATTGTATTCCATTGTCCTTCAGACCTTGAATTGATGACTAAGTAAATGATCCCACGAAGTTATATTCCCATCTCTGACTGCTCCACCACCCTGTTCTTGTTACAATAGTTTCTGGTGTGTTAAGAATGACCCCATTCTAGCAAGTCCAGTAATGTTTCTCTTCATCTGTCTTGAATGCATTATTCTGAGATTATGATCTCTGGTCCTAGACTGTCCCACAAGGGTCAAACAAACTCTCCACACCTACCCTGACAAGTCTCCTTGCAGCCCTTAGGACTGTAGCAAGCATTTAGGTTGACCCTCCCCCATTTTCAACTCATATTTATTTTTATGACAATATTTTTAAATTGTTCCCGATTTCCCAGCTCAGTTTTAAGAGTCATTCTTCAGTTTTAAGCAGAAGCAAGGGATCACGAGTGCAACTCTGTGCCTAGTTGCCAAGACACACAAGGGTTTAAGACACAATCACACAGAGCAGACTGCCTGTGGTGACCAATGAACACAAGTGAGACTTCTTGTACCAACATGAGCAGTTCACATTTTGTACTTGGGTTATTGGATAATCCCTATTCTTGGAAGAATATTTTCAAAGCTCTGAAGGTCAACTTATAAACTGCGATTTATGGTGCTTTTGTGGTTAGGAGACCTAAATCCAAACCAATCATTTAATATGAAATAATAAATTCAGAAACATATACCAGTTGAAATGGCAACATGCACACTTCAGCTTCCCCTCCCTGAAATATTCTGTCCATTTCTGTCACTGACAAAGCTGACTTGAAGCAGCCTCAAGCCTAGTTGGAGGGAATATGGAGATTTCCAGCTGTCATTGCTTGGAGAATGAGACACTTGGGGCACTCAGTTTCCCCAAATGGGATAAGGCCATTCTTCATGAGCACTGAATATCCCAGCTTGAGAGCTACTTGTAACTGCGCAGAGCAGCCAAGGCTGATTCTGCTCGCACCTCACACTTAAAAACATAAAAGCACCTGAATCTCTATGCACAAGCACTCTTATGCTCAAACACTGAGGTTATATCCATATACACACACTCATCTACACGCACATGCCTATATCCACTCTCCTATCCACACAAAAGTGCTTACACTTGTATCTGTACACAGGTATCCACATGCATTCTGTCTCTCTCTTACACACACAGATACAGGGAACACCAGGATAGTAGTTCAGTTGTCTTTGATCACAAGATCTGCTGAGTTGGTTCCTGCTGATCCAAAGGCCTTTTCCTCAACTTTCCTTTTTCCGACAGCTGCCACTGGTTTGCAAGAAGGATAGAGTGGCTGGTTCGCTTATCAAAGGTCTGTGATTTATAAGTTAAAAGTCAGAGTTATCAGCTACTGCTGAAAGAAAACTAAACTGGTTTTCTTCAGGTTTAAAGTGGGTTTTGACTGCACAGCACAGACAGTTCCTAAGCTAGTGGAGATCTAATCAATTCCTGGCATCTTGTACCCAGCCCCAAGCTATTCAGTTACCCAAGAACCAAATCACACAGTTGTTAACAGGCAAAAAGATCTTTGTCGTCAATGATAACAAGGTGTACAGCTGGATGAACACAGCAGGCCAAGCAGCATCAGAGGAGCAGGAAAGCTGATGTTTCTGACCCACCTGAAGAAGAGTCCATACCCGAAATGTCAGCTTTCCTGCTGCTCTGATGCTGCTTGGCCTGCTGTGTTCATGCAGCTCTACACCTTGTTATCTCGGATTCTCCAGCATCAGCAGTTCCTACTATCTCTTTTGTCATCAATAATTAGTCTCTAGTCCATAGACCAAGCAACATTTGGTTGCCAGCCAGAGCTCCCTCTGAATACAGAACTCTTCAGATCCAGTTCAATTATTGTCTGTTCAAACAGCTATTTAAATATTTGCTATCAGTGTCTGGTTACTTGCTTTTTAAAAACATACAGCTATCCTTTGAAACACTTGTATTGATAGTGTTTTCTCATTTCAGTCCTCAATTTTAAAAAGCACAAAAATGGAAAAGACAGTCTTCACAGTATAAACAGTCACATACATTTAAAGTTACATAAACACTTTCACACAAGCATTCCTAACTTTTTTTAGAATGAAATTGATATCACCTGTTATATACGATTTAAATGACCCTGACATCAGAAGAGGGAAGACACCAGACCAGTGTGATAGCATATGTGCAAACACCTAGTCAGCAATCCTTCAGATTGGTATTTCAACAAGCATTGGTTTCAAGCTCAAGATAGAGCTCACAGAATTTGCACAGGCACTGGCGCGCGCGCACACACACACGCACAAACAAACGCGCATGCAGAAAATCATATAAAAACATACTTCCAGCCGACACTGGACAACCTCATGAATTGAAACAGTTATTTAGGATGGAGGACAGAAAAGCAATGGTGAAACAGTTAATCAGACCAAGGATCAGTGGCAGGAATGTCAACAGTGAATAATATTGAGTGTGTCACAGATGTCCAGCTGAGGAGTGCGCTGGAGAGTAGCTTTAATTATAAATGAACTTGGGAATACATTGCATTTAAGTGTGATGTAGACCTTCAGTCTGTGTTCTGTTCAGTTTATTCAGATTAAACACAGATGCAGTCAAGTGTTAAATGGGATGTCAGATTATTTAGCAACAATCCTTTCAGAATCATTGTATGAAAACTTTCCTAAATTGGTGCAATTTAATCTTTGTGTCGAACTGAAATTCCAGATTTGCATTATGGATTAAAGGGCTTTAGTTTTATGACATGGGAACATCTTCTCAGAAAATAAGCGCCTTCTGTTTCAGCTTTCTATTAGAAAGCAAGGTGACTTGGTAGAGTTGGGATTACAGAGTAAAGTCCTTGAATTTAAACCCCGCCCCTCAACAAACACAACAACTTACATTTGTGCAGCATGTTAAAGTTCCGAAACATGCCAGGGAGAAAGTGAGTCCTGACAAGAGACAGATTGTACACTGAAAGCTCCAATAGTGTTTCTAAGCCAGGGTACAGCATCAGGCATTTACTGTTGAGTATTTTCCATGCTTTGTGGAATCTCAGCAGTGAATTATGAGAGCTTCCGCTCTGAGACTGGATCAGGCTGTGGAGGATCAATGATGCAGTCCAACGGGAGACTTTTTACTGAGATTTGTCTCTATTTTTTTCTGGTTCAATAGTTTGCTTCAGTAATCTAGGACAGACATTTCATAGTCCAAATTGTAGCACATTCCTCTCTGAGTCAGAGGATGACTTTGTTACCCACTATTGGCAGTTGTCTTTTGAGACCAACGGTCTTACATTGATCAGGAAGTCAGTCAGCTCCATTGGTCGGATGGCTGGTTTGCCACTGTCTGGGTACAACTCTCATACCGACTGAGGTTACCATGAGGACTCTTTCTCAACCTCTCCCCTCACCGGAGGTGTGGTGACCCTCAGGTTAACCCACTTGAGATGTCTCTCTCAAATGAGACAGCAGCCTATGGTCCTGTAGGACTATAGTGACTCTACCTTGACACATTGACCATCTGAACTGACCTAGCCACCATCAGCCAGGCTGTTAATTTTATCCACAAAGCTATGCAACACTGGAATATGAAAGGTACTTGACCTCACCATTTTCAATATCAATTTTATTATCTGCAAAATTTTTCATCCATACCAAGCAATCTTGAAGAGTGTACCTGAACAGTCTGGTTCCATCTATACACTGAATATTTTTACATCGTGATCAGAAATTTTCCTCAGATCTCTTTATTCTTTACTCCCCGCTATTTTATAATAAACCATATTTCCCTAGTTTCTAATGGCGTTACCTTATATTTTAAGGACCGTCAAATACTATCAGAGACTCCGGTTTTAATGAAAACCCTTCTGCCTGCATGCAGTGCATTCACATGCATTGAAGAGTAGAACTAATTGTAGTTTCTCTTCCCCCCGCCCCCCAAAAGCTGGGAGATGATCACTTGTTACTGATAGGCATTTAGGATTCCTACCTCCTAGGCAATCTTGCTATAGGCTATGACGGTGTCCTTTGATATTTCTTACAAATCTCCCATCTATCACTTGTTCCTTGTATACGTCTATAATAATGACATATGTTAATCCATGACATGCACAGCCCATGCTACCATAGATAATTTACAGTTTAGTTGATCTGACAAAATTTTATGTACCAGTTTGTCCATTACTGCAAGGTTCCTTTCGCACTCCCCATTGCTAAAAGGGCTTTCAACTTCATTCATAATTCATAGAATCCCTACTGTGTGGAAACAGGCCCTTCGGCCCAACAAGTCCACACCGACCCTTGGAGCATCCCACCCAGACCCATCCCCCTATAACCCACCTACTCTACAGGCCCCTGAACACTATGGGCAATTTAGCATAGCCAATCCACCTAACCTGCACATCTTTGGACTGTGGGAGGAAACCGGAGTACCCGGAGGAAACCCACGCAGACTCGGGGAGAATGTGCAAACTCCACACAGACAGTCACCCGAGGGTGGAATTGAACTGGGGTCCCTGGCACTGTGAGGCAGCAGTGCTAACCACTGAGCCACCGTGCTGCCCTTATGTTAATATTCACACTTGTATCTTTAAATTCACCATTAGCAAAATTCCCCCACCTTCACTTTCCTCCCTTTTATTGTGAGAAATTTTGTAGCTGTTTAAGCTCAGTCCTTCTCCACATTTTCATTATCTCAATTATTTTGTCACCTTTACCAGATTGGCAACCAGACCTTGCTAGTTGCCAATGTAAATGTAAGATGAAGCTGTACTGTTCTTTAACCCATACCTTTAAATCCATAGCCATTATTGCATTAAAATTGCTTGCTAAAGGCAATCTTGCTATAGGCTATGACGGTGTGCTTTGATATTTCTTACAAATCTCCCATCTATCACTTATTCCTTGTATACATTTATTATAATCCCCACCCCCATTCTTGCATCTTTTGCTGAAATTTTACCTTTCTGAAGACAGATAAGCAAATTGTTTGAGGAAGGGTCACCGGACCCGAAACATTAACTCTGTTTTCTCCTTCACAGATTCTGCCAGACCTGCTGAGCTTTTCCAGCAACTTTGTTTTTGAGCAAATTGTTTGCATTATTTTAAAATAATTGACTTTTTATCTTCTAAGTTTTCTCTTTCAATGTTAGGAACACTTCATTCATTTCTTTATCGGAGGCATTATGTTCCATTAAACAAGTGTGATAGTGGCCTGATTTTGTAAATTGCAAAGTTAGATTTTCCAAATACAATAGCTTTCTACATCTCGTTTTACCGATGATTTCTTCATCAATGGCCCGGTTAACAGCGATAGTATTTCACCAGGCACTACATCCCAGAGAATAAAATTACTCATTTTATGAGGAGTGGCCATATTTTAAAAAGATTTTAGTGTGTTATCATCCCTAAATCTCAAATTCCTTAACTTGTCTGATCCTTATTACCCAGAGTTTCTCGCTCCTACTTTGTCCAGTTCATCTGACACGCAGTAGATGTGCATCCATTGTTAACTACTGCACAAGTGAAAGACTCTGACACACATTCATCACTGTGCTAGAATTTCCCTTATTTGGTCCACATCTCCATCAATCTACTGCGCATCTTCTGTTTCATGTTTAGCTTCAAGTACTCCACTATACCATTTGGGATTGTTCATGGTGTAAAGATGAAGTTACCATGGTCTCAGAGGATCATAGGGCTGCTGTCTCCCTTGGGGGGAAATGACTGGTAGTGGTTTAACCTGAAGTCCACCTGAGGCAAAAGTTTGAGAAGGACAGTCCATAGTAACCTCAGCCGGTTTAGGAATTGAACTCATGCTGCTGGCATCACTCGACATTGTCAGCTAATTCAGCTGGCTGGATGGTTGGTTTGCAAACAAAATGATACTTTGAATCACACCTGAAACATTAGTTGACTTCATCCTGGGCATTTTGCAGGTCATCGTCTTCTTGTAACCCCAAATTCTTCACTTTTCAAATCGATTAATGACATTCCTGTCCTGATTTCTCTTAGTCACAATTCTCCTTTTGCACTGTCACCTGTGACTTGATTCAGGGTGGCCTCTGCCATTTTGTTTAGTCAGTACCCTTCATTTTCAGTGATGTCACTGATTTGCCTTCTTCACTACTGGAAAGGAATGCTTTCCTGAGAACTTGTTTTCATGCTCCCATCCTTTGCTCTGGCAGTGTATGCATGTCCACAAATTCAACTCCCATTAAAATTAGACATCTAGCAAACATGATACTTTGGCACTGTCCAAGGACTTAAGTGCAAGCATGGATTCAGAAGTTTCCAAATTAAAATCTTAAAGTCTTGCATACAACCTGCTGCATTCTGTTATGTACTCTTCCATAGTATTCACCTCAGTCTTTTTAAATTTGTCAAAATCTGACCACACCTCAAACAACTAAGAATTTTTCAGGGAAAAAAAAGGATATCGATGAAAGTTAACAATCGGTCCAAATGCTTCTCCATGTTTAAATTAGCAGACTCCAGTTCCAAACCAAAACTGTCCTTCTTACCTTGTTTCTAATTAGTAATGAGATGCTAAGGCCATACCTTTTTTTGTCTTTGGGAAAGCTCAACACTGTTAACTCCATTCTCCACTGGCTCATTTTTAGAAAACAGGAGGAATCGTAACTTGAAACTTTGCATTTTGACTTAACCATCCTCTAATAGTGTTGCATATTGGAGATAACAGTATTTAAACAGAGTCCAAGACCACATTTCTGGTGAGGGTTTTATTTCAATTTAGCACACTTCATAAAGCCCCCACTCCACTGGTTACCAGTTCCCCACATTTGTACAACTGATTGACACCTCATTACCTCTTAATTACTATATCCATTTGCTTATTGAGTTGGTCACATAACCTAATGGATAAGCATCTGACTTTGGTGTTAATTTTGCATGTTATCAGAAGACTGCGTGTTCAAGGTTTGCTGTGATCATTTAGGGGCCCTCTTGTGGCTAAGCGGTAATGTCCCTATCCCTGTACTGAGAGACATGGGTTGATGTCCCACCTGTTCCAGAGGTGTTTAAATAGATCTCTGAACAGGTTGCCTAGAAAAATAGACTAATAAAAAGAAAATACATCTGCTTGTTCCATTAGGTTTCAGACATTCATTCAGACCATTCAGATGATAACAATCCTGGCTAATTTTAATGCCTCATTCAGGATTACATGGAACAGAATATGTTCTCATCATCACACTGGTCTTTGTAGGAGCTGGCTTTGTACAGACTGGCTGCTGCATTTAAATAGTACAACTGGACTTCAAAAATCAAGTGCCTCATTGGGCCATAAAAAGTACTGAGAGGTCTGGTACGATGTAGAAAAAAACAGACAATCCTTTCCTTCCTTGGACTGAATGTGAACGCAGTTTTAATGAACTGAATTGCTACTTCCTGGTCCTGTGTTCTTAAGCCTTTGACCTTGGTGCCCTCTTCTGGGTAGTTGGATGATTCCCTCTTGCATCCAGGTACTGGATTGGAGCTGGCAGTCAGTGAACTTCTGGACTGAGCCACTTAGATCGGACAGGTTCAGGTTGGGTGGGCTGTGTCTGAAGTTGTGCAGGTGTAGGAGACAAAGGGGAACCAGTGATGGTGTATCTGGTTGTATTGGTGCAAGAATTGCCAATGAACGGTGTACACACATTGAGGGAAGAAGATGTTTTACCGCATATCCTCCTGTGCAATGGTTCATGTGTTTGTTCTTTCTCCTCCTCCACAGGAGGCCCTTATAATGGCCAGTATGGACCATCCACATCTGGTTCGACTTTTGGGTGTATGCCTCAGTCCCACAATCCAGTTGGTCACGCAGCTGATGCCCCACGGCTGCCTCCTGGACTATGTCCGTGAACATAAGGATAATATAGGATCCCAGTTGCTTCTGAATTGGTGTGTCCAGATTGCAAAGGTAAGCAACACCCTCAGAATCATTCAGGGCAAGATACTGTTCAGACAAGGAATGAAAGGAATTGGACCATGCTCTGTGTATTTTTCTAACAAGCCAATTATACTTCAACAACAGTCTGAATACACGGCAAAGATTTACACGAGTACAATGCGATTATGTTATATACTGTCTGATACAGGTAAGCTGAGAGTATGTTACACGCTGCCTGGTACAGGGGTCTGTATACTTTCTGAAACAGGGGTAGAATGTGAGTATGTCATGTACAGTCAGACAGAGTTGATGCAATTCTGGTTTCAATCATTTATACAAGGTACTGAGATAGTGAATAATGAGTGTATGGGAGCAGAGAATTAGCACAGGAAAACAGGATATTAAAAATTTAGAACAAAGCACAGAGGTGTTCAGGAGTTAGCATAGACAACAATGATATTAAACCCCAGTGCCGGGAACAGAGATTTATTGACCGGAGCGCAGATCTTCAAGAGTGCAAGGATGCTGAAGAGTTATTGGATGGAAGAGTTATTAAAACATTTCTGCAGGGAACAGTGATATTAAAGAGTTATTATGGAGAACATAGATATTAAATCATCAGTGCTGGGAATAATAATAATGAAGATTTAGCATAATGATCAGGATATTAAAGTTGGTACAAGGAATGAGCTATTTAAATTAGTACATGGGATAGAATTATTAACAAATTATTACATGAAATAGAAATACTGAAGAGCTAGCCCATGCTTTGGTGTTATTAAATAATTAGTGCCATACAAAGAACAATAATTTTTATAGCTTAGTAAATGTATATGAGATATTAAGGATTTTGAACTGGTTGTAGCGAAATTAAAGTGTTATCATGGGGAAGAGAGATACGGAGTGTTAGTACATGAAATTATTGACTAGTAAGAATAAGGCACGGTAATACATGGAAGACTGTAATAAAGTGATGCAGTACACAATGCAGCAATATGATAATGTTAGCACAGCAATCAAAGTCATTCAATAGCTGATAAAAGGAGTTGAATTCTTAAGACGTTTGTGATCATAAATGTAATACCACCTAATCGTCATGCAGGGAACAGAGTTTTTGGATCAGTGAACAGAGACACTCAGGAGTTAGTACACAACAGAACTATTAAGGAAACATGAACGTTAGCACAGGGAATGGAGAAGTTGGAATTAGTACTCAAATATGTATTACGTGCAGAGAAGAGACAACTTGGAGAGTGAAGCAAATGCAGATAGTAAGGAGGTATTACAGGAATTGTTTACTGAGTGCAGGGAACTAAATATGGAGTGTTAAGTCAGGGAATTGGAATAAAAATGTATAATTTGGAGCAGAGATAATTAAGTATCACCTCAGCGTGCAAGGAAGAAAATATTCAAGAGTTCCTACAGGCTTGACTGATATGAATGGGGTGCAGGAAACCAAGATATGAAAGGCAGCAGGACACAGGAATGAAATATCAGTGCAGGGTGCACAGAGAGTAAGGAGTTAATACAGCAGAGATATTGAATAGTGAGTGCAGTGAACAGAGGTAATAAAGAGCTGGGGTGGAGAGCAGGGTATTAAAGGTTCAGGTCAAGTCATAGAGACATGAAAGAGTTAGTTGAGGGAACTAAGATATTAAAAGACTTTGTAAAAGGAACAGCAAATTGAAGACTTAGAATGAGGAAAAGTGATATTAAAGGTTTAGAGCAGAGAACAGAGCTATTGAAGAATAAGAGCTATTTGAAGTTCCACTACTTGAAACCTATTTCTACCTTCTACAGTTCAAACCACACTGAGCAATAGAATGTGTAAACATCAGTGAGAAGAGTAAATTAGGCAGAGTTGTGCCTGGAGGACCAGCAAGTATGGAAGAGACAGAGTCTGTGAGGTCCTCCAATTACAGATTGTGTCTTCAGTGCTTACTACACCAGCTCCAGCGATTCCAGGTTTCCTCCCTCCTGCGCGTGCTGCATCTCCAGAGATCAGAGGAGCAGCATGGGCAGCAGAGAAGGAGGGTCTACTTAGAGGTCGAGGAACAGTACTGTCACTGATCAGTTTGACTGGCTGCTGAATGACCAGTCTGACCCATATGAAGTCCACGGACAGGCTGTGGAGATGAGGCAGACAAAGGAAAATAGAGGAGGGAGGGGGTGACAAAAACTTAGTCTATGGGCCAGCTGGGAAGCATCATTCTGGCAGCATCTAAAATTGTATGAGGATTGATTTTTAAGAGGGAATGATTATATTCTCATTCCCACAGCATTGCATCCAACTTGCACTTGTGTAAGTGGTGATTCTTGATTTGATACAGTTCCACTGAAACAGCCAAGATCAGTGAGCTCAACAGATGTAAAAAACTTAATTTGAGATCTTCCCGACTTGAGGCTGGTGGATAGGTTGCTGCAGCTTCAGGATCTTGACTTCTACTTTTAAGGAAGCAAATTGTTGGTAATGGGTGGGGAGGCAATGACAAATGAATAGAGAAGCAATCAATTGTGTAGCAATTCATTTGGTCTGGTCCTAACTGCTGCTTATGTCAGCCTTATTGTTTCATTGTGTCAAATAGTTAAGAATTTGAATGAATGTGACATTAGTTTATTATTGTAAATTGGGAATTGAATTTAGGATCCATAGTTGATGGAAGATATCCTGAACTCCTCTTGTGAACTGCTTTGAAAGACTGCGAAAGAATCACACTGCCTTCATGGATAATGGTCAAAGACTTGCCAGATATCAAATGCATGGGGCAGCTGGCCCCTTCCAGAAGCTTAACTGCCTCCAGAATACGCACACTCTAGCAAGGTTGTCTTCTCGGGTAGACTTCGTGCCTGTACACCAAATGTGAACTGCATGAAAAGCTAAAATGTTGAAATGGTGAAGTTATTTTGGTTGCATCGGTCCATGATCTTGATGGCAATACAAGTGAAACAGCGGAGAAATAACTGTTTTCACACATTGGAAGTGAGCAAGAAACATTTGCATTTCATAAAATGTCCTGTAACTTTGTAGTGCCTCTATACTTCAGGAGGAATTTGCTGCTGGGCAATATCATATACATATATCTTCTCAGAAATAATATTCAGATCTTTTTGTCCATCGGTCACACTAATCCCTAGTGATTAAACTGGGCAGAAGAACTAAAGGATTGCTGCAAGATTAAATGATAATAAAGAACATATGCAGGGTTCAGAGGCATTAAAAGTTACACAAAGAACAGAGCTATCAAGCAGTTAGAGTGGGAATAGAAAAATTAAAGAGATATCAAACTGTTAGTCCTGGAATAGACATATTAAAGAGTTAAAGCAGGGAACGTAAAATTAAAGAGTTAGAGCAGGAACAGAGATATTAAAGCATTAGAGCTGGAGCAGAGATATTAGAGTTAGAACAGAATCAGAGATTTTAAGACTTAGAGCAGGGAACAGAGATATTAAAGAGTTAGACCAGAAAGCAGATATGTTAAAGGTTTTGTGTCAAGAACAGAGATAATGAAGAGCTGAAGCAGGAGTAGAGATATTAAAGAGTTTGAGTCGGAAATGGAGATATTAGAACTTTAGAACAGGAACAGCGATATTAAAGTTTTAGAGCAGAAACAGTGATTTTAAGGAGTTAGAGCAGGGAACAGTGATGTTAAAGTTTTAGAGCAGGGAACAAAGATATGAAAGTTTAGAGCGCGAATGGAGATATAAAAGAGATGGAGCAGGGAACAGAGATATCGAAGAGTTACAGGAGGGAACATTGATGTTGAAGTATTAGAACAGGAGCAGAAATATTTAATAGTTGGGAGCAGGGGACAGAGGTATGAAATAGTCAGAGCAGGGAACAGTGATATTAAAAAGTTAGAGTCAGAACAGGGAACAGAGTTCGAGCAGGAGCAGAGATATTAAAGAATTAATTTAGGAAACAGATGTTGGAGCCCTAGAATCATAGAGTCATATGGCACAGAAACAGACCCTTCAGAGCAACTCATGCATGCCCACCAGGTTTCCCAACCTAAACTAGTCTCATTTGCCTGCATTTTGCCCAGATGCTTCTAAACCTTGGAGAGAGCAAGGACTGCAGATGCTGGAAGCTAGAGTCAATAAATGTGGAGTTGGAAAATCATAGCAGGTCAGACAGCCAGTCTTGACTAAGGGTTTCTGCCTAGAACATTGACATTCCTGCTCCTCGGATGCTGTCTGATCTGCTGTGCTTTTTCAGCTTCACATTTATTGACTCCCTCTAAACTTTTCCTATTTGTATACCCGCCCAAATGTTTTTTAAATGTTGTAAATGTACCTGCCTCTACAACTTCCTCTGGCAATTCATCCCACATGCACACCAGTCTCTATGTGAAAAAGTTGCCCCTCGGGTCCCTTTTAAATCTTTCCTCCCTCACCTTAAACCTATGCTGTCTGAGGAAGAGACCCTGACTATTCATCCTATCCATGCCCTCATGATTTTGCAAACCTCTATAAGATCACTCCTGAGCTTTGAATACTCCAGAGAAAAATATCCTAGCCCATCCAGCTTCTCCTTGTAACTCAAACCCTCCATTCCTGGTAACATCCTTGTAAGTCTTAGTGTAGAGGATAGTGTTATTTGTATTTGTAGAGTAAACTGTCTTATTTAAACTAGTACATACAGCAGCATTAATATAGGTGGCTGAACCAGTATATGATTTTTGCACAATCAAATTGAATTACCTTTGACAGTGAGCAATATAAAGAGTAAGTGAAGTCTTTCCAGGCCTACAGCAGATATACACAAGGATCAGAAACTATAAGGAGTGAACGTGATGCACAAAAGTATTGGTACAGAATGCAGAGATTAGAAAAAGTAAAGGGGAATCGGATTAGTATAATAACAGGATCAGAGCTATGATTCTTTCTATAGTGTGTTGTATTCGCCGTGACCCTAGGAGCTAACCAAATTGGTGCTGACAGTTTAATTGACTCCTTTGTTTTGTTGGGTGGTGTTCACAGAAAAGGCTGTTCTCAAATTTATTCAACAATGACGAATTTGTTGCCCAGGAATTGCTCTTTCAAATGTTTATCAGAGTGTATTCTTCCCCCATGGTGGGTAGCTTGAGTGGTTGAATGCAGGTCGTTTGTGCTACAATTCTGCATAACAGGAGTGGTGAGGCTGCCTGCTTCAGACAACCAATCCAGCAGCAACCTGGGACGTTGAATGATTGATCGTGGTTTTGAAAAATAAGTTGTTTGAAGTCCTTTTTTCTGGCTTCAGTCAAGAGTTCAAGGTCTTTCTTTTCCTAGCAGCCCTTGTGTGGAGCAGAGCACTTCATCACAGATTTACTGGACAGAGGATCTGTCTAATGATAGCAATTTATCAGTGCTATGTGCTCAAGGCATTGTGAAGGTTTCTCAGTGACAGAAGCATGTTAAACAATTAGTTCCAGGCAAACTAATACAGAAAAGTATATGGAGCAGTGTGGAATTGAATAAAATGAGTGGGACTGCCTGATTTTAGTCATGATTGCTGTTTGGAAGGGACTTCAGTCTCTGTTGTTCCTGGTAATTGGTCCTGGTTAGGATTTCAGTGCCAATCTGAACTGTCAGCATCAGCATGTCAAATTGTTTTCAGGTTAAGGCATCATGCCACTCTCCACCAGCATTGTCTATCATTCTCAGAGCTTCTCTCTAGATTTTGTGGCTTCAGCCTAGAAGCTGCTTCAAGATAATTGACAGATGAACCAGATGGTTGCTATGGAGACTTTGTTTGACACAGTAGTTGTCTTCTGGAATATGAAAGGGTGGTGGAAGTAGATTCAACAACAGCTTTCAACTGGGAAGAGGAGAAAATTTCAGCACTCTGGCAAAGAGAGTGAGATTGACTGGTCCATCAGGCATGATGGTCTCTTTGTGTGCTGTATCTTCCCCTAACTCTGGTTATTATATTAAAGTTGATCAAATTTTTTTCTCGGTTTGAGATTTGTCAGTAGCACCTTGCCTCTGTATGTTAAATGGATACAATAATGTTTCTTTGACTCAACATTTTTGCATGAGAGCGTCTGTTTCCTTATCAGCAGAAGAACTGAGGATTCAAGCCTCTCTCGCTACCAGGGATATGTCTCAGGATCACTTCATAGGAAACACAAGAAGCCTCTTCTGTTGACGAACTCTGCAGGTTGGTGAGAGAGTACTCTCACTCTCTATAGTAGACTATAGCAGCTTGTATTTGAGGGAAGCCAGTGATGGTGAATAATGTCACTGCCCAGGCTACTTGACACTCCTCGTACAGGGAAAGGATATAAAGAGATGAAAATCTATAGATGATGACATCCAGGTGCATTTGTGGTTGAAGATTGGGAGATGTCACACAAATCCCCCAGTTGCGACTTGAAGCTAACTGCTAGAATAAAAAATACTCAAGGCCCTCAGCTATGTCAACACTGGGATGAGATGGCCACTCAAGTCCTGCTGGAGTTGATGAACAATTTGACTGATGGGTGCTCCGGTTTCCTCCCACAGCCCAGAGATGTGCAGACCAGGTGGATTGGCCATGCTAAATTGCCCATAGTGTTCAGGGATGTGGAGTTTAGGTGGATTATAGGGGGATGGATTGGTGTGGACTTGTTGGGGCAAAGGGCTTGTTTCCACACAGTAGGGATTCTATGGTTCTTTCTATTGTCTAGTGTTAGATTGCCTGGCTATGTTACTTGCCACTTGTTTGTCCAGGCTTGGATATAATCTGGTTCTTTCTCCATTTGAACATGGACTGCTTTGTCATATGAGGATGGTGCTGACCATTTTGCAAACATCTCCTTTTACCTCCATATGAGAGAATAGACAGGGCATCGATTTGATATGCCATCCTAAAGATGGCACTTGCAAGTCATATAAAAGTTTGGTGGCACTGTGCAGATGTGTCAGGCTGAATGAGATGATCAAGTCTCTGACTGTAGGAATCAGAACCCATTGCCATCTGACCCAGAGGTGAGAGAGCTACCTACAGATCCATAGCTGGCACTTGAGCGCTAGATAGGGCACACATTTGAAATGAAGACGGTCATTTACTCTTCCCTTGAAGCGAACTTCACAATTGATTGATCTTTGTCAGTACCTACTCCTGGGATCACTTGCATATACAGAAAGGTAGATGGCTAAAACAGGATTAAATGTACAAGTGCTCAGAATGGTGCTTCCTAAACAGCTATCCATGTTTGTACAAGTACATTTGTTGCTCTTTGTTGCTTGCCTTCTGGGTCTCCCAGGGACTGGAACAGGATTTTATCCAGCTGAGAATTCACATTCTTAAACTGAGATTTATCGATGGGGATGTGTGGATCATACACCAAATCAAATCAGCTGGATGGGTTAGCTTGTGGCATTTTCAATGTCATTGCTGCAAATAGCTTGACAGTCCTGCATGAAATTGCTGTTAGCTCTGTCTGCCTGATTGTAGCTTGGAGTCCAGGTAGTTTTCATGAATGTGTGACTTTCTGGTCTGCACAAGGAATGTTATCATCTAGTCAAACAGCTGTGTAGAAAGAGGCCTCTCCATGGTCTGCACTGGTATTCAGGTCCCCCTGCTAGTAAGTTGTGAAAGTGGTAGGGCTGTCATCTGTGATTCAATCCTCTGTCAAAACTGTCTGAAGATTCACAATTGGCAAGGTGGGGCAGCATGGCGGGATGGGGTGGTGTGTGGTGGCGGTGGGGGTCACCGGATTCAGGGAATAAAAAATAGAAAATCTAGTCGTTCACAGTCAAATCAAAGGATCGCTGAAGTGGAAAACCCAACTCAACCCAGTTGGCCATCTCATCTGAAATCCTTGCCAAGCTGATCACTTCCACCAGCTGCTCGTCCCCGCCAAATCCAACCTGGCAGTGGAAAACAGTGACATGTGTGGAACGAGTAGGAAACAATTACATGACGTGTGCACAAATACTGACAGCAGACGCCCTGGGGCAGGCACTCAAAACTGTACCTTTGTCAATGTGCAACAATCTGAGCCGGACGGGCGTTGACATTGATCTTTCTTCAGAGCTGTCGCTTAGTGAGCAGAAGAGGTTGCGATTGTTTTTGTGTGAGGTGCTTTTTCTAACAGCTTGCATGTTTGCATATTGATTTATCCAGTGGAAAACACCTGCCTGTTTTAAGATATAACAGATCTTCACTCTTACATCCCTAAAGGATCCCCCAGCTCACTTCCACTGTCTTTTCGACTTTATTAGAGCTTTCCCAATTCCAGAACAGCCCAATCTATTTCCTCCTAACAGAGCTATCACTTGCACAGGGCCAGTGGATGGCTCCTCATCCTATCAAAAAATCACTATTTACTGCTAGTTCTCAAGGGAAATGTATCATTAAAGTACGTGCTGGTCCCACACAAAACCCCTTTCCATTCTTCATTCAATCCCACTGAAATATGCTGAACGTGGCTAGATTTCATCGGAACTTGGCAAAATGTGGATTCAGTGCAGCCTTTCATGGGAGTGCTGAGAGTCCAGGTCATCAGCCTTTAGGGAATGGGGTTGAGGGAGTAGCTGAAAATTTTGATGGCAGTAACAGCAGTCTCCTGTGGCTGGTCTTTTGCGATCCTCTTCCTTTTGTGTGAGGGCTTGAAATGCTAAATCTGTTCTTGTTACTTTTCATCAACCTGTTTAGACATATCAAAACATACGTTAGGAGCAGGTGAGACCTGAGCCAGGACCTTCTGACCCAGAGGTAGCGACACTACTGTTACACCAGATGACCCTGTGAATGTTTTCTTGTCCATTCCACTACCCTCCTGCCGCCATCCACACTCTGCTGTAAGGATTGATTTCTCAATGTAGCATGGTTAAGTTGCCAATATACCTTCAGATACCTCCCCTAGTTGGTGTGCCTCCCCGGAGTTGGTGTTTTCCATGCATGGAAGAAAGAGATTGCATTTATATAGCACCTTTCATCTCTTCAGAATATCCTTGGAATATTTCACAGCCAGAGAATCAAGGGTTTGATATTCAGGTACTGCTTAAGGGTTGGTTAGCCCAGTTGGCTGGATGGCTGGTTTATGATGCAGAGTGACACAAACAGTATGAGTTCAATTGCTGCGCTGGCCGAGGTTACCATGAAGGATTCTCCTTCTCAACCTATGCCTTTGCCAAGGTGTGGTGCCCCTCAGGTTAAACCACCACCAGTTGTCTCTTTCTAATGGGAGAATAGCCCTACAGCCTGGTAGTACTATGGTGACTTTACCTTTTTATTGATGCCATGCAAAAGTACAACAAGAGCTCTCCTGACAAACCACCTAGCAAATTAAGGGGAGGTGATGACCTAGCGGTATTATTGCTGGACTGTTAATCTAGAGATCCAGGTAATGTTCCAGGGACCTGGGTTCGATTCCTGTCGCAGCAGATGATGGAATTCAATAAAAATCTGGGATTAAGGATCTATTGATGACCATGAAACCATTGTCGATTGTCGGGAAAAACCCATCGGGAAGGAATCTACCATTCTTACCTGGTCTGGTCTACATGTGACTCCAGACCCACAGCAATGTGGTTCACTCTTAACTGCCCTCTGGGCAATTGGGCACAGGCAATAAATGGTTAGCTAGCTAGTGACGTCCTCATCCAATGGATGAATTTTTAAAAAAAAAATTGAAATAAATGATCAGTTTATCTTTTTCTTTTAATGGTTTTGGTTGAGAGAAGATTGTCAACCAGAATTCTCAAAGGACTCTGTTTGTGGCCTCATCTAAAGAACTCAAACAAAAAATGCAGCCCACCTTAGACCCGCATTGGAATGTGTGCAGGGAGGGAGTTCCAGCATTTTGACCCAGCAACGCTGAAGGAACAGCGACATATTTCCAAGTTGTGGTTGGTGAGTGGCTTGGAGGGGAGCTTGCAGGTGGTAGTTCCCCTGTATCTGCTTCCTTTGTCCTTCTAGATGGAAGTGGTCATGGGTTGGAAGGTGCTGTCTAATGATCCTTGATGAATTTTGACGGTGCATTTTGTAGAAAGTGCACACTGCTGCTACTGAGTGTCAGTAATAGGATGTAGGGATTGTGAATGGCCTTGATCATAACTAGCTCGTACAAACAACAATATGATCAGGTAACCTGTTTTAATGATGTTTAATTTCAGGGTCAAGTATTGTTCTTCTTCAAAATAGGACACAAGATCTTTTATGTGCACCTGAGATGACAGGCAGCACAGTGGCACAGTGGTTAGCACTGCTGCCTCACTCTGCCAGGAACCCACGTTTGATTCCAGCCTTGGATAAGTGTCTGTGTGGAGTTTGCACATTCTCCCTGTGGCTTTCCTCTGGGTGCTTAGGTTTCCTCCCACAGTCCAAAGATTTGTTGGTTAGGTGGATTGGCCATGCTAAATTGCCCCGTACAGTCTGGGGTTGTGCAGGCTAGGTGGGTTAACCATGGTAAATGGGGGGGGGGGTGGTTATGGGCATAGTGTGAGATGCTGTTCAGAGGGTCAGTGCAGACCTGATGAGCTGAATGGACTATTTATGCATAATAGGGATTCTGCGATTCTACATACAGGGACTCAGTTGATTTGAACAATGACACCACCACAGGACAATGCTCCCTCAGTACTGCACAGAAGTGTCAGTCTTGAAGTTGAACTAATGCCTTTAGAGTTTGATTTAAATTGAAATCCTCTAACTCAGAGGTGGGCATGCCACACGCTGCAACTAATACTTTTAATTCTTGCTGTTTGTGCATGACCCCTGAAGGTGTTGAGACTGAGTTCCAGCTGCTGCTTTGACTGAGCCCCACTAACTCAGCGTAGACACGGGGTGGAAATATTCCTTTAATAGATTTTAGGTGGTCATTCCTTTCCTGAGCTATGGTGTGTAATGTTAGAGAGGCCTGGATGTCTAAGACCAATGTTTACTGTCACTCCTTCATGCAAATAGAGTCATGTACTTTGCGAAGACTGTTGTAAATAATTTATCTGGCAAAGCAATTAATTAGCGAACAATGTTATCGCAGATTGCAAGGCGAGTTAGATCTCTTTGACAAAGCAGGGTAACAAATGAAACAGAACTGTTGTTTCAGCTGCTCATTAATCCATCTAAATCAAGGAGATGCAACCCCAGAAGAGTAGGATTGTTCTTTAGATGAGTTCAATGCACAAAGCATCGAGTCCACCTACAACTGACTGTGAGAAGTTGAACTTATTCCTTTTCATTAAAATAATGTGAATGATTAAACCACTGGACAGTTGTCATTGTTCAGCTGTGCAAACTTGAGCTCAGCTGAAATGTAAATTCAAGTTGTTGTTGGTAAATTTGTTGCTTCATAAAGAATGCTCTGATCTGATTCCATTGGCCTTTCCATCTCTTCACACTTGAGGGGTGTGCTAGTACATGAGGTGAACCACAATTGCCGAGAGCATTGCTGTGAACCTAACTGGTCTGAGGGGAACAGCTACAGGACCATCTTGTAATTATTCCCAAGGCCTGAATACCCAATGACGAGAGGCTACACAGGGATGTAGTTAGTTGGTAAGATTTTCCCTACATGCTAGAGGCCAGCTACAAAGTGCTGCAACGACGTTTGTTTTTGTGTCCACCTGGACACAGCAGGTGGCAAGAAACTAAACGAAGAGTGGAAGTTATTTGGGCACTGAAAGTGCAGTTTTGTTTCCAAAATGGCGTTTGTGTTACACACCCACAGTTCTGGTGTTGTTAGTCCCAGACAGTGAGGATGAGCTATTTTGGTGAGTATTTTAGCAAGTACACTGCTAGAAGAGTACAGAGTAGGCAGACTGTAACATTAATCAGAACCACCACTGTGGAGCTTGATGTTCCAGCTTTTAACCTCAGCACTGTTACTGGCACAATTTAAAGAGATCATCATCTACTTCCAGGTTGTTTGTTAATTTGGCTATTGCTGAGATTGTAGACTTCGTTGGTGTTTCTAGAGCTGTTTAAAGTTGCTAAATTTTACAGGAATTGTTGCGTTTTGCGCTGAAGGACTTCTTTTTGACTGGGAGCTCTCATCTGAACTAGACAAATGTCAGTATCTGAGTTTGTGTGAGAATGTGAGACAATGTTTCTCTGTAAATACTGCCTGTCTGGTTTTCCATCTCCGCCTTTGCAACAGCTGCCTTGGGAAATTTGCTTGCCTGTAAACATGAAAGAAAAAGGCTGCAACGTTTGGATTATGAGGGGAGAGAGGGGAAAGTAGGAAGTGTACGTCCTTAAACCAATTACAGCTTGGAACTGAAATAAGATTGAGATATGGGAAGCAAATGATTCCATATAATTATGCCATCAAGTTCAGAGTTTCCAGCCCTGTCTTTGGTTACAGCTTCAGTCAGCATCACTCGAATGATGGTGACCATTGTCTCTTCCATAAAATTGCAGCCATGCCTGTATGCCACTGGTTAGATGTTGCTGTGTCCAGTTATACAGCATAACTGTAAACGGGAAGAGACATGTATCAGTGAGTATTGTGTAATGTGTTTCATTGATGTGGCTGTCATGCTTGAATGGTTGGTGATGAGTATAGTGTGTGAAATGTGAGGGTGAGGCTTGTAGCATTGCTAGGTATATCAGGATTGAGGTGTAGATATGAATGTCAGGTATAAATTATGGTTGTTCGGGGCTGATGGCCAATGAATGATGGCAGTGTGATGTGTTGAGAGTCATGTGGCAGGTAAGAGAGAAATGATTGGAAATGGCCTTTGGAGACACTGACTTTGACTCCCTGTGTTATTAGCTTATTGTAGCACTGCCTAAAAGCCAGGGCTGGAATCCAAGAAACAACAACTGCAGGTATCTGGCCCTGCATTTTTCTGAGAGTTTGTCCATGGAGGATCCTGGCCCCATCTGCAGGTAAATGATCTCGCTCATTTGCTCACACTCAACCAGAGCCAGATCATTTGGAGATAACAAGGTGTAGAGCTGGATGAACACAGCAGGCCAGATATCTCAGATTCTCCAGCATCTGCCATTCCTACTATCTCTGAAACAATTTTAACCCCAGATCATTTGGAGACGGCTCTCTTTCTTTCTGAGCTAGAATTCAGTGCTCCTTTGCACATACTTTCTTCCACAACCATTTTCAGCAAGATTACGACCCTCCATCAAGAGGGGCAAATTGATTTTTAGGTGGTGCTAGCCTCTGATGGTTTGCATCTCTGTTTAGGTCTGCAGCTACTTGATAGCACAACTAACACTGGCTACGTGCAGCAATTATTTAAATGACCAGGCTATGCAACTTTTAGGTACTGTCTGCGTAGGAAACATTGGGCATGAGTTAATGACACATTGCAATCACTGTGCCTGTTCTCATGACCAGAATGTACATGAATATATCGGAGTCAATTCACTATCTACTCATAAAAATTTTGAAGATCCTTTTGATTATAGGTTTGCCTTATTTCATTGCAATTGTGCTACAAACATTGTCTGCAAATTAATTTTCCTGTACAAATTATGCAAGAATTTTAGACATTTCATACCTGTTTGGAATGTTTTTCCTGAGCTCCACAGTGGGATTCAGGTAACACGCAGTGTATTTAAATTTAAATACACTTTATGGAAATAAATTTTTCAATGTATTCACTCAACTTTACTGATCTACAAATTGCCACTTTATGGAGATCTAAGTGACAGGAGCTTTAAAACTGTTATTTACTCACTGACAGCTTAAGTACCATACCACTATACATCACGATCGATTTTATTTCTTATAGCATATCTCTTCTGCTATTAATGTCCACACAATTCAAGTTGCCTTGCTCCCTGCCCCATATCACATGAAAGCGTGTACCATAAAAGTAATAACTTCTGATGATAATGGACTATCCAACTCAAGTAATAGAAATGAAGTAAGCTCAAAAGTTTTGGACATCTAAAACACGTTTATGCAGAAATCTTGAAGGCAGGCATCATATTTGGTGTCCACATAACCAAAGAGATGTGTAAGAACTTGACACGAGCAAAATAACATATGAATAGGGCACAGCCTTGTGGCAGTACACACATAAATCATCTGAATTAGGCACCACTTTCTGTAAGTGGGACAGGGGCCTGGAATGGGGTGGAGGCAGCAATGCTGGGGAAAAGAGAGAGCCTGCTGACTGTATCAAATATTGTTGCCAGTCTAATAATATTTGTAGCAGGTCATACTTTGCCTTCTGTATTTCTCATTGCATGTGGTTCAGGCTGATTTTTTTTTTTTCTCCTCTGTGTGATTTCTTCTTGTATTTTAGGACCAGCTCTTTGCAATGTCAGAGAAAAAGGCACTTGAGAAGCATTCTGTAGACTTCCTTAAAAATAGTTGTTGCTGAAACATGCATGCAGCTGATAAGGCCGCGTATGGTGCCCACCAAATGCATTGAGAAAGCGATGGCCTGCCTCCCATTCTGATGGTTCTAGTCCATGTGCTGAGAGTAACTCACTGATGCCATTTGGTTGGGAATTCCAGGATATTGACAGAGAAGGAAGGAGTAAAAATTCAGAATGAATGTCACTGAAGCGATAATGAAGGTGTATTTTGCCTTTCGTGACCTCCAGAGGTTCCATATCCTTTTACAGCCAAGGAATTACTACCAGAAACTGAAGAAAGGGTGTAGACAATCCAACCTCTTGAGTTTTTTTTCCACAATTCAGTTAGATTGTGGCTGATCTTTACCTATCTTGGCAATACCCCACTGATTCCTGGGATGGCAGGGCTGATGTATGAAGAGAGATTGCCTCAGTTAGGGCTTATATTTATTGGCGTTCAGAAAAATGAGGGGGGATCTCACAGAAACCTATAAAATTTGAACAGGACTGGACAGGGTAAATGCAGGAAGGATGTTCGAAATGACTGGGGAGTCCAGAACCAGGGGGTCACATACTAAGGATGTGGGATGGGCCATTTAGGACTGCGATGAGGAGAATATTTTTTCACCAAGAGAGTGGCGAGCCTTTGTAGAGAAAGCAGCTGAGGCCAAAATTTTGATTATTTTCAAGAAGGACTTAGGTATAGCTCTTAGGGCTGAAAGGATCAAGGGCATGGGGAGAAAGCAGGAGCAGAGTACTTAGTTGGATGATCAGCCATGATCATACTGAATGGGGGAACAGGCTCAAAAGGCTGAATGGCCTACTCCTGATCCTGTTTTCTACGTTTCTATCCCTTCATACCCCTCGTGAGCAGTCATCTGTCAATTTCAGACTTAAAATTATGTTGAAGCAACATTTGAAGTATGTACTGTAGAAATTGGAAGAGTTAGAGAGGAATCTAGAGAGAATTGAATTTCCGAAGAAGGGCCCCGACCCAAAGCGTCAGCTTTCCTGTTCCTTTGATGCTGCCTGTGTTCCTCCAGTGCCACACTTTATCTCTGACTTCAGCATCTGTAGTTCTTGCTATCTCAGAATTGAGTTCCTCAGTTTTTCTTCCCCCTATTCCTTATGAAGGTAGCAAGGCAGGGAGGTGAAGGTGACTTAAGGTTTGAGATCTGCTGCGGCGTGCTCTTGGATCATGCACCAGGCAGCAGCAGTATTCTGGATCTGGGGAAGATTGATATTGAGTCCAGTGACCGGGTAGCCAATTAAACAAGCCATCTACAGCCCGGATGCTATTTTCAGAGCTGAGTGCTGGATTCTCAGCCATTGCAACTTTGCCTGCTCAGGCAAGTGATATCTCTTCTGAGCTGCTTTGGGATGGTGAGAGAGTTTATCAGGGATTGGGAAATGAGACACTCATTACAGAATATCTAGGTATCCTCTTGCTGTTCTTCTGACAGCCCCTCAAAGTCAGGGGGGGGCATTTGTAGGTGGATACAGCCCATGACGAGAATATGGGCGAGAATATGGTGTGCTGCAGCTATCACTTGGTTCTGGCTGACCAGGAAACTGTCTCGCTCTCAATGCATCTACTGCAAGTGGTGAGAAGATTTGGAGATGAGTAATGAAACTGTTTGGACTTGTTATGAATGCACTTTCATTGGCTGTAACCTCCTGGAGTGTGACTTGTACCCAGAGCTTGAGGCTCCGAGGTGGGAACACCACTCAGTGCATCTCAAGACACCCTTCCTGCTCTTGTGGTCACAGTGTCAAGAGGTTGATCCACTTAAGCCTCTGATGACCTCCAAGGCGTTGATCAGGTGACATGATGTTGGTGTTGCTGCTGGCACACGCTGCTGTTCCATTGGAGACAACAGTTTTAGGATCGATCAGTAGCAGAAACGCCTTGCTCAGTTTCACAGACCACCCCACTGTATCAACTCCTTCACAACTTCCCTGAAAATAAAAACGAAAGAACTGTGGATGCTGGAAATCAGAAATACAATCAGAAATTGTTGGAAAAGCTCAGCAGGCCTGGAACCATCTGTGGAGAGAAATCAGAGTCAACATTTTGAGTCCAGTGACCCTTACGTTCTGAGCAATTTCTGTTCTTGTTCCATCCTTAAAACTTTTCTATCACTAAAGCCTCCCTGTTCCCATCGCCGCAACACCACCTGTCTGCACCCCTGTCACAGCTAAAATCCTCGTGCAGGCCTTTATTGCCCTGGACTCGACTGATTCATTGCTCTCCTGGCCAGCCTCCTTTGTCTTGTCTTCTGCCAAGTTTATCCTAGAAATCTGCTGCCCGTGTTCTAACTTTTCAACTTCACTGATTTATCACTGTTACTGTGCTCAATCACCCACATTGACTCCCAGCTCGATGTTGCCCCAATTCTGAAAGTCTTCTGCTTGTTTACACATTCATCCAGGAACTGACCCCTCTCTATTTCAGTAACCACCCCCATACTACAAGCTGCTGAAGTCCCTGTGTCCCTCTGAATCTGACCTTTTGCGTTCCCCGCTTCACTTTCCCTTGCAGTCATGACTACGCTTTCAGCTACCTGGACTCTAACCTTGTTTTCCCGAACGTCACTGCCTCCTTCTTTCTCCCCTCCTTTATGTCAATCCTTAAAACTAACCTGTTTAGCCAAGCTTTTGGGTATCTGTGCTCTTTATGTTGTACATTGTCAATATCTTGATTGACAATTGCGATGAGGTGGGGGGAAGCAGCTTTAGATATTTCACTATCTTAGAATGTGCTGTTTAAATACAGGCTATTGTCGCTGTTTTTGCTTCATCACTTTCCCCATTGAAGTAGACCTTTTTCTGCCTTAATGAATTTCTTTATGAACGGATTGAAATGATAATACTTGGCACAAATGCTGTGGAGAGAAGCTGCAGTTGGCATCGCCCTAAAGTAAGCCCTGTTCTGTATGGCAGTTACTATGAATCTCTTTCCTCTATTCAGCCACAACCATAGCAACAGCCATCTTATGGATTGCAGCAAAAGAAATGTGAGGCATATTTTGACAAGTCATTTTCTCCAAGTCTCCGTTATTATATCATTTCCACTTGTTTACCTATCTGCACATTGTTCGCCAAATTCTTGCTGCATGTCACAGTGACAAAAATGTAAGCTTAGTCTCTGGTTTCACGTCATTTTTAAATAGCAGTTTTAAACATCTTCATTAGGAGCCAGCATGATTGCTCGGAGATGGGATATCTGGCTTCTTTGAACGAGCTATTATATTCTGACATGCAAATGTTCTTGATTAGCAAAAACCATGAGAGAATTTTCTACAAACCTTTCACGACAGCAAAGAGAAGAAAGCTTCCCACAACTGATCAGAAAATGTAATTACATTCGTGGCTATTCGTCACCTTAAGCCAGTTACACCATTCACATTGATCCTGGCTGATCTGTATCTTACCCTGCCTTTTCTCAAAACATCTTGGTATCCCTAGCAAACAAATAACTATGAATCTTCGTCTTGTAAATTTCAACTAACGAAGCACCCACTGCCTTTGGTCATAGGAATTCCTGATTTCCACTACTCGGTGTGAATTAAAGGTCCAATCTATTGAAGGTAAAGATGTTCCTCGGTGGTTCTCATCATTGATGTTTGTCTTTATCCTCTTGGTCCATTGGCAGTAAAGGTTATTCGCTATTTTATAAATTGAAACTCTGGATGCCCCTTGCCGACCGTTTCACTGTGTTATGGGTGCCATATAGAGCAGCTGTTTCCAACTCCAATGGGTGATCATTGGTAAAGGACAAACAGCTGCAGTGTCATTGGCACCAACCAGATGATAAACAGGGTGAATTTGAACACAGATTCTGGCTAATGCAGGAGGCTGTCTGTATATTCACCTACATTAGGATATACTGACTGTATCTGGGAAAGTTCTTGCAAGGTTGTCCACATAACAATACAAGTAGGCCACTAGATTAACAGGGTGATCTCAACAATTAGCGACTAGAGCACTTGCAAGGTACAAAGGTGGGGTGCAATGTGTACCAATAGCTTTTATCTACAATTCCATCAACTGGAAACCAGAGTGGAGCCCAAAAGGTTAAAGATTATTGCTGGGGTTCTGCTACAACTGTCTGTCGAACATTGACAGATCTCGGTATCATTCATAGTAACAATGACAGCACTAGCGTCAATACAACCATTAAAAGGACCGATTTTTCTCTTGACAGTAGATTAATTTCAAAAGCAAATCTTTTTGTATACTTTCATTGATTTTGTTCCATTTTTGTGCAATACAAGAACATTTTGGCTCTTATGGATATGAGTGACTTAAAAATGAATTTTCCTGAAGAACACAAGATTTACAAGTAAAATAAGTTTTTATTGAAATGGTTGTTGTATTTATAATAAATATAATATGGTTAGTAGGAAAGATTGTCTGATTCAGTTTTTTGATTTTAGGAATTTGGGGGGTACTTGAAATGTAATGTTTTCGCTTATCTGAGACCCTATGCCTTGATATAGTGTACATATATTACTAATGGATTCCAACAAATGGAAGCATCGCCACAGGAAAATTTAGTTTTGGGAATTTGATGAGGAAGGATAAAGCAGATGCTCAGCATTCTATCATCAAGAGGAGGAAGATTATAGAGAGAGATTAACACTGACAAAAGAGATGTGGCACAAATTGTGACAGCTCTGCTTTTCAAAGACAATGCTGGATCTTAAAATGTGTTTTTTAGCAGAACAGTGACAAAAGATGTAATAAGACCAAAGTGAGAGAGATCATATAAGTGTATTGTGTTGTACTCCTGCCATTATCAAATACATTGAGAAGAGTTCTAAAGAAGCTCTGTGCATTGTCAGCATGGAAAATATGCAAACACCACATGGCTCCAGTAAAGTGGGAGCTGGAAAACTAAAATAATTTCCTGTCATGTTCTGGATCGATCTGTTAAGTCGACACCAAAGGCCATGACTATTAAACTGTAATGAGGCGCTTACAGCTTTTAGTGAGATTATCGGGATTTTAGACTTAGCAGAAGTACCTCCGGTGAAATCCAGTTTACGTCAGAAAAGTCCGAGGGCCATGTTTTCACCACAATCAGTAACTCTGTAAATCAAGCAGGCAGAACAGAAAATTCAACCGGGAATAATCCTGCCAGAAGTGACACTAGGCCTACAATATGTTTACCCAAACGTGGCAAGTCTATTGTCATCAGAATCTAATGAAAAGGTGATCTAGTGTTTCCCATCATGTGCGTCCTATGGCAGCCTTGGAATGCCATGCATTGAAATTCACAATGGGCTGCAATAGAGACTTAGAATTTAAAAGGCTTAAAATCTGTCATCCTCCAAGCTATTCATCGTCAGTTCTGTGCCCAAAGTCAGGTCTGACCATGATCTGCAGCACGGGTTGGACAAAAGAGGCGGGTACAGGGAATGATCCCTGTGCTGTTAGCACCAATCTGATCCACACCAGCTGTCCAGCCAACTGAGCCAGCCAGCCCCCTGTCTGAGTTGCCGTGGCAACATGTCTGCTGCAGTCCAGAATTATAGATAGTGATGGTAAAAGCTCCAACTTTCTTTCCGTCACGTGGATGGACAAGGATCCCTGTCATTCTTACTGCCTGCCATTGGGGTGCTTTGGAAGGAATTGCTGGATGATAGTGAACGTTTTTGTCTGCATTAAGGATACACATTCCCCAAGTTAATAAGAGAACATCTTGATACGAAGATTGGCCACGTGATTGATAGTGAGGAGGAAGCTGTTAGGTTATAGGAGGATAGAAATGGAATGATCACATGTGAAGATCATTTTGAATTTAGCCCTGGTAAGTGTGAGGTGATGCACTTTGGAAGAAGTGACAAAACAGGCAGTTGTCAATAAATGACAGGTCACTGGGAACAGAGGGATCTTGGGGGTGCTTGTCCACAAATCCCTGAAGGTGACAGGGCTGGGTAGTAGGACAGTTAAAAAAGCATACGGAACAATTGCCTTTTTCAATCGAGGCACAGGTTGTAAGAGTAGGAAGGTTACGTTGGAGCAATACAGGACTTTGGTTGGAGTTGGAGCACTGTGTGCAGTTTTGGTCTCCGCACTACAGAAAGGACGTGATTGCACTGGAGAGGGTGCAGAGGAGATCCCTCAGGAGGTTACCTGGAATGGAGCACTTTAGCTGTGAAGAGAGGCTGGATAAGCTCGGGTTGTTTTCTTTGGAGCAGAGAGCGTTGACGGGGGGACCTGATGGAGGTGCATAAGATTATGAGGGGCATTATCAGGGAGGATAGAAAGCAGTTGTTCCCCTTAATCCATAGGTCTGATCAAGGAGGTATAATTTTAAAGAGGAAAGCAAGAGGTTTAGAGTGGAGTTGAGGAAAGATTTTTTCACCCAGAGGGTGGTGGGAGTCTGAAATGCTCTGCCTGGGAGGGTTGTTGAGGTGAGTAACCTCAAGGTACTTGGATGAGCACTTAAAGTGTCATAACTTTCAGTGCTATGGGCCTAATGTGGGAAATGTGGACTAGTGTAGATATAGGGCAGCTTTGGTGATACAGATTTGATGGGCCAAAGGGCTTCTTTGTTACTGTGTTGCTCCATGATTATATGAGAATATTTAACAGGCCCAACCGTCATTTCACTGAAGATGTGTGAGAGTGTACTTTACTGCAATGTCAGGATAGCATAAACATCCAATTATAAAGGGTCACAGCAGTGAAGAGATTACACAATTGGATTCGTAATGCAGCGACCTGGGTTAATAATCCAATAGGTGTGAGTTTTGTTAGCTCATGGCATTTTGAGGAGTTGAATTAAGTTTTTAAAAAATTTAGAAATAAGGAGTTGCTTGTAGGAAAGTGACCGTGATGTTGTCAGATTGTCAGGAAAAATCAGCTGGTTCATGAATGCCTTTAAGAAATAAAACCTGCTGTTCTTCCTCTGTCTTATTCCATCCTCACTGCAATATAGTTGACTTAAAACTGCCCTCTGAAGTGGCCTCGCAAATCATTCAGTTGTATCAAATGACTCCTGCAGCAGTTCAAGATATCGGCCCAATATTACCTTCACAGTGCATCGAGAGATGGCCGTAAAATACCAGCCACGTTCCAAAAATGGGAAAAAAAAATCAAACGTGCATAATCTCCCTGCCTATCCCAGTATATTCTCTGTTAGCTGCTGCTTAATGTGCACTATCTAAGGGGAAATTAAGTTTGTCCCGTAATCTTTCTCCTCTTAGCCAGGGGTTCCCCCAAGAATAGCTGGGCTTTTCTTGTCCTGTCAATGCCTGCTGGGATTGCCTTGCTTCAAAAGCAGCCATGTTCAGATTTCCAGTTAAGTGAGAATAGTCCTTGAAGCTATTTATACTGCTGGATGGCTTCGTGAAATATAAAGTGCTGACATAACAGCCAGGTATAAGGATAAGCAATTCCCCACACAAGTCAGACCAAGCACTCAAGTATCAGCTCTGCTGCACAGTCCCAGCACAGAGGAATAGTAGAATAGCAATGATATTGGGATTGTTTATTGTAGCGATTTGAACCACACTCAAGAACGATGGAATATTATGCAATTCAGCAGTTACAAGGACCTCTTCACCCCAAGTGTTCCTTTTTGCCATAATGTACGTCCTCCCATTTAGTACTGGTGACCTTGTCAATGGGAAAAGTTGCAGGATTTTTGTCTGAATCTATTGTGTTTCCCTGCTTATTGTGCAGAAAGTGCTAATCCGGCACAGTAGCTGCCTTGATCAATATTAACACTTGATCCTGATTTCCCACTGTATTTCAGCTCTGCCTGTGCATATTAATCCCTCATTTTACTTCATCCTTTCCACCTGGTAGTGCTCACACTGTGAAGTTGCTGCAGTGGGCAGTTGTTGTGTTATAAACGCTCCAGGTCCAATAGGGCAAGGAGATCTGTCAATGAGTTATTAGATGTTGAATCAGGCTGGTGTGTAAGCTGTACTTCAGGATATACATATTCTCGCTGTACAGCTCAGCCTCATACCTTGTCATTGTTCTTAGATTTTTAAGATTGTTTCAGGGTGGAAGCCCACTATTTTTGCCATGATGAAGTAGAGAGATCAAGAAATCACGACCAGATGATATGAAGCTTTACTTTTAAAATCCAGTAGTTGACGAAGAGAGAAAGAAGGAAGGATGGAGAGATTATCATGCCTTCCACAAATTCAGACTGTCCTAAGGAACTTGCTACCATTGAGGACTTTGGCAGTACAATTATGGTTGTAATGTAGGAAATATGGTGACCAATTTGCACACACGGCAAGTTCTCACCAACAGAAATATAAAAATAACCAAATAATCTGTTTTAGTGATGCTGCTTAAGAGGTAAACATCATCCAGGGCATCTGGGAGAACACCTCCCCTTCCCTTTTCCCTGGGCTTTTCTTCAAAACAATGCATTATATCTTGTATATCTACCTGAGAGCACAGCTGGGACTTCAGTCTAATGCCTCATCTAAAAGAGTGCAGCGTTGCCTCTGCAGTACTGTACCGAGTATGTCAGCCTGGATAATGTGCTGAAGAGTATTTGGACTGAGATTTGTAGCCAACAGCATTCAGTCATTATCTTAAAATCCTGGGATACACTGGATGGAATATTCCACTCCCATGAAGCTGGTGGGAAAGATGGATAATCAGGCTGACCTGGGCAGATATCCACCCCACTACCGCAATCTCGGATTCAAGCTTGATCCTCCTGACCAGCACCAATTGAAGTCCAAAGGTTTTCAAGCAACATCAGACGAATGCCAACTCTAGTAGCATCACTAAAGCGGTCAGAAGCGAAAGAGATTGCGACGGAGGCACAAGCCTTGGGCTGAGAGTGAGAAGCCCTGTCATTCAAATAACTTTTTTTTTTGAAATACATATTTTGCTGCAATAGCACTTCACTGTTGGTAAAATACAGTCAGTGTGCACCATTCATTGCATATTAAATACACTTCCAGGAACAAGGTCCCTGATAACCTTTCATCCCACCCCAAATGAACTGAGGGGGAAGAGAAACAGCAGCAGGTTGATTATTGACAGATTTCTAAGGCAGAGTCAGTGCCAGATGTGAAAGAGCTCACAGTGCTTCAAAGCAGGTTACCAATTGCCTTGGTTGCATTAAGACCTAAGCAAGAAAACAAGTCGCCATGCAAGGGGAGGAAATAATAGCAAGCAAGAAAGGAGCTGATATTCCACATTTTTCAATCAGGAGCAGTCTGATATGTTTTAGCCAGTTAGCAAATCAATATCAATGGCTTTCACGTGGATTTAATGGAGGATTTTTTTAAAATTCAGATGAGTCTAATTTTGCCTGACAAGAACATCAGGCCTATTTGATTGGTATGCTATCATATTTTATCCATATTAAATATGATTACTAGCAGGCTTGATTCCTGAAACAGCTGCTGAATATCGTAGGCAATTTCCTTGGGGACAAGCTGCAGTCAGCGATCATCCTGAGAGATTTCTGTTTTTATGATCCAAACATTGTTTCCCGACCTACAGTGAAAGAAAAATTAAGACAACCTCGCATCAGATTAAGCTCTCTGACAACATATGATTTTTTTTAATATTTTCGAACAATCTCCTTAATTCATCATTGTACTCTGCAATAGCATGCACAGATGCTGAGATATGTAGGAATTAATTTAGTCATTTAGAGCCTGAAAGCTTGCAAGGGTGGGCAATATGTTCCACAGAAAGTAATTTGCAGTCACCTCTTTGACTTCATTATAAAACCAGGACATATTTATAATCTACGGTGATCGTTATCCTTCGCACAAAGCACATACATTATGTGATGGAACATATCACACTGCAGCATGACACTCAGTTGAAATGAGGACTGGCAATAGTAAATGCATGAGGTACATCAAGTTGGAGAAATAAATGTACCCAGAACTCTCAAAGCCAATGTAATTTACTTTGCAAAGTAATAAAACACCTTCTGCACTTTGATGTATCTCCTACCAGAGCTCAAAGTTTCTTCTATATGAGAACAGCATTGTCACAGTTCTGTGACAGCAAGAAAATATTTCACTCAAATGAAATATGTTTCGTGTTGTTACTTACTTTTTTTAAAATTTATATGCTAAAAGTCTACCATTATGATCTTAAAACATTTTATTTTGGAATGGATATTTTTCATCCATATAAAAGATATAAAAGCTATAAAAGATATCTTCTGTATTTCCTTTAATGATATCCTGTTTCTATTCATTTTGAGGGGGTTGTGGTAAATAGATTAACTGAACGTTAGAAGCTCACATCCTAACTGAATCGCCAAGGAACATCACCCACACAGTCTGTCTAAATGGCACCAAACATGGCATGTGTATTAGTTCTGTGTACATTGTACACACGCCCAAGTCACATCTTAAAGAGTAATATGAAAAAGTTCAGAGATAGCTCTCATACTTCTGTCTCTGAACAGGCAGGTGGTGGCTTCAGGTCCTCCTTCAGACACTCTAACATTACGGAGATAGCATTGACATCGAATCTAGACCCCGCTTTCCTTCTCATGTGGATAGAAAAATACCACAGATGGTGTCTTTGCCAATATTTGTGCCTCAACCAACGTCACCAAAACAGATTGATATCACAGTCTGCCTGTGCTTGGATTTTGCTATGCAAAACTCCAGTAACAGCATTTCCTACACGGCAATAGGATTATTTCTGTGTCTGTAAACTGCTTTGGGTTGTTTAGAAGTCAGGAAAGGCAGTACAGAAGTGTAAGCTTTTCTTATGTTCTGCAGATGAGAGAGGCTACTGAGCTCATCCATTTCCTCTTTCACAGCATATGTGGTGTGAGAAGGGAGATATTTTGTTTGGGCACCAAACGGACAGGGTTTTGATGGTAATGCCTGTGGCAAGGGGTCCAAGCGAGTTCCAGTAGCTGTGGGCTACTAATGCTGTTGTGACTTGTCGTGGAATCCAGCACGTGCATTTATTCAGAAGCAACAGCTGCCAATGGCCGGCTGGTAACAAAGGTTTGTTGGGGAAAGGAATGGACATTGTGCGGGAGCAAAGAAATCCCCACTTAATTCTTAACTCTCGGGAGCATACTTCCAGCAAGTGTAGAAGAGCTGTTTGCGTTGATATACAGTACTTTTAATATGTAAGAGCATCTAGGATAAATTGAATAGCCAAGGTCTTTTCCCCAGGGTAGGGGAATTCAAAATTAGAGAGCATAGGTTTAAGGTGAGAGGAGAAAGATATAAAGGGACCAAAGGGACAACTTTTTCATGCAGAGGGTGGTGCATTTATGGAATGAACTGTCAGAGGAAGTGGTGGAGGCACTGAATAAAAGGCATCTGGATAAGTATATGAATGGGAAGGGTCTGGAGATATGTGGGCCAAATGCTGGCAGGTGGGACGAAATTCATTTAGGATACCTGGTTGACATGGACAAGTAGGACGGAAGGGTCTGTTTCCGTGCTATACACCTCTATGACTCTGTGACTCTATCTCAAGGTGATTCACAGAAAAGAATTTGACTCTAAATGACTCCAACACTTTCTTTTTAATTCCTTTGTGGGATAATGCTGATGGTGGGTCAGTCAGCATTTATTGCCCATCCCTAATTGATCTTTTCTAATACCTCCTTATGAGGAGTATCTAGAACAGGAGTCTAGTTCTAGTAGTCTAATCCAGGTAAGAGTCAGCCACATTGCTGTGGCTCTGGAGTCCCAGTAGCCCAGACCAGATGAGGATGGCAGTTTCCTTCCCGAAAGGACATAAGGGAACCAGATGGGTTTTTCTAACAGCCGACAATGTGTTCGTGGTCATCATTAGACTCTTATTTCCCAATTTTAATTGAATTCAAATTCTGTCATCTGTTGTGGTGGGATTTGAACCTGGGTCACTAGATCATTACCTGGATCTCTGGATTAACAGTCCACCTTTAGGAGCAGGAGTAGGCTATTCAGCCCGTCAGGCCTGCTGGACCATTCAGTATGATCGTGGCTGATCTGATTGTAACCTCAAATCTGCATTCCTGCCTACCCCGATAACCTTTCACACCTTGCCTAAGGAGAATCTATCTACCTGTGCCTTAAAAATATTCACAGAGCCTGCTTCCCCCAGCTTTTCAGGGAGAGAACCCCAAAGCCTCACGAACCTCGGTAAGAAAATTCTTTGCCTAAGCTCTGTTTTAGATGAGTGTCCCCTGGTTTTCAGGCACTAACCCCCAGCTCGAGAAACTCGACACAAGGAGGTATTGGAAAAGCTTAATCAAAGAGATAGATAGAGGTTATGAGGTGAAGAGATTTTAGGAAAGAGCTGAGCGTCTAGCCAGCATGACTACCAATAGTGGCGCAGTGTGAATCAGGAATGCACATGAGGCCAGAATTGGAGGAGCGCAGGGCTCACCAAAGATTGTTGGAGAAAGGGCAAGGGTAAGTTCTCAGAAGAGGTCTGGTCTTTCAATGCTAGAAGGAAGTGGGATGAGCATGTGTATGGTGCATGAACCCTCGTTTCTTTTTGGAAGTTACAATCTGAGTCCGACAGCGGATGCAGGTCTCTGTTTTTGTTTTGAACAGCCACCCACCTGTTTTGGCCAAATGTACTCTGCGTCCATTTAAAGGCCTGCTTGAAAATTGGTCAGATCATTTGGTGAAATGGATGGCCACAGTCCTCCTGTGGATGTCCTTGTGTCAACTGTCTGTTTTCTTAGGTGAGGACCATACAGTCGAAGTTCAGTATCCCCCGCACCGTTGTATCGTTAAGCTCCGTGTGGAATAATTCCGGAGATTGTGACTTCTTTTGTCTTCCTTTCAAAGCATGCATCTAATTCATTTTGGAAAGTGACTCCTGAGTTCACTGCCATCATACTGTCGAGAGTGCATTTCTGATTTGAACCATCACTGTTTAAAAAAGCTCTCCTTATTGCTCCCTCTGTTTCTTCTGCCAGTTATCCTTGAGCTGTGTCCTCTGTTCATCGACCTTGCTGTGAAAACAGTTTTTTTTGTGTCTTCTATACCAAAGCACTTCATGTTTGATGTCTGAGAGATCTGTTACCAGGTATTAGTTATTGTCTAATACTTTAATTTTTGAAAGCCTTATATTTTACTCTCAGAACCATCTTTTCGCATCTAGTAAGTAATATCCTAAAGAGTTCAACTGATTACTTTTAGGTCAGGTGGCATTTTTAAAGAGAATAGAGCGCTACTGTTTGAAGTGGAACATCAGTGTCACAATAGATGTTGTGGAAATAGGTGAAGTAGAGAGGGATCTAGGCATAATGATAATTTTGACACTTAGCATTAATCACTGGAGCAGCAGGAAGCCAGAGGCCCAGAGCAGGCTCGAATGAGACTTTTCACACTATGTCCCGTTTGTTCAATTATTCCTGCAAATTAAAAATATTTCACCCTGTCTGGTTGCCAGAATGGCACAGTGAAGGCAACAGGGCATCTGAGACCTTGGAGAACAGCAAGCAAAATAATCCACAACCATCCTTCACCAATGAGATTAAGAAATTGAGAAATAAATGGAGGAGGGACCGAGAAAGTGGGCGCATTAAAATGGGTAAGTTCAATGCCAAATCCAGTACAGAAACAGGGATGGAGAGGAAAAATAAATGAAAATAGAAGGAAAATAGAGCCAGAAAAGTGAGGTGAAATTAAAGTACATTTTAAAAATATTCTAAGGAAATTCACAACCTAAAGAAATGACATTTTTAGTTCTTCATTTTCTGGACAAAAGACTTGTCAGTCGCAAACAATTGTCCAGTTATTAAACACATCCTGATGATGTAAAGTACGCAGTTTTTGTTTTTGAGAGTTTAGTAGGGAATAAATGTACACAATGTAAATTTCATGAAAATAATGAAACATAAGATTTCATAAATGATTTATTTCTTCTCACTACAGGTTATGATGATGTTCTCATTCATAACCTTGTGTTTGTACAGTTCCCGTTAGCTGGGTCATTGTGAGCCGTGGTTATTAAGCCATAGGGTAAAAGAAGATATTAAACTGATAGGCAAAGGAAGAGGAGCTGATCTGTTAAACCTGACGCCCCTCACACCACCACACCACCTTGATTTGAGCACTGTGGCTAGACTATTGTCACCAATATTGTCACTATAATCTCCTGGAAAACCATAACTCGGGTGATGTCAAGTTAAGTGTAGACGAGATCTTAGCCAAACTACCCATTAACATACTGTGTCTCATTTTGGTCATAAAAATAATCCAAATATCTGATCCCAGGAACTGTTAGAAATAGCAGTAGCTGAGAATCCTGAGGGAGGCCTCAAAGAATTGAGTAATGATAAAGAAACTGGCACTCGTCATTCTTCAAAAACATGTGTCTTATAGATACACATAAGATGGTAAAGGGTATAAATAAGCTTAAAATAACCTTGAGCATTATCAAAAATTAAGCTAGGATTCTAATACGTGTGGGCAGAGTTTGAAACTGGCAAAAGCAAGTTTTAGTGGTTATGTAAGTGAAGAAGAGTTTTCATATGAAATCTGATTGGCAGAAATATTCAAATCATTCCAGAGGCAGGTCATGTATCAGGAGAGATGTTAATTCACTTGATGTTGAACAATGATTCTGTAATCTAGAAATCATACTGGGAGCACCACATCTCCAAAAGTCTTAAGCTGGGTGCCCTTAGTTTTCTAGTGGGAATTCATGTAAAAGGCACGAGACAAGTGCAAAGAAATTACCGTGTCCAAAAAGACAGAGTCCGTCCTTCCCCTTTGACATGCAGTCACATTACCATTGTCAAATCCACAATCATCAAAATCCTGCTGGGTTCCTATTGACCAGAAATTGAACCAGCCACATAAATATAATGACTGCAAGGATAGGTCAAAAGTTGGACATTCTGCAGTGAGTAACCCACGTTGTGACTCCCCAGAACATGTTCCCCATCAACAAGTCACATGCCAGGAGCATGCCAGATTAGTTTCCACTTGTCCGGATGTGTGCAACTCCAACAACACTCAAGAAGCTCAATACCATTGAGCTCAAAGCAATCTACTTGACTGTCAACTCGTGAATGAATAAATTGCCAATTTTAAAAACCCTTTACAAACCAAAATAAAACAAGGAATTGCAGATATTGGAGATCTGAAACAAAAACAGGGATTGCTAGAGAAGCTCAGCAGGTCTGGTAGCATCTGTGAGAAGAAAACGAAGTTACCATTTTAAGTCCTGTATCTCCTTCGTTAGAACACCACAGATGCTGCCAGACCTGCTGAGTTTCTCCAGCAATTTCTGCCCATACTAGACCAATCTACTTACTCTGACACATGCTGTCTTGAGATAATAATTATGTTTTGATGTTCATGTTCACCAGTATGATTAGGTTCTCTCAAGAAGCTTAATTGAATGAGTGGATGTTGAAAGGATGTTTCCCATTGTGGTGAATCTCGAATTAGGAGTCACAGTTTGAGAATAGGAAGTTGCCTATTTAAGGCAGAGTTAAGGAAATACGTTTCCTCTCTGAGGGTTGAAGTCTTTGAAATCTCCTTCCTTAAAAGGCAGTGGATGCAGAATCTTCATCTATTTCTGCTTTAAAAATATTTAGATTCTTGATTACCAAGAGGATGAAAAATTATTGGGGGGATGCAGGAATGTAGAATTGAGGTTAGAATCAGAACAACCATGATCTCATTGAATGACAGAGAGGCTGAGTAGCCTACCCTTGTTCCATGTTCATATGTTTGTAATACTTACACCAAAGGCATTCTTTGGAATTGGCTTTCATCAGAGAGTCTTCTGGACAATTCCTGAGGCTGCTATGCAGTTGCACAGGGCAATACTGATGTGTTTATAGGTGCTCGATTGGGATCTGTCTTAATAGAAATTCCAACCTGTCGTTGTGATTGTGAATTAATGAGGGCAAGTGAAAACTGCCCTTTTCTTTTTCAACTCAGACAAGTTCAAGTGCTCCCTTGTTTATTGATCCTATGATAGTTTTTTGTTTAAGTGTATCCTGTTAATTACAGAGAGATTTGCCAGGATTAAGTTTCTGTTACATTTTATCTTTTGAAAGACAGCTTCACTTTCAAATATTTGTTTTGACTACTGTCCAATCTGTCCAATAAATTGGAGAATCAAAGGAGCAATTAACTGTGTGGACACAAATGCTTAATTCAGAGCACAGTGTAAACACTTGGAATGGAAGTCTGTAGTATGCTTTGTGTGTTTCCCCTCATTAATTGGATATTCCTGTACTGCTGGCCAATGCCTATGCGTTCTGTTAACTCTTAATCCCTGTTTTAGAAGAATGTTCTGGTCTCCTGTTCTTGAAGGCCTACGGTGATTGCTCATTGTATAGCACTTATCCATGTAGCAAATTATTGGTCTTACCCTCTAGGCAAAAGTACTGCCTGGATGGGGAAGGGGAGGGGAAAACCTGGAGCTGCTTACGTTAGCATAAATATGGCTGTGGGGAAGCCGGCCCTGAATATCTGAGAGAGGCAGACAGAATCTTTCAAAATCAGCAATATCATTCATTTGGAGATTCTTCAAATTGTACGTACTGCGATCAAGGCAGGGAGGCAGGAACAAATGCAATTGAAGGCAATCAGGTACCTTTCAGAGTCAGAGATAGTCACAGAGCCTGATTATCCAAGAGCCATTTTTCTGCATGCTATTTTAGTTTAAAACTTTGCTTTTGTGGGAATGTGGTGAAGCAATTTCTTTTTAGTGCTTGTCAAAGTGAAGGATATTAGCGCTGGATTGGCATCCAGTGGTCAGTGCCAAGTGTCGCCTGGTCAATTTACAGTGCCGAGGTAAACAGCTCTTTCACTGAAGCTAATGGCTACACTGCCACTGCCAGTTCAGACTGCGAGACTAAGGCTCAGGATTCCGCGGCCTGGAGTGGCCTCAGCATGGACCTCCGGCCTCGAGATGATTCCAGAGTGGTGTCACGGCCTCGAGAGCCTTGAATTGAAACCTCGTGTAGTCTGGAGTCAAGGCCCAGTGCGGACTAGAGGCTTGGTGCCGGCATGGAAAAGACTACCATTCTGAACTTTTAATAACTTTATTTTTCTAATTTACTCCTATGATCTGTAATGATGGACTTATTAGGTGTTCATTTTTCTAATCTTTTCTCCCCCTAAGAATTTGTACTTAAGAATCTGTACCTAGGTACCCTTGTACCTAAGGTGGTGCCGTAAGTGGCGACTTGTAAACTTTTCACTGTACTCATTTGAGTATGTGACAATAAAGCTAGTTCTAATTCTGCTTTCCATGAGGATCTTCCAGTGACTGACCTTTCATAGCTGACAGACCTCTCTTGAAGCTGCTGCCAACATATGACACCTATCTGGAACCAGTGATCTTAGAACTGGTCTGGCAAGATGTAGGATGTGCTTTTACAGCTCACATTACACTGCCCATACAACGTAGTACAGTACGGCACAGGAGCAGGCCCTTCAGGCCACCATGTCTATGCTGACCACAATGCCTTCTAAACTGATCGTGTTTGCTTGCACATGGTCCCTATCCCTCCATTCCCTGCCCATTCATATGTCTGTCTAAATAATTCTTAAACTTTGCTAACATATCTGCTCATACCACCTCCCCAAGCAGCATATTCCAGGCATCTACCATCTTCTGCCCACTCGAATATTTCCAAACTCAATGAGATGAAATAAGGACAGCTGCTTTTACTCTGCTTCAAAATTGACTTCAATGCCAATATAGAAAAATTGCCCTATTTGTAGATGAGATAATAAATTTTGTGGCAATTAATGCAGAATCACAACCTGTATGTATGTTAGTAATGGTATTTGTCTCTCTCTGTATATGTGTATGAGAATATTAATTGTGTGTATCTGTACTAGAGCGTAACATGGAGCAGAAAAGACCATATGCCCCACCAAACCTGCACCACCATCCCCAGTATGATCATGAATGCCTCAACTCAGCTTTCCCACCCATTCCCCATTAATTCCCTGAAAATATAAAATTCTGTCCACCTCATTCTTAAATACACCCAATATTAGAATGTCCACAATTTTCAGGGATAGAAATTTCTTATTCTTGAGTGAAGGGAGCTTGCCTCATCTCAGTCCTAAATGATCAGCCCCTTCTCCTGAGAGAATGCTCCTATGTCCTAGATATCTCAATCAGAAGAATTTACCTCTCAGTATCTATCCTGTCAAGCCCTTTCAGAATCTTGAATATTTCAATGAAAGGACTTCTCGTTCATCTAAGAGGATACAGATGCAATTTACTTGGCCTTTCATCACAGGAACCAATCGAAGCAAAACTTCTCTGTACCACTTCCAAGGCAAACATGTTTCTCCAAAGATATGGAGGTCAAACCTATGCATATAACTTTCTGTGCTTCCTCTACCAGTACACCCAAGCTTCTTTGATCATCAACATTCTAAAGGATCATGCCTTTGAAAAATATTTTGTATTTCTACTCTGACTACAAAGTGAATAACCTCACACCTCCATGTACTATATTACACTTCTGATCTTGTTGCCAACTCACTCAATCTGTCCCCATCTCTTTGCAGACACTTTGTAACCTCACAGCTTTCACTTCCCCCCAGCTTTGTATTTTTAGATACATATTGGGTACCAGGGATGCATGGCTTTCAGTCTCTTCAACAAAGTGATTAATGTAGATTTTACAAAGTTGAAGCTCCAGCACTGTTCCTTGCAGCACTCCACTGGTTAAAGTCTGCCAACTTCAAAAATGCTTCATTTACTCAGACTTTGCTTCCTATCCGTTAACTAATCTATCATCCGTGTTAATATATTACTTCCAAATCCATGAGCGTCTGTCTTGCATACTAATATTTTGCAAATGCCTTTTAAAAATCCAGAAATGCTGGTTTCCTGTAATCCACGTGTATCTTAATATTTATGTGTATCTGTGCATATGTGTGAGAAACTTTCACTTCAAAAACACAATTTACAACTTTAGGACACCTCAGAGTACATTACGGTCAATTACATACTTTTGAAGTCCAGTCATTTGTTATGTAATGTAGAAAATGCAATAGCCAGTTTGTACACAGCTAGATCCCACAAATACCAAGGTGATAATGACCAGATTATTTGCTTTTCTGATGTTGTTTGAGGAATAAATGAGCAGGACATCAGGGAGTGCTCCCTTGCTCTTCTTCGTATAGTGACGTAGGATCTTTTGCATCCATAGGAGCAAGCCTCGGATTGAGGTCTCATCGAAATGATGCCACTTCCACTAGCATTTCCCCAATATTGCAGTGGTGATCAAGGTTCCTTGAAAAAGACTTGTACCTAAAACCTGATTTTGAGGTGTGAGTGCTACCAACTGAGCCTTGAGTGTGTATCATGCATAGGGGAACAGATGACTGGTTTGTGATGCAAAGAGACCAACATCATAGGTTCAATTCATGCACTGAACTCTCCATCTCAACCTGCCTCTTCACCTGCGGTGTGGTAACCCTCTGGTTAAGCCACCACCAAACTAATGAGAGAGCGGCCTTGTGGTCCTGTAGGACTATTGTGACTTCACCTTTATACATGTGTGTGCGTGCAAATTAATTCATGACGAGATTGCTTTGAGCTATCAGAGACCACATTTGCCATCCCAGTTACGTCTCCCACATGAGGACCATCGTGAAAATTTTTAAAAACTTAAATATTAAAGAGGAGACAATCAAGCATGTCTCAGATCTCTGTTAGTCCTTGTTCTAAAGTTTATAGGATAGAACTGTTAGTTGAAGCTTGTCAGTGAGCAAGGAGAACTTCTTTTGATGTGCAGCGAGTTTTGTCGTTATGGGTCTTTGGTCTGTAGGTTGAAACAAACTCCTCACCAATTTTATTCCTATTCCTATTTCTCCACAAACTTCTGCACCCCATACTGGATGTACTCTGTTTGATTTCTGTTTGAAAGTTTACTTCTTACTTGAATGAATTACATTTGAAGATTTGTGGAATGTCTTGAGATTACAAGAGTAAAGTGCTCACTCGTGGTGCCGTAAAATTATTATTCTGTACATATATTAAGGTAGGTTAATTGAGGTAATATGAAGACACACTACTAATGATGACAGCAAGTAAGCACAGAGGCCGAGACTGTTCATGAGATTTTCTCTAGTGTTACTTGCCCTAATTCTGCTGAGCTTAATGCAGGTTATTGGAATGGAATAATAGAGTTGATTATACATTCCATTTCTCCGAATTTATATACACTGTTTTTTATTATCTTTAAATGTCAAATTTGCATTTCTGAAAGATGCAGTGTTTCCTTGTTTTACAACATGTTCACTTTACTACAGTTGATTTCTTTTATATTTGTTCAAGGGATGTGGGTGTTCCTGGATAAAGCAGTATTTATTGCCCAGAATTACCCTTGATAGATGGTGGTGAGCTGCCTGAACCTGTAGAGTCCATCCACAGCCCTGCTGGGGAGCGAGTCACGGGGTTTTGACCCTGTAACGTTGATGGAATGACCAACATGGTTCCAAATCAGAATGGTGTGTGACTTGGGGCATGGGGGACAGCTTGCAGATAATAGATTTCCCTTGCATCTCCCCTGTCCCTCGAGGTGGTAAAGATTGAGGCTTTGGAAAGAAGTCTTGGCAAATTGTTTGGACGTGCGAATGTGAGGAAAAACTTTCTTTGTGCAGGGTGTTGTGGGTGTCTGGAATTTGGACCTGAATTGCGATGGAGGCAGAGACCCTAAACACTTTTCAAAAGTGCCTGGATCTATACCTTAAGTGCTGTAAGCTACATTGCCTTGGGCTGTGTGCAGGATGATGGGATTAGAAAAGGCACCTGGGTGTCTTTGAGTCAACATAAACAAGTTGGGCCAAATGGCCCCCTTTTGTGCTGTATCATTTCTATAGTTCAATGATTCTCTGTGAAGGATCACTTGTTGACCTATGTGATAACTGCATGGCCATAGCAAGCATCTTCCTAATCGTCATAAAAACCGCATTGAGCTATAGATGTGTTAAGTGATTATCCCATTCTGTGTTTGCCAGTCCACAATTGCTGCTCGTTATGGGAGTGAGCACAGAACTGGGCTGACCCAGCCAATGGATTTATAACTAAAACTTGGCTGCCCTTATGATAACTCTAACCAAATCCCATTCACTCACTCCACCTCTGCTGCTAGCCCATAATGCACCCAAAGGGGCAGTGTTATGGTTTCAAAATTCTCATGTTTATTTTCAAAGCATCTTTCCTACTTTTTTTGTGCCTCAAAAGAATCAAAATTTATTGCATGTATTGATGTATTGATTCTGTAATTGGTAGCCATTGCCTCTGACCATTAAACCTCTCAATGTGCATATAATCGTGGAAATTAGGACTATGAGTAGGCCATTCCATCCTGGAGTGAATTTATTCCCAAAAGGGTGTTTGACCTGATGCTGCACTGTTTACATTATCTCCCATAACATAAGAAATTGGGCATGTATATTGTCGAATTAAATGATCCAACAGACATTTATTACAGCCAGCTGTTATGTACAAACGTTAAATTCCTCAGGCGCACAAGGATCTAAGCTAATACTAAGCTCTTACATTATGAGGAACTGCTTCCAAAAGAGAGTCATGTTTCAAGTGATCTGAGGTAAGATGGACTATGAAATCTTTTTACCCTCATGTCATTCTGTGATGATAACATGAGTATGTATTTTAAAAGTATAGAATGACATGATCATAAGGAGTGGTAGCTGATGATCTGCAACTATCATAGTGTGATACTTATGTTAGCTGCTGTAACATAAGTATGAGATATGGGTTATGTAGTGCTGAAGCATTCAATGAGATTTTCTTACAACTCTTGGTATTTACATTACAATCACAGGAATGCCTGGGCCCAGGTTAAGCAATTTGGATGTTCTACAACATGCTTCTGTCAGCATGTCAGGCTGCAAGAGGTCAGAACTCAATAAAGTGAAGACTGCGAGCTTTATACCAATAGGGTCACATGCATGATTTGGTGATGACATATTGCATACCATCTGCAAGACATAACACAATACAGACATACCAACTTGAAGATGTAACAAAACAGGCCCTTCGAACCTGCTCCACCATTCAGTAAGATCACAGCTAATCTAATTACACTCATTCCCACTACCCCCAATAATCTTTCATCCCCTTATTTATCAAGAATCCATCTAACTTTGCCTTAAAGCAGTCAAAGATTCAGCCTCCTCTGCCTTTTGAGGTAACGAATTCTCGGGTAGAATTCCAAGGATTCAGGCGTTTCTCCTCATTTCATCAAAACCAACCAGCCCTTTATCCCTCATGGTCTTAATTCCCAGTGAGGATAAACTACCTCATTGTCTACCCAGTTTGATCCCTTTAAGAACTTTGTATGCTTCAATGAAATCACCTCTCATTCTTCTAAGCACTCAAGAATACAGACCCAGTTTTTTTTGCCTTTCATCATAGGAGAACCCTCTCATTCGACAGACCAATCTAATGAATCTCTGTGGTATTTCCACCAATACAAATATATTAGTCTGTGAATGTGGAGATCAAAATTGCGCACAGTATTCCGGGTATGATCTCACGCATATAGAATTTGGGCAATACTTCTTCATTCTTGTATTCCAATCCCCTCATAATAGCAAAGTGCCTGGAGCATTGACTCTTTGTGTGATGGATTAAATTTTGGCTGATTCCCAGTGCAGTGTTGGAGTACTGCACTGTTGGAGGCTCTGCCTGTCTGTCAAAACAAGACTCCAAGTGTTCTTTCGAGTGGATATAATACATCCCACAGCACTATTTAATTAAGAAAAAGGAGGATATCACAGGGTCCTGACCAATACTCATCACTCAACCTAAAGCTTAAAACAACTGACTGGATCATTGTCATATTGCTCTGTGTGGGACCTTGCTGTGTGCACGTTGACTCCCGTGTTTCCCAACAATGACTAGATTTCAAAATTAATTCAAATAGTTGTAAAACACTGTAAGATGTTTTGATTTCTGCAAGTTACTGTATAAATGCAGGTTCTTCCTTGTGTTTTGATTGAATTGTTTGGGTTAGTGTCCCATATGTGTTTTTTTTGTTAAGTTGATCAAAGTAGAAATTTACAAATCATGTGGTGATATAACATGTAGGAATCTTAACCCAGTGCCATGTCACATGGGTGTTGACTAGAACATTCAGCAGCAATTGCCTTTTCCATTGACAGGAAGTGAATGCACTAAGAGCATTTTATGGCAACTTGTAGAATTCTACAGACACTATTTGAAGAACTTTGCAAATGGATGTAAAAAGCAATAACCCTTTTCTTGTGTTGCAGTTCTGCAATTATCCTTTTTGCAGTTGGTCAAAAACCACATTTTGAAAGCTGGTTGTATGTAATGAGTCTACTTTTCTGTATTGACAGTGTAATTATTCCTTCTGCCTGTTGACAAAGTGCAATTTGTAGGAAAACTACAGAAGCCTTTGTAGTTATGACAGTTGAACACCAGAGTCTGGATGATCAAAGATTGCTGCCCTGCCCCCTGCCGATGGCGTTGTTTGGTCAATCTATTTCTGCATTTAGCAAGGCACTGCTAATGCTAGGCTTTGTTCAGTGCTTCAGTCCATCAAACATCCTTCAGCCTTGGTGTCTCAAAGTGTTTCACTGTGAAGGATGTGCCCTGGCTCCCCCTAAAATTCTGTTACTGACTGTGGCCACAGTTAAAGTGCTTTGCATTTCTTCCACTCATGTGAGCCCTGTGTTCATCATTTCTATTCTTGGTCAAAGCTGGTTGATTGCTGTGACTGCTTGCTACTGTTTATCATCAAAATAAGCACTCTGAAAACCATTACTTTGCCATAAAACCTTGCCTGTAATAGCCAACAGCATAGGAAAGAAAGAGATTACAAGGTGTACAGCTGGATGAACACAGCAGGCCAAGAAGCATCAGAGGAGCAGGAAGGCTGACGTTTCTGGCCTAGACCCTTCTTCAGAAAAGGATTTTCAAAAAGGATTTTATGAAGAAGGGTCTAGGCCCGAAACATCAGCCTTCCTGCTCCTCTGATGCTGCTTGGCCTTGATGTGTTCATCCAGCTCTACACCTTGTTATCTTAGCATAGGAAAGAAGTTTCTTTTGCAGTTTCTGTTCCACCTGGACAACCTCTCACCCCTCTTCCTTTCACATTATTAGGATGCCCTCTATTCCTTTGCCCATCCTGTGTTCTTCCTTTGAAATCTACACAAGTTGCCCCAAGCTCTCCCAGTATCACAGAATTTTAGATATAAAAGGTACTGCAGATGCTGGAGAATCCGAGATAACAAGCATGGGGCTGGATGAGCACAGCACTGCTCCTATGATGCTGCTTGACCTGCTGTGCTCATCCAGCCCCATGCTTGTTATCACAGAATTTTAGGTTTGTTCCAGTGCAGGGGGAGACCATTTAACCATTTGTGTCTGCACCAGATTGGCTGTTTTAGTTGCTTGCACATTCCAACTGAGAGAGTAAAGGAGTGTCTCCTGAATTCCTTGTTGTATTTGTTGCGGACTGGCTTACATTTATGTCCACTAGCTTTGCTCTCTCAACAAGGAGAAACATTTTCTCTACATCTGGCCTAGCGAACTCTTCTATAATTTTCCAGAGCTCTACCACTCCACCTGTGACCTCAACCTTGTCAAGAGATAAGAACCCTAAAACAAAGGCACAAAACAAAATTGACAGTGTACAACTCGGAGAATGTATAAGCTAGTCCGACCTCCAGCATATTCTGCCGGGCATGAGGTTCTTGTTGGCGCTGCCAGCCACAATCTATCATTGACAGGGTCTCCATGCTGCTTAAAAACCTCCAGTGAGGGCTTGCAGAGATTTGCAACATTTAATCTCAGTAAATGTTTCTGGCATAGAGCAGCTAATGACCAATTTACAAGACGCAGCTAGAAGATAGAGGCAGTCTGTTCCTTCACCTCAGGTCAATCTAGACTCTCTAAAAGGATTGTTTCTGCAGAAATCTTACAACCCCAAAATCTTCCCTTTTACATTATGGGAGAGTAACAACTCGAATTTGAAGTCAGTTATTGAGGCCTTTCTGCCTCTTCCTGACTTGGCTGCAGTGACGTTTCTCATATAGTTTGTGGTTATTATGTGCGTCATTTTCCATGTACTTCAGGTTATGAGGAAGTAAACTGCTCCAATCTTAAGGAAAGCACTCCATTCACATTGAACTGTTAAAATGAGCTTTCTCCTGTTGGAAAGCTGTTTAACTATTTCAGAGGTAACCCAAACGTTTGAAGGAGCCAAAATAGGTCAATCAACTCCAAAAAAGGACAAGCACAGAGAATACAGTAACTACCAATTCCATTGATTTTTGAGCATAACAGGAAGTTTGGGCTTTGTATCTGGACACTTGATGTTTTACTAGAAATTTATTGTTCATATGGTGCCACGTCCCTCACAGCATACCCAATCTCATTGCACACCTCAGCCTCAACACTTTGACCTGCATGTGGGGTCCCTCAACTGCTGAATTCATTAAATATTTCCTGAGCAATGCCCAGATCTGACTCTGCATAAGCCTGGCTTGAAAGTATTGTCAAACGAAGCAAGGGTAATGTGAGGAAAAGCTTACTCGTGGCGAGTAGTTAAGGCGTGGAATGCACTGCTTGGAAATGTAGTGGAGGCAGGTTCACTTGAGAGGTTATTAGATGATTATTTGGATAGAAATAGTGTGCAAGGACTTGGAGAAACACAGCAGAATGGCATTAGGTAATGAGGCTTGTTTGAAGAACTGCTGTGGACATGATGGATCAAATGGCCTCCTTCTGTGCCATATCAATCCTGTGACATCAAGGCTGAAAAGAAGGGTTTGTTCCGCAGCAACTTTATATATATATAGCATAGAGGAATAAAGTTACATAATTTTGAAAGGCATCAGCAAACACTGGTGACAGATTTCTCCTGGCTGAGGTGTTACTTCACAATCGAACCCTATGCATAATTATCGGCAAAGCAGCCTAACATCCATCTGGCCACTTCCGTAGGCTCTTGATACGTGTAAAGTAGGCTAAACCTGCAAGAACGTATGTTCTATGGATCATTTCGGAACTATCGAGGCACAATTCCACCACAAAGTGTGCACAGCAGCTAAACAGCAGCTGCTGTTGCCAGATCACACAAAACTTAAATAGGTGTCTGTCACCCATATGATTTACTGACTCTCTAATAGCTGTCACCAAACCCAATGCAATGTTGGAGACTGATGCAGTTTGTTAGTGAGCTGGGAATCTAAAAAGAAAGCAGTTCCTCACTGTCGTGGGTGTATTTAATTTTAGAATTAAAACTCGGCTTGTTTGTAAAGTTGAAGACATTACATTTGATCAACCTAACAATTTGTTATACAGTCCCATTTATCTCTCATAACTGCTGTCCTTTAATATAATTATGAATTTTCAAGCAAAATCAAGTTGCAGATTGTTAGAGAATCTCAGGGACAAGGGCTTCCAGCCTTTGGAGCTGTGGCTGAGGGGGGAAATCATTGTTATGTGTTGAAAAAAATTAAGAGAAGAAATATCCGATTAATACCTGGAACATGTAGATTGTCTTGTGCAGAAAGGTTGAACAGGATAGGCTTGTGTACGCTGGACTTTTGAAAAGTAGGAACGGAAGAACTAGGAACAGGAGTATGCCATTAAAACTGAGAGGTGACTCGAAGGAGGCGTATAAGATTCTGTGGGGTCTCGACAGGTTGGATATTGCCTCTTCTAGAAGAATCAAGAACTAGAGGCCACTGTTTGAAAATAAGGGATTGCCCATTTTCAAATGAGACAAGCTGAAAGCTTTTCTCTGACTCTTTGGGACTCTCTTCCTGAAAAGGTTTTGAAAGCAGAGTTCTCAGAGATAGGCAGGAGTGCAGATTTGAGGATACTGTCAGATCAACCTGATGTTATTAAATGGTAGCCGAGGTTTGGGGGCCAAATTGCCTACTCTCGTTCCTTGCTTACATGTTTGTATCTCTGAGTCAGGAAGTTTGCGATTCAAGCCCCACTCCAGCGACTTGAATCCAAAATCCGAGCTGACACTCCGGTGCTGTATTGAGGGAGTGCTGCATTGTTAGCAGTGCCAAGTTTCAAATAAGATATTCAACTGAGATCTGGTCTGCTGTCTCAGGTGAATGTGGAAAGGTTGCTAGGTATCATTTCAAAGTGGAACTGAGGAGGTTTATCCAGTACAATGCCCAATGTTTGTCCCCCTGTCAAAATAATTAGTGAGGAAAAGCAGATTGCGTCAACATTACAAAGCATATTGAAGGTTGGAGCTAGTAAGGAGAACCTCATTATGCTTGGATAAACAGGAGCTTGTATACAGGAGGCTTTTCGAGTTTTAGCCCTAGCAATAGTGTTACTTGTTTATAGTCACTGTATAATCAATTCTAAGTGAAATGTATTTTATTTTATTGATCGACAACATGCCTGTCAATTACCATTAAGTAAACATGACTTTATTACATGCTTACATTGATCTTGCCGCTGTGTTTTTACATAAATGATCTGCATTTTTTTATTGATTAATCGCTTTGATTCTTGTGCTGTGTTTCTAACTTGCTTTATGAGAGTCGCATTAGGAGATATTAAGTTTAGGGAGAACCTTGAAGAAAAAAGACCAGAGAGGTTTAGCCAGCCTAGTAAGACCTATAGGGTGGTATTTCATTTCAACTCAGCTGGAATTCAGCAGTTCAGCGCACTGGGCCGTGTTCCCTAGCAACCGATTCTATCCCTAGTTCAGCATTTGACTTGGGAACATAGGTCTTAGAAGCAACTCTTTGAGTGTAAAGAAAATCACCTTTTCTCTGTCTTAAAGGAGAGACCTCTTATTCTTATGGCACTTAATTTTACTATCTTCTACAGAAGGAATCATCCCCTGAGTATCATTATGTTCAGTCTCTTCAAACTGTACACACTATTCCAGATGTAGTCTCACCAAGACCCTGTACAGCTGTAGCGAAGCTTGTCTACTTTCACATTTCAATCCCCATGCAATGAACACCAACATCCTAATTGCCTTCCTAATTACTTGCTGTACCTGCATGCTGTTTGTAATTCATGGGCTAGGACACCCAGTCCCTCTAACCTACGAAATTCTGTAAACTCCCTTCGTTTAAAAAATACACTGATTTCTATTCTTCTTGCCAAAATGGACATGTTGACATTTTCCCACATTATAATCTGTGCCACTTCTTAACCAATTACTGGATCTGTCCATATCCTTTTGCAGGCTGTCTATTTTGGAATGTCAAGGAGAGTTGGAAATTATACAGTGAATGGCAGAACCCTGAGGAGTATTGATATGCAGAGAGATCTGAGTGTGCAGGTCCATATATCACTGAAGGTGGCAGCTCAGGTAGATCAGGTAGTGAAAAAAACTTATGGCCTGCTTGCCTTCATTGGAAGGGGCATTGAGTATAAGGATAGACAAGTTATGCTGAAGCTTTATGGAACTTTAGTTAGACCACACTTGGAATATTGTCTGCAGTTCTGCACCACACTGGATGTTTTGGAGAGGGTACAGAAAAGGTTTACCAAGATGTTGCCTGGACTGGGGGATTTTAGTTATGAAAAAGATGGGATAGACTGGGCTTGTTTTCGCTGGAACGAAGGAGGTTGAGGGGGAACCTGATAGAAATTTATAAGATTGTTAATGACATGGATAGAGTGGAAAATTTGAGGCCTTTCCCCAGGGTGGAGGGGTCAATTAAGAGGGGGCATGAGTTCAAGGTGTAGGGGGGAGGTTTAAAAGAAATGTGCAAGGCAGGTTTTTCACACAAAGGGTGGTGAGTGCCTGGAACACGTTGCCAGAGGAGGTGGTGGAAGCAGACACAATAGCAGCATTCAAGCAGCACCTTAATGAATACATGAATAGGAGGGAAATAGAGGGATATGGATCGTTTAAGTGAAGACAGTTTTAGTATGGAAGGGCAAAATGTGGCAGCGCAGCCTTGGAGCCCTGAAGGGACAGTTCCTATACTGTATTGTTCTTTGTTCTTTGTACTTTGTCTTGGCAACCTACTTTCCTATCTACCTCGGTGTCTTTGGCAAATTTAGGTACGAGGCATTGGGTCCCCTCATCTAAATCATCAATATAGATTATAAATAGTTGAAGCTTCAACACCAATCTCTGTGACACTCCTCCAGTTACAGCTTTTCAACTTAAAAAAGCATTATCCCCCACTCTCTGCTTCCTGTTAGCTAACCAATGCTTTATCCATGTAATTTGTTACCCCTTAGGCTTTATGCTCTTACCTTACATTGTAACCTTTGGTGCGGCACCTTTTCAAATGTCTTTTAGGCCTAACTTGAGTTTGTGCCCCATATCTTGTGTCATTAAGACCGCCTACATTTAACCCCATAAATTAACCTGTCTCCACCTGACGCAGCTGATCTCCCACTGAACCTCTCTCTATGCCTTTCTTATGCCGAGACGTAAATATTGCAGTCATATATTATATATCCTGTCTTTCACTCTCCAGAAACTTAGACCTATCCAATCCACTTCAACATTCCACTTAACTCACACCAAGTTCCATTTGCCCAACATACCTGTGCTCTCTAACCTTTGGCTCCAGCAATACTTTGATTTTTAAAGTGCTCAGTGTTGTGTTCCAATTTCTTCACAGCACCGCCCTTTCCATTTTGTTGAATTATTCTGTCTGTGTATCTCCTATTTTGCTTTAACCTACATTGGCAATTGCAGCTTTCCATTGTCTGCCCCTGAAAATTTGGAATTCCTTCCTTTATCATCTGCATCAGTCTCTCTTTTTCTGTCTCTCCTCCTCATTTAATACACCGCCTCTTTGACCAAACCGTTGATATTCTGCTGAAATGCCTGCTTTTGGTTCTGTATCAATTTTCTTGACTGATTACGCTCCTGTGAAGTGCCTTGGGACATTTTACCATGTTAAGGGCACTCTATAAATACAAGTTATTTGTTGTTATTCGTATGACTGCTGTACTGTCAGTGATTCAGTAATCATGCTCAATCACTCTGTGCACTCAGATGCATGTAATGTTTCTTGACGGTGTTCAGCTAAATGAACATAATGACACAAATAAAGAGTTTGAATATTTCTTCCAGCTTACATAGCCCTTGGCTTCTTGTTGAGACCATGTTGGCTTGTTGAGGGGACCAGGACTGTAATCTCTGGCCATTGTGCAGCTTTTCCCCAGCTGTTGGATGCCCATGTTCTCTTGCAAGGAAAACAGGGATTTTTAACATGGTGCCTTCACAATCAGCACAGTCAGTGTGAACATCATGGGTGACACCGTATTATTTGATCAAAACCATGTGTTGCACCTAAAAATATTAAGACCAAAATAAGAAAGGAACGTGGGTCTTTAGGTATACGCGTTTGTTAAGTATAACTTCCCAGTCTCCTGCTGGATGGTAACTAGTGCTCAACTGGCAGCCCTTTGAGTCTGCAGGTTACAGTTCAAGTCCCATATCCACAAACCAAAGTACACAATCTAACATCAGCAGTGCAGGTTTTGGAAATGCTATCTTTTGGAAGAAACAGAAAGCCAAGGTCTCTTTTCCCTCTCGGGCTGACTTAAAAGGTGCTTTAACACGTTTTGAAGAAGAGCGGGTGCGTTCCCCTAGATGCGTCAACAATACTGAAGAAGATAACTACTCTGCAATAGCCTTTGCTTCTGTTTGTGGGGCCTCACAATGCAGCACGGTCTTACATTACTGCAGTGAGTACACCTTAAAGTTATTCCATTGACTGTAGGGCACCTTAGGACGTGCAGTCCTCATGAAAGTGTTCTTTTTTAAAACCATCCTTACCCTGCCCATCCAGGTAAAGCAGGGAGAAGTCGTATGTCTCAATTGGCAAATCAAGGCAGTCATTTAAGAATTTTGACCCATCACACTGTTCTTTATGTTAAAAAGAAACTTTAAGATGAATGTAGATTACAAGCAAAGCCTTTGGCATTGTGGGTTTGAATCCAGCCAAAACATATGTGTTAAACATCTCCTTAAGGGTCTGGCTGTAAGAGCTCAGTTTTTGCTGGTAATGGCTGTAATTAGTCCAACGATTGCCTCTAACTTGACATTGAAATACTGCTGCTGATAATGAAAGACAAATGCTTGATATCTTCTCGTGATACTCCTGCCCTAGTTTAATAGACCTTAAGAAATATCTGCCATATCTGTTAAAATTGTGGAGAGGAGAGCAGCAAATAACAGTACGTTCAGCTGCTGATCTTGGTAGTAGTCGTTTCCTCTTGTAGGTAGCCTAGTCAAGTGGGCTTGCGAGCGGCGAGAGTGGGGCTTCTGCCTCTTTTGGGGGGTAACATGGGAAAAAGTACTCATTCCCAATAGCGAAACTAGCAAAGCAAATTCGGCGATTGATCAAAATGTGTGTCGTCAGTCAGCGTGCTCACTCATCTAATTAATGTTCCTGCATATTTAAATATAATTACCATGTAATTATAATACCAGTGTGCTAATCGCTGCAATCGGCAAGAAGAGGCCTTGCTGTTTTCATTAAATAATCTGTCAACTAGATAGCTATGCTGTCACTACACAATTTACTTAACTGTTTCAGTGATGATGTCATCACATTGTTGTGATATTTTTGAATCAAGTTCCTGTCCAGGAACCAATTTGCACACAGCAAGCTCCCACAGAGACCTGCCTACCTGTAATGTGTCATGACCAGGGACAAAAACAGAAGTTGCTGGAAAACCTCAGCAGTTCTGGCAGCATCTGTGAAGGAAAAATCAGAGTTAATATTTCGGGTCTGGTGACCTGAGGAAGGGTCACCGGACCCGAAATGTTAACTCTGATTTTTTACTTCTCAGATGCTAGCCGACCTGCTGAGCTTTTCCAGCAACTTCTGTTTTTGTTCCTGATTTGCAGCATCCGCAGTTCTTCCAGTTTTTATTGTGTCATGACCAGATTTGTCTGTTCATTTGATTTTGGTTGAGGGGCAAATGCTAGCAAAGACCGAGCAAGAATTCCCCTTTTCTCTCCTTCTCAGTAACACTCTGCAGTCTTTTATATCCACTGGAGACAAAAGATGTCACCCCTGTTCATCTAAATACTGGTAGCTCAATCAATGCTGCACTTGCTCAGTTCTCCCACCAGGAGTTTCAGCTTAGATGTCACACAGATATGTCTAGAGGGGGAGTTACTGATTTAAAGGTGAGAGAGTGCTAACCAGTGAGCCACAGCTAATATTCAGCAAAGTGTGCCTATCTTATATATTCGAGGAGATCAAACAGCAATGACATTTCCATATAAAACGTGTCCAGCTGGAATACTTTCAATGCCAATCTAATTGGATTTGCTCCCTAGAATGCTGTATAATCAAGTGATTTTTAAAATTTAAATACATCTCATTGACTAGTTTAGCAATAGTGAGAGGCAATCCTCCTCTGCATTTGTTGTGAGTAATGAGGATGTGTGTGAGCCAATGCACAATCCACATGTTGCTAATTAATGCTGCTAACTCCTCATATTAGTACATTAATAGCACACTTACAGAGCGCCGAGTAACAATTACAGGCTTTTCAAGTGGGAAGTAATCAAGCAATTTTACTGTGTTTTCTCACAACTTATTATGAAGCACTTAAAAATTATTATGAAAATAAATCATGAAAATAGGTGTACACAATACAAATATGCAATGCAAATGGGTATAAATAGATCAGAAATGAATGCACTGGCATGTAATAAATGCCGTTTTCAAATGAGCCCCTTGACATTGCAGAGAAAATTAACAGCCACACACAGAACATGTATAAATCCTTCAGAATTAATTTCATTCCAGTTTTAAATTTACATCTGTTAGCACATAAAGGGAAAGACAGCACAGCTATGAGTAGTAACTTCTACCCCCAGCAATCAAACCAAATCTGGAGAAAGGCATTGGGCTCAGCATGAAGTGGAGATGAGCACCATTATTTGCTTCGCGTTGATACCCTTCATTGACTTCAGTTAGGTCAAGAATGGTTGTAGTGAATGTAGGATGACCATTTGTTGAGCTACCTTTCTGTTCTGTCATGTTCCATCCACCCAATATGACCAAAAGAATGCAATATAGAATGAGGTCACTACAATTCTGTCTAAATATGTGTTGAACATATCCTTAGCGGTCTGGCTGTAAGAGCTCAATTCTTGTTGGTAATGGGTGTAATTAGTTTCATGATTGCCTCTAATTTGACATTGAAATACTCATGCTGATAATGAAAGACAAATGCTTGACATCTTCTAGTGACACCCCGCCCTAGTTTCATGAACCTTAAGAATTACCTCCTGCCTCTGTTAAAATTGTGGACAGGAGAGCATCTTTAGGTATAAATTACATGTGAATAATTGGAGCCAATGGAACAGTCAATCATTTGCAGTCCAACATTTGCACTGGTGCCTATCCGACGTTTCCCTTTGACTTGATGTTTTCCTTGCGCATCACTCAAGTTGAGTTCAAGACCATTGGACACTCTGTGGTCATAGATCTGCCGATTATATACCAAGATTTAGAACATAAGTGGTCAGTGACATTCCCGCAGATATGAAAGCATTGGTGTTTCAGTTTAAGGCATTACGTAACCAGAGACACTCAGCCTCCTCCAGCTGCTCAAACCTGTACCGTCCCTGCGCTCCTTCCATTCTTTCCTCTTGTGCGTTGTCAATTTCTTCTAGTTAACCACTGGCAAACCCGCAATTCCCTTCTAAAACCCGAGCACCTCTTTACCTCACTCTCCTCCTATAAGGTGGACCTCGAAGCCTACCTCCGTGACAAGGTTTTTAGGTCGCCTGTTTTCCTTAAGTGCTCAAAGATCGAGTTTTGCTGATAATGCTTCGGCAAAGTGTCTTGAGGTGTTTCGCTACAGATGCATGCCACTCAACAACGATTCCTAATTATTTTTATTGGTCAGTGCATTGAGTAAAGGAGTTGAGAGGTCAAGTCACGACTGTAAAGGACATTGGTTAGGCCAATTTTGGAATACTGTATTCAGTTCTGGTCTCCTTGCCATAGGAAGTGATGTTGTGAAACTTGAGGGGTTTCAGAAAAGATTTAGAAGGATTTTGCCAGGGTTAGAGTGTTTGAGCAATAGGGAGAGGCTGAATGTGCTGGGGTGTTCTTTTCTTTAGAGAGTGGAGGCTGAGGGGTGACCTTATTGAAATTTATAAAATCATGAAGGACATAGAGAGGGTGAATAGCCAAGGTCTTTTCCACAGGGTAGTGGAGTCCAAAACTAGAGGGCATTTAGGGTGAGAGGGGAAAGATTTAAAAGGTACCTAAGGGACAACCTTTTCACACAGAAGGTGGTGCATGTACGGAATGAGCTGCCAGAGGAAGTGGTGGAGGCCGGTACATTTACAACATTTAAAGACATCTGGATGGGTACATGAATAGCAAGGGTTTAAAGGGATATGGGCCAAATGCTGAGAAATGGGACTAGAATAATTTAGGATATCTGGTCAGCATGGATGAGTTGAACCGAAGGGTCTATATCCATGCTGTACAGCTGTATGACTCAATGTAGCACCTTTAACATACCAAGGCACATTTAATAGGCATGTTCTAATGCAGAATTGAACACCCTAGACACCGCATACATGATCGAAGAGGTGTGCTTCAAATCCCGGGCAGCCTAGGGAACAGGGTATGAAGGTTTGAAGCCAATTCTTCCGGTTAGTTAGTTAGAGGACGTTTCTGCTCATTCAGGACTGCTATAGGATAAGCAGTCTGGTCATTTAACAATAATGGGAAGGTTCAAGAGATGTTGGTAAGATAGGATATTCTGAAACAAAAACAGAAATTGATGGAAGAACTCAGCAGGTTAATGTTTAAAGTCCAGTGACTGGTTAAGCTGCTCCAGATTCACACTGTACTCACAAGCAGTGGATTAGCTAAAAGTCAACATTCATTATTGGATAGCAACGAGATTGGATGGAATAATCTCTTAAAAGCTTTATTGAGGACCTTTAGATCTGTGCTCATTCTCAGTTTGTCGTCTTGGCATGAGGAATGGTTCACCATCTAGCCCCAACCTGACTTCTAAAGGCTTCATTTCTGGATCAGTGTCTTGCACGACTTTGTACAGTTCTGTGAAGCTCGATAATGTTCATGAAGCACTGGTGCCAATCCGACGTTTCCCTTTGACTTGATGTTCTCCTTCTGCAATTATCATCCTAGCAGTCACAAACCATTTATTACATATAGATCTGATGATGCCAGGTTGTCGTAAGTGATTTGTCAGAAGCATCAGCTGATGCTATCTCCAGCAGCCATCTTTATAGGCTTGTTTTACTTCTTGATGCTATGCTCTTGTGTGCCAAGTGATTCAGCTTCCGTCAGTTCAAGCACAGCTTTCTCCACATTGGACATGCCTTCTTTTCCCCTCTGTGATGTCCTCAACAATATTTACATCTTGTCTTTTGTCCTTCCTTTTTCTTCTAGCTTTTCTGCAAATCTTTCTTCCTTTTTCCAAATCTGTTGCGCTAATACAATTTGGAATGTCTCTAAATGTAATGCAAAGCCTTGCCTGTTCTCCCATTAATAAACTTTAGCAGATTGATTAACTATGCCAGAGAGTAGGTAAGTAGGTTCCTTTTCTCTTGGGAGATTTACTGTCGTGGCATGATCTTTTATGATAAAGACAGTCCTGTCTCTGACGGCGCAACCTTTCCATTGTTCAAACTCTCAGGATTTAGTTGCAATTATCAATGTATTCACATACTGATCAATAGTTTCCCTCTCTCTTTGAACTCTGATGTTGATAAAATACCATTTGTAAGTAACATGTGGGATCAAAATATGTCTTTAAAACCTGTAGAATCTCTCCTATCTGGCTTTTCTGCTCCCCAGTAAAATCGAGGCTGCAACACAACTCGTAGCACGCTTTCCCCAGCGCTGATAGCAGGATAAATGCTTAGGTATTTAAATTAAGGACCCAAAGTGTTAAGTGATGGAGATCCAAAGATGTCTGCGGGTGTTTGCTTTAAATAGCCTGTCCCTTTCTGTTGCAAATGTTATGATTTATACTGCACATTGTACTGGGGAATACTGGGTTTCAGCAATATCAAAGCAGCAGGCCCTTGAAGCACTTAGTGAAGTGTGACGGGCAGATTGGCATATAAGATGCCAGATGAGAGATGAGTTTACCTTCCAGCTTCTTTCATACTCATTATGTGCAGGAGCAGCTCAGTGCCTTTCGCAGGTCTGTGTGCACTGGCACACTCAGCAGAGCTGTCAGACGATTGTCCAGGCTGCTCTGATCACACTGTGGGTGCCAAAACTTGCCATTGTGCTCTTTTTACATATTCTGACACCCCCATCTCTGCAACACTTAGTCTCCCTCACTCTCTCTCATAGCAATGCTCCTGAAAGTCAGTGGATAGCATGCATATTATGGAGTGTTATTCTTATGTTTGAAATCAAATTGAGAAATGGCCTGCATGTCGGGTTCAATCACAAGGTTAGCATTATACATCTCAGAAAGCAGGCTGACAGAGGCGTTGTGTTTGTTTCTGTATTATTTCAATAGCTGATGTTTACATACCGTGTCAATCCGAGTGTGGGACGTCCCACGGGATCCTCTGTAATTGCTCAAATGTTTCCCTCAATAAAAGCTGTAGCTGAATCTTCTTTATGTTCTGGTGCTCTCGTGAACTGCATAACTATGGAGATAGAGAGGGTTTTCGACTAAACAGTGTTTGCAGGGGATCTAATGTGGAAAGATGTGATTCATCAAACTGTAGAGACAAAAGAGGGAAATAATAATAAAGGAAGTGAGATTCTGAGAATGGCAGGGAGGGGCAGTGACAAAAAGTTTAGGAATCTGTCAACCATCAAAAATAGATGTTACAAAGATAATAAAAGCCCCTCAGCATTCATAACAAAATCAATGAAATGATAATGCACATTAAAGCCAATAGATACAATATCATAACTGTTAAGGAGGCATGGCTGCAGGATGAGAAGAATTGGCTCCTCGATAGTGAAGGTTATATGATATTCAAGAAAAGTAGGAAACTCAGTAAAAGGTGGAGGAGTAGTACTGTTAGTCAAGGATGGCATTTGTGTAACAGTTAGAGATGACCTTGGTTCAGGAGGTCAGAACGTAGAGTCAGTTTGAGCAAAAATGAAGAACAGTAGGGGAAAGAAGCCACCAGCAGAAGTGGTCAGTAGGCTCCCTCACAGTAACCACAATGTGGGACAAATTATATTAGAAGAAATATTGGGTGTTTGTGATAAAGGGACGGCAATAATTATGGGTGATTTTAATCTACATATAAATTGAAGAAATCGGATTGGCAGTAGTAGTTTGGAAGAGGAGTTCATAGAATTTTTTAAAGATCGTTTCTAAGAGCAGCTAAGAGCAATTTGGAAATGACCAGAAAGCAGCTTCTATTAGATTCAGTATTGTGTAATGTGACAGGGCTAATTCCTGATTTCAGAGTTAATTCACCTCATGGCAGTAGCAACCACAATACCATTGAATGTTACATCCTGTTTGAAAGGGAGAGGATTGAGTCTGTGACTATTATTTTAATCTTAAATAAGGGCAACGATGTGGGCCAAGGTAAGCTAACTGAAGTGAACTGGGATACTAGGTTAAACGATAGATTAATGGAAATTCAGTGACAGACATTTAGGGGGGATATTTCAGAATAAGTACGTTTTACTATAAAGAAACATCTAAAGTGAGGTAACAAGCATGGGGCTGGATGAACACAGCAGGTCAAGCAGCATCATAGGAGCAGGAAAACTTGACGTTTCGGGCCTAAACCCTTCATCAGAAATGGGGGTGTGGCTTGAGGTGAGAGGAAAAACAGGTTAGGGAGGTGGAGATGAGCTGGGCTGGTTTTGGGATGCGGTTGGGGGAGGGGAGATTTTGAAGCTTGATTTTGAGATTTTGAAGATTTTGAACTTCTGAAGATTTGACTTTGAAACTTTGAAGATTTTGAGGGGAGATTTTGAACCTCACCTCTAAAGTGAGGTTCCACCTTCTGTGGTTAACTGAAGAAGTTAGAGAAAGCATCACACTTAAGGAAAAAGCGTATATCTGTGCAAAGGTGAACGGCACGTTAGATAATTAGTCAGAGTATAAAGAATGGTAGAGAATTTTGGAAAGGCTAATCAAAAGGAAGGAATTAAAACTTTATTTGTGAAAAGGAGTTCCAAAAACTCTCAAGTCTGAGAGAGGAAATTCCTCCTCAAGGACGGGCACCAAAACTGCTCACAATATTTCAGACGTGTTGTCACCAGCGTTGTGTAGTTGTGGTAAGAAGTCTCTACTCTTATACTCCAACCTCCTTGAAATAAGGGACAATATTCCATTAGCCTTCCTGATTATTTGCTGTACCTATGTGCTAGCCTTCTGTATCTCTTGCACAGTTACACCCAAGTCCCTTTGTGTTGCAGCTTTCTGCAGTTTTTCTCCATTTAAAAAAGGCCCCGTTCTTTGATCTCCCCTCAAATGAACAACTTCAGAATTTCCCACATTATACTCCATTTGCCAACATTTTTTTTCCTCCCCATTTAATGAGTGGAGCCATGCAGATGTCCTTGGTGGGGCTTCAATGTTTGGACAGTCTGGGCTTGTTTCACCTGGAGTTTAGAAGGGTGAGCAGTGACCTGATTGAAGTGAGACCCTGAATGGTCTTGACAAGGTGGACGGAGAAAAGATGGTTCCTCTTGTGGATAAGCTCCCCAGAGCTAAGCGGAAACTTTTAAAATTAGGGGTCACCCTTTCAGGACAGAAGTGTGGATAAATATTCCCCTCAACTTGTTCTGCAACTTTGGAACTCTCTGTCTTTGAAGGCAGTAAAGGTGGGGCAATTGAATACTTTCAAGATAGCGGTGGATACGTTCTTGTTAAGCAGGGAAGTCGAGGGATGGATGTTGCGGGGCGAGGGGTGGGCGGGAATGTGACTTTTGAAACATTCAGGTCAGTCATGAGTTTACTGAGTGGCAGAGCAAGCTGAAGGAGCCAAATGGTCTACTCCTGTTCATATTTTGTACATTCCATATTTATAGGCTTACAGTGAACTGTATCCTTAGCATCTTCTTAACAGGTCTTCAAGATATTGGCTTGTTGTTCACCTAAGAGGATATGTTCTGTTTATGTGTGCGTCTGTGTTTTTATAAAGCCGAGTGCAAACAAAGCTTATAAAAGGCTGCATGCATTAAAGGGGAAGTGTGTTTCAAAACAGCTGGGCAGAACTTCGCTGTCCCATTTGTAGTCTAAGTAATTGTGGAAAAAGTGGGAAAAATTGTGCTGAACATTGTGCAGTCACCAGTGAACATCCCCACTTCTGACCTCTCTGATGGAGAGAAGGTCATTGATGAAGCAGCTGGAGATGAGTGGATCTAGGACACTCCCATGAGGAACTCCTGCAGAAGTGTCCTGGAGTTGAGGTGACTGACCTCCAAAACTCCCACAACCATCTTCCTATGGGCCAGGTCTAACTCCAATAGCAGAGAGTTTCTTTCCTGATCCCCAGTGACTCCAGTTCTGCTCAGGCTCGAATATTCAGTTCAATTCTGCCTTGATGTTCGGTGCAGTCGCCATCACTTTTCTTCTTGATTTTAACTTTTGTCCATGTTTGAACCAAGGCTGTGCTGAAGTCAGAAATCCAAACTGGGTGTCACAGAGCAGCTTATTACTGAGCACGTGCTGCTTGACAGCACTGTTAATGACACCTTCCATCACTTTCCTGATGACCGAGAGTAAACTGATGGGGTGGTAATTGGCCAGGTTGGATTTGTCCTGCTTTTTGTGTACAGATCATACTTGGGCAATTTTTCACTTTGCTGTATAGATACCAGTGTTGTAACTGTACTGGAACAGCTTGGCTGGGGAAGCAGCAAGTTTTGGAACATAAGTCTGCAGTACTATTGCCAGAGTGTTGTCAGAGCCCGTCACATTTTCAGGATCCAGTGCCTCCAACTGTTTGTTGGATACCATGTGAATCAAATTCGCTAAAGTTTGGCACCTATGATGCTAGGGACCTCTAGAGGAGGCAGAGATGAATCATCGACCTGGCACTTCTGGCTGAACATTGCTGTGAATGCTTCACCCTTATCTTTTGCACTGATGTGCTGGGTGCTTCAGTCATTGAGGAGGGGGCTGTAGTGGAGGCTCCTCCTCTTCCAGTGAGTTGTTTGATTGTCCACCACCATTCACAACTGGATGTGGCAGGACTGCAGAGCTTAGATCTGATCGCTTAGCTCTGTCTGTCACTTGCTGCTTATGCTTTTTGACATGCTAGTAGTCCTGTTTGTAGCTTCTCCAGGTTGAAGCCTCATTTTCAGGTATGCCTGATACTGTTCTTGGCATGCCCTCCTGAAATCTGCATTGAACCAGTATTGATCCACTGGCTTAATGGTAGTGGTTGAGTGAGGGGCACGCCAGGCCATGAATTTACTGATTGTGTTGGAGTACAATTCTGCTGCTGTTGACGGCCCACAGCGCGTCATGGATACCAGCCTTGAGTTCTAGGTCTGTTTGAAGTCTGTCCCATTTAACGCAGTGATAGTGCCACACAACATGAATGTGAAGGTGTAACTTTGTCTCCAAAAGGACTGCGCAGTGGGCACTCTAACCAATTCTGTCATGGTCAGATGCATCTGCTGCAGGTAGGGTTGGTCAGGATGAGGTCGTTTATTTTTCCCGCTCCTCATTTGCCGCAGACCCAGTCTACTAGCTATGTCCTTTCAAATGAGACTGACTTGAGCAATAGTGCTGCTGCTGAGCCAGTCTTGGTGGTGGATTCACCCTTGATGGTGGACATTGAAATCCCCCACACCAGACTACATTTTGCGCCCTTGCCACCCTCAGTGCTTCCTCCAAGTGTTGTTCAATGTGGAGGAGTACTGATTCATCAGCTGAGGGAAGATGGTACATGGTAATTAGCAGGTAGTTTCCTTCCCCATGTTTGAAGACCCACAGCGTAACTCCCTTCTGACTGTATACGACTGTACTGCCACCTCTGCTGGTCTGTCCTGCCGGTGGGACAGGCCGTATCCACTGATGGCGATGGTGGTGTCTGGGACATTGTCTGTAAAGTATGATTCTGTGAGTATGACGGTGTGAGCCTGTGACTTGACTGGTCTATCAGACGACTCTCCCAATGTTGTACATTAATCAGGAAGACTCTACAGGGTTGACAGGCCAGTGTGTTTCGTCGTCATTTCTAGTACCTAGGTCAGTGCTGGATTGTGGGTCTGGTTTCATTCCCTTTATCAGAATTTGTAATGGTTAGATTCAACTGAGTAGTTTGCTAGGCCCTTTTGGAGGTAACCACATTGCTGTGAGCCTGGAGCCACACATAGACCAGCTAAAGGTGGCATATTTCCCTCCATAAAGAACATCAGTGAACCAGACAGAGTTTTTTAAAGACATTCGATAAGGTCATGGTCACTAGTGGACAAGCTTTTTTTATATTCCAGATTTTCAAACATTTATTCCAGTTTCTTTACTTAATTCCAAGTTTTTAAAATTATTAACTGAAGTCAAATTTCGCCTAGTGACAGCAGCAGTATGCCATCTCCTCCTGCAAAGTCTCCATCACAGTGGTGAAGATATTAAAGACGATGGGCAAATTAAAGGCGACGAGTATTACTATGTGATACAGGAAAGCTGAAGTTTCGGGTCTGGACCCTTCTTCAGGAAAACTTTTTTGAAGAAGGGTCCAGACCCGAAACGTCAGCTTTCCTGCTCCTCTGATGCTGCTTGACCTGCTGAGTTCATCCAGCTCTACACCTTGTTATCTCGGATTCTCCAGCATCAGCAGTTCCTATTGTCTCTGGGTATTATTATGTTTTGTGATTCACTAGAACCATGAATAGACCACAAGGTGGACGGTGGGTGAACGTCAGCTGGGAATATTTTATTGTAGGTCTCTCTGCTCCACAGTCAGTTTTAGATTGTTTCCCCTGGCTCCCACCTCCGAGTCACCTGACCTGCTCTCTTAAATGGACAGCACACACACAACTGCATACATAACAGGTGTTAAAGGAGATGGGTGTATTGAAGGCACTGGGCATATCAAAGGCATGGACGTATTAACGGTGATATACCTATTAAAGGGTGATGAGCTATTAAAGGCAATAGATGTATTAAAGTTAATGTACAAATTAAAGCCAACGTGTACATTAAAGGCAATGGACATAATTAAAGGGCAGATGGGTGTATTGGAAGAGATGTATGTAATGAAAGCGATGAGTGTAATGAAAGGCAGCTGAGCAGAAGTGAGGACTTCTGGTGTGATACCAACTGAGATTTTAAATTTCTGCAACAGGAAATCTGTAGTAAAATTGTCTTTCCCTCAGCTGGCACTGTTGTTTTCTCTAATGTTTTGGTGAGCATTCCACTTTCCTGATTCATTAGTGGGAGCATCAAGGAACAGTACTTTGCAGTTGCCATGACGTGTCTAGCCTTTAAACAACACCCAGTCTACAATCTATTGTGTCAAATCAGTCAAACCCGCAAAGTTCACAAACATATCGAACTTTGGATCTTGGCAGGTAAAGCGCTCGTGATGTTCTAGATGGCATTTGAGACACAAACCGATGACAGGCAAGGAAAGCATTTCTGACATGCTTCTGTCAAGATGTTTATACATTATAATTTTCTCTTAAGTTTTACCTGTGTTATAAATTGCATGTAACTAAACTGCACATTTAATGCGGCACAGTGGCTCAGTGGTTAGCACAGCGCCAGGGACCTGGGTTCAGTTCCACCCTCGAGCGACTGTCTGTGTGGAGTTTGCACATTCTCCCTGTGTCTGCGTGGGTTTTCTCCGGGTGCTCCGGTTTCCTCCCACAATCCAAAGACGTGCAGGCTAGGTGGATTGGCCATGCTAAATTGCCTGTAGTGTTCAGGGATGTGTAGATTAGGTGGGTTATAGGTGGATGGGTCTGGGTGGGCTGCTCTGAGGGTCAGTGTGGACTTGTTGGGCTGAAGGGCCTGTTCCCACACTGTAGGGATTCTATGGACTTCAGCGAAAAAATGCTGTATCTGTCAGGAGTGTGTAAAGTGATAGTGTAGAGAGAGCTTCATTTTCAGTTTGAAAGAGTAGAGGGTGCTTTTCTTCTACTTTAAAAAAGTTGAGGCAGCTTTAGTATGTATCTAACCTTGTGCTGTACCTGTCCTGGAAGGGTTTGATGGGACAGTGTAGAGAGAGTTTTACTCTGCATCTAACCCATGGTCTACCTGTCTTGGGAGTGTTTGATGGGAGGCAGTGTTAAAAGAGCTTTACTTTCACTTTAAAAGAGCAGAAGAAGCTTTGCTCTGTACCTCATCACATGCTGACCCCTTTCCTGGGAGTGTTTAATAGGGACAGAGTCATGTGGCATTAATTTTCTGTTTAAAAGAGTAGAGGGGGTTTAAATGCGTTGAGAGCTTTACTGCGAATCTAACCCCTTGCTGTCCCTGTCTTGGGAGACTTTGATGGTGGCAGTGTCACTGGTGTCTCTTCACTTTCAGTTTAAAAGTGGAAAGGAAGTTTTGCTTTCAGTTTAAAAGAGTAGAGGAAGCGTTACTTTTGGTTCAAAAGACTAGAGGGAACCTTACAATATTTTTCACCTGTGTTGTCCCTGTCCCAGGAGTGACTGATGGGGACGGTGTAGGGAGTGAGCTTTACTTTAAGTTTAAAAGACTAGACAGTACTTACTTGCAGTTTAAAAGAGTAGAGAAATCTTTACTCTGTATCTAACTCAGGTCTGTACCTGTCCTGGGAGTGTTTGATGGGTACTGTATAGAGGTACCTTTACTCTGTATCTATCCTTGTACTGTATTTGTTCTGGGAATGTTTGATTTGGACAAATGTGGAGGAGGCTTTATAGAATCATAGTCATAGAGTCATAGCACAGAAACTGACCCTATGGTCCAAATCGTCCATGTTGACCAGATGTCCTAAATAAATCTAGTCCCATTTGCCAGCATTTGGGCCATACCCCACCAAACCCTTCCTATTCATGTACCCATCCAGATGCCTGTTAAATGTTGTAATTGTACCAGCCTCCACTACTTCCTCTGGCAGCTCATTCCATGCACACAACATCCTCTGCATGAAAAAGTTGCCCCTTAGGTCCCTTTTAAATCTTGCCCTTTTCACTTCAAACCTCTAGTTTTGGACTGCCCCACCCCCAGGAAAAGATCTTGTCTATTTACCCTATCCATGCCTGTCATGATTTTATAAATCTCTAAAAGGTCATCTCTTGATCTCCGATGCAGCAGGAAAAATAGACCCAGCCTATTCAGCCTTTCCCTACAGCTCAAACCCTCAAGCACTGGCAATATCCTTGTAAATCTTTTCTGAACCCTTTCACGTTTCACAGCATCCTTCCTGTAGCAGGGAGACCAGAACTGCATGCTGTATTCCAAAAATGGCCTGATGTCCTGTACAGCCGCAACATGACCTCTTAACTCCTATTCTCAATGCACTGACCAATAAAGGCAAGCATATCAAACGCCTTCTTCACTATCCTGTCTACCTGCGACTCCACTTTCAAGAAACTGTCAACCTGCACTCCAAAGTCTCTTTGTTCAGCAACATTCCCCAGGACCTGACCATTAAGTGTGTAAGTCCTGCCCTGATTTGCCTTTTCAAAATGCAGCACCTCACATTTATCTAAATTAAACTCCATCTGCAACTCCTTGCCATTGGCATCTGATCAAGATCCCGCTGTTGTCTTAGCTAACCTTCTTCGCTGTCCACTACACTCCAATTTTAGCGTCGTCTGCAGACATACTAACCATACCTCTTATGTTCACATCCAAATCATTTATGTAAATGACAAAAAACAGTGGACCCAGCACCGATCTTTGTGGCGTACTGCTGGTCACAGGCCTCCAGTCTGAAAAGCAGCCTCCATCATCACTCTCTGTCTTCTGCCTTTGAGATGGTCCTGTATCCAACTGGCTAGTTCTTCCTGTATTTCATGTGATCTAACCTTGCTAACCAGTCTACCGGGAGGAACCTTTTGAATGTCTTACTCAAGTCCATATAGATCATGCCCACCACTCAGCCCTCATCAATCCTGTTCGTTACTACTTCAAAAAACTCAATCAAGTTAGTGAGACATGATTTCCGACGCACAAGGCCGTGTTAACTATTCCGAACCAACCCTTGCCTTTCCAAATACATGTAAATCCTGTCCCTCAGGATACCCTCCAACAACTAGGCGACATTCTCGTGGTTTTTTTTCACCGGACTGCTAATCTAGAGACCCAGGTAATATTCCGGGGCCAGGTTCGAATCCTGCCATGGCAAATAGTAGAATTTGAATTCAATAAAAATCTGGAATTAGGAGTCTAATAGTGACCACGAGACCGTTGTCGTTTGTCAGAGAAACCCATCTGATTCACTAATGCCATTTAGGGAGGGAAACTGCTATCCTTGGTAGAAAAAAAAACAAAGTTAACATTTCAGGTCCAGTGACCCTTCCTCAGAATGGAAGGGTCACCGGACCCGAAATGTTAACTCTGAATTTTTTTCTTCGCAGATGATGCCAGATCTGCTGAGCTTTTCCAGCAACTTCTGTTTCTGTTCCTAATTCCTAGCATCCGCAGTTATTTTGGTTTTTAAACTGCTATCCTTACCTGGTCTGGCCTGCATGTGACTCCAGGCCCACAGCAATGTAGCTGATACTCAGATGACCTCTGGGCAGTTGGACTTGGGAAGTAAATGCTGGGCTAGCCAGCTATGGCCATATCCAGTGAATGAATTAAAATAAAGAAAAATAGGACTCAAGTCAGATGAATCCCCTGCCAGCAAAGGTAGGACACACAGGGAAGGGCAGAGAGTATTCTAGTGACGGCTAGAAAAGGCTGGAAGGAGGTGCAGGAATAGGGCTTGGAAAGACCCAAGAGTGATTGGAGAGCAAAATGATGATTTGGAGCAGCTTGGTGGCTCAGTGGTTAGCACTGGTGCCTCATAGCACCAGGAACCTGTTTTTCGATTCCAGCCTCCAGCGACTGTTGATTGTCTGTGTGGAGTTTGCACGTTCTCCCCATGTCTGCATGGGTTTCCTCCAGGTGCTCCAGTTTCCTTCCACAGTCCAGAGATGCGCAGATTAGGTGGATTAGCCATGGGAAAATACAGGGATAGGTTTGGGGTTTGGGTTGGATGCTCTTTGGAGGGGTGGTGTGGACCTGATGGGCTGAATAGCCTGCTCCCAAACTGTAGGAATTCTATGATCTATGATTCAATGAACTCACCCATCACTGATGTCAGGCCCACTGGTCTATAGTTCCCTGGCTTCTCCTTACTACCTTTCTTAAATTGAGGCACCACATTAGCCAACCTCCAGTCTTCTGGCACCTCACCTGTGGCTATCAATGGTACACATACCTCAGCAAGGTACCCAGCAATTACTTCCCTAGCTTCCCACGGAGTTCTAGGGTACACCTGATCAGATCCTGAGGATTTATCTACCCTTATGCATTTTAAGCTGTCCAGCACCACCTCCTCTGTAACATGGACATTTTTCAAGAGGTTGCTATTTATTTCCCTGCATTCTCTATCTTCCATATCCTTCTCCACATTAAACAGTGATACAACGTACTCATTTAGTATCTTCCCCATCCTCTGTGGTTCCACACAGAGGCAGCCTTGCTGATCTTTAAGGGACCCTGTTCTCTCTCTAGTTACCCTTCTGTCCCTCATGTATTTACAGAATTCCTTTGGCTTCTCCTTAACACTGTTTGCCAAAGCTATCTCATGTACCTTTTCTGCCCTCCTGATTTCCTTCTTAAGTACACTGCTACTGCCTTTATACTCTTCTAGGGATTTGCTCGATCTCTGCTGTCTATACCTGACATATGCTTCCTCCTTACTCTTGACCAAGACCTCAATTTCTCTTGTCGTCCAGCATTCCCTACACTTACCAGCCTTGCCCTTCACCCTAACAGACACATACGGTCTCTGGACTCTCAGATATATCTCATCTTTGAAAGCTTCCCATTTTCCTCCTGTCCCTTTACCCACAAACATCTGCTCCCAATCAACCTTTGAAAGCTTTTGCCGAATACCATCAAAATTGGTCTCTCTCCAATTTAGAAATTTAACTTTTAGGTCTGGTCTGTCCTTTTTCATCACTATTTTAAACCATCAGAGTTATGGTCACTGGCCCCACAGTGCTCTCCCACTGACACCTCAGTTACCCGGCCTGCCTTATTTCCCTAAGCATAGGCCAAGTTTTGCACCTGCTCAGCTTTGAACATCCACATACTGAATCAGAAAATTTTCTTGAACACACTTAATCAATTCCTGTCCATCCTAGCCCTTAACACTGTGGCAGTCCCAGTTTATATTTGGAAAGTTAATATCCCCTACCATAACCACTGTATTATTCTTAGAGATAATTGAGATCTCCTTATAAATTTGTTTCTCAATTTCCTGCTGACTATTGGCAGTTTACAGTACAATCCCAATAAGGTGATCATCCCTTTCTTATTTCTCAGTTCCACCCATGTAACTTCCTTGGACGTATTCCCAGGAATGCCTTGCTAAGTACAGCTGTAATGTTATCCCGAACTAAAAATGCCACTTGCCCTCCTCTCTTGTCCCCCATCACCCCCTTTCTATCCTTCCTATACCGTCTATATCCTGGAACATTAAGCTGCCAGTCCTGTCCATCCCTGGGCCACTTCTCTATAATTGCTATGATATTCCAGTCCCATGTTCCCAACCATGCCCTGAGATCATCTGTATTACCTGTTTGGCCTCTTGCATTGAAATAAATGCAGTTTATGTGCTACCTCGTTCTGTGCTTTGGCCCTGCCTGCCTTGACCGTTTGACTTGCTAGTTTTCCCAACTGTAGCAGTCTCAGACTGTTGTGTTTCCTCACTATTTCCCAGGTTCCACTCCTGCGCCCACCCCCCGACCCTTACTAGTTTAAATCCTCTGGAGTAGCTCGAGCATTTCTCCCCGCCATTATGTCAGTCCCCTTCCAATTCAGGTGCAATCCGTCCTTCTTGTACAGGTCACTTCTACCCCAGAAGAGATTCCAATATCCAAAAATGTGAATCCTTCTCCCCTGCACCAGCTCCTCAGCCATGCATTCACCTGCTCTATCCTCCTATTCCTATCCTCACTAGATCGTGGCTCCGGGAGTAATCCAGATCTTACTACCCTCGAAGACCTCCTTCCTAAATTCCTGCCTAACTTTCTGTATTGTCTCCTCAGAATCTCATCCTTTTTTTTCTCCCTGTGTCATTAGTTTCAACGTGTACAGTGACCTCCTGCTGGTCCCTGTCCCCTTGAGAATATTCTGCACCGTCTCCGAGATACCCTTGATCCTGGCACCAGGGAGGCAACACACCATTCTGATGTCTCACTGACGGCCACAGAAACGCCTGTCTCTGCCTCTGATTAGAGAGTCCTCTATTATAATTGATCACTTGGAACCTGGCATACCCCTAGTTACATTAGAGCGAGTCTCGGTATCAGAAACTTGGCTGTCAGTGCTACAATCTACTGAGAGTCCATCATCCCCTACATTTTTGAGATGCGGATAGCCACAGGAGACTCCTGCAAGACCTGCCTCCCTCTCCTACCTTTCCTGGAGGTAACCTGGATCTACCTGGCTGTATCTTCGGTTTATTTCCCTTCCTGCAACTGCCAGCCATCACATCCCCTAGCTCTTGTAAATTCCACATTGCGGCTCCAATCAATCCATGTGATTTGATAGGATTCACAACCAAACACACTTCCTGCAGACGTAATCAACATAGAAACACTCCTTAATCTCCCACAGCCGGCAGGAAGTGCACATCACTCTTCTGAAAGCCATGTTTGCACCTTAACAATCTACAGACCCAGAAAATAGCACAGTCTTACTGCTCTAAACACACTGCTCTAGGCTAACTTTAATACCTATGTTTTTATATTTTTAATGTTTATTCACGAGGCAGATCTCAATGAAAACATATAATCGAAAAAGAACCTACCTACTCGCTATTGTAGATTCACAAAAGAAACGTAAGGTTACACTTTAAAACTAGCCACTTAGCTGCTTCCCTTCTGTGAGCTCCCCCACATAGGTTTCTCCAAGGTCAGCTGCGAATTTCGCTGTTTGTTTATTTTTCTTGGATGTTGTCCGATGATTCCAAGTATCTCTGGACAAACAGCACAGTAAGTCAGCTGTGCAGATTCACTGCTGGGTTAGGCAGCTGTGCAGGTTTATTTCTCCATTTTATTCACTTCCCATGTGGTCACTGACTTCGTCTCTTACTTTCCTGTTTAAAGTGCCATCGTTTTGATCTTTTCTCCCCCAACATTCCAAAACAATGCAACAACTTATAAAGAAGTAATTACTGCTTCCAGAATTTGAGGAAATCAGCTCCAACACTGAAAATACCTCAAAAAAAGGAACAGCTCTAACAGCCACAACTTTTCCCCATCCTCCATCTTGGTAGAGCAGAGGTAGCTTTTCCAGGTTAAGAGTGGAGATAGCTTCACTCTGTAGTTAATCCCATGCTGTACCTGCCCTTGAGGCATTCGATGGGGTCAGCATGGAGGGAGGTTTACTCTTTATCTAACCCTGTACCATACCAATCCCGGGAGTCTTTAATGGTGACAGTGTAAAGAGAGCTTTATTCTGTATCTTACCCCATACTGTACCTATCCTGCAAGTGTTTGATAGGGCAGTGCAGAGGAAGCTTTACACTGTATTTAACTTACGTTGTACTGGTACTGGGAGCGTTTGATGGGGATAGTGCAGAGGGAGATTTACTTTGTATTTCACCCTGTGCTGTATATTCCCTGGGAGTGTCTGATTTAGGATGTGTAGGGGGGCAGTATTTTGCTTGTGGTGTGCACAATCGGGGAATATTGATAGACAATGGTTCCCTGTTTTAAGAAGTGTTCTATTACCCTACATCAACATCCCTCACCTTAATGAAACCAAGTAGCAAACTATTTTGAAAAAAGAATAAGAAAGATGGTAAAAGGAACAGTGGATGTTGAATTTTGGTTACTGAAAGATTTATGAGTGTGTCGCGACTAACTCAGCCTCTATTGGGTTGTCTGCTTCAGAATAAAGCCTGGGGCTTTCTGATGATGTTCACATTAGAACAGTGCCCTGCAATAAACTGAAAGAGGAAAGTGCCCCACAGTCAGGATATGCAGCTAATTAAAATAAACGGTTAATAAATAAACACAATAAAGAAAACTCATTCAGATACAACCTGGAGGCAATTGTTGTGGAACAGATCCACTGCAAACTAATGGCATTTTAAAGTTATCAAAGAATGCAAGTAAATATGTTGAGTGGTGTTTCGGAAGTCAATTGATGAGGAAAAGGCAGTAGCTGTCAGCTGCAGTATTAATTATATCATTTTCCTTTTCTCTCCAGTAATTTGATGCCAGCGTAGAGTGGCCCTGGAGAGCGCTATTACTCAGGCTGCTATAATGACTGCGCTCCTGTAATCACTGTTCTTATTAAGTAACTGGAAAACCTGCCAACTTTCATTTTGGTTGTTGCACCTCAGCCAAGCTAACCCCCTTTTACCTTCAGCCACTCACAGACAAACATGTGAAACAGAGAACAGAACTGCTTTGGGCACAATCGTGATCCAGGAACAAATTGCATCGAAGATTATGCTGGTTTTGGAAAGCGTTCTTTGTTCCCCACAAGTTTCTGTTCAAATACATTAAAAATTTGAAAATTATCTTTAAGAATGATAGCTTGGTGCAGTTTAATGAATACATTATCTTTCCACCACCTAAATCGATATCAAAAGACGTGAAAATTACATTTAGAGATTATGTACAGCATCGCTTGCTAGCTATGTTGGGGTACAGTGGTCAATTTCTTTGTAATCTTATTTTATAATTAAATTGTGAAGCTTTTAGCTTCTGCCCCATGGGGATTTTTTTGTGCCCAAAAGCTCTAGCTTAACTTTTGAGCTTTCCTGTAAAACTTCCAAATCAGCATGCTTCTTGCAGAAATACCGAATGGAGGTTGCATTCATTCCTGAGGATATGGCTAGTATCCATGTACTTCTAAAACCTATGCAACAGATTGCAGAAACTCAAGATGCACTGCAGGCATTTTGCAATTAAATTGCACAATCTGTTGCAATGGTTGCACTGATATTGGACAAATATTGCTAAAAAAGAAAGCCAACACAAGCACACTGAACTCTTCATATTATCACAAGAATGTTGCCGGAAGCTTTGTGTGGAAATATGTGTGCAACATGGAAACGTCCCAGTTAGCCCAACCACTTCATTACCCTCATTACAAGCAACTTGGCCTAATTGCAGTTCCCCATTCCCCTTATTCACCAATCTAACTTAATTTTAATTGGTCAAATCATTTCTGCCTCAGCCATGATCCTTGTGAATAGATTCCGCAGATCACATCTCTGACTGTTTTTAAAAAAAAGTTATTTTTTTCCCTTTTATTGAATTCTATTCCATTTCATCCTGTATCTTGAGTGGGGTCGGTTAGCTCATCTGGCTGGCAAATGCAGAGTGATGCCAACAGTTTGTGTTCAATTCCTACACCGGCTGATGTTACCATTTCTCAGTCTCACCCCTCACCCTCGGCCTGGTGACACTCAAGTTAAATCACCACCAGTCGGCTCTTGTTAATGAGGGATTAGTGCTATGGTCTGGTAGGACTATGGTGACTTTACATATCTATGACCCCTCAGGCTTGACCCTTTGTCCTCGGCAGCATCCTTGTTAATCTACATCACGTCAGCGCTCAGGCTCCACCATCCATCCTGCAGTCTGAATGCACAGTGCCTCAGCTGATCGAAGTTTCATGAAGCCTCATCTTGTCCTTTATATTACAATACTCATGATAAAACCTATTCATGTCCCCACACTGTAGGCTCACCCACAAAAAGTAGCTCCACATCTACCCAATTGAATCCACCATAATTGTAAGGATCTCTTTTCCAAAGTAAGGTACAGCGCCCTGCTCAGAATTTTCTGGCAGTTGCACTTTCTCAATTGCGGCAATACCCTGGCAAATTTTTCATGCTCTTTCATCAGTGTGCAGTATCCTTACTGTCGTTTGGGGAATATAATTTGCTGCAGTGTTCCTCACTGTATCACATTACTTTTCCACTGGCTTGAATTTCTGCATTCAATTCCTTTGTGTGTAGTGGCCTAGACATAGAGTAACAATGTGATACAGCATAGAAACAGGCCAATGCTGACCAACAAACACCAAACTATACTAATCCCATTTACCTGCACTTGATCCATAGCCTATTATGCCCTGGCATTTTAAGTGTTCATCCAGATGTTTATTAAATATTGTGAGACTACCTGCCTTCATTTCTCTCTCAGGCAGCACATTTCATATTTCTTAAATTTATTTTCCTCAAATCCCCTCCAAATCACTGACTGTTCGCTTTTAATTTATGCCATCTGGTCTGAGACACATTTGTGATGGGAAAAATATTCCCACAATCTTCCTTGTCTGTGCCTCTCATAATTTTGTGTTCCTCAATCAAACTCCCCCCCCCCCCCCCCCCCCGCCACCCCAGCTCTTCTGCTCCAGGGAAAACAAACCTGGGACGATCTAGACTTTCCTCATTATTAAGATTTTCCAAACCTGGTGAATATCCTGGTGAATCTGCTCTGTACCCTCTCCAGTACAGCCACATCCTTACGATATTGTAGCACCCAGAACTGCACACAGTATTCCATCTGTGGCCTAACCAATGCTCTATAAAGTTGGAACAAAATCTCCTTGCAAATGTATTCTGTGCCCTGATTAATGCAGGCAAGCGTCCCACATGTCTTCGTCACTACCTGTCTACCTGTGCTGACACCTTCAGGGTTCTGTGGATTATAACACTGAGATCCTTTTGTTCCTCAGCACTCCTTAAGGACCTGTTATTCATTGTATCAATCTTTCACTTATTTAGCCTCCCAAAATGCCTTTTATGAGACACCCTGTTGAAGATCATCGAAAAGGCCATGTGTAACTGTAATGCCCTTGTTATTTCAAACTTTGATCATTAATTGTACACAGTAATGTTTGCTGTTACTTGTTGCAAGTAACATATTCTCCAGGTATTTTTGCCACTGTTGGATCTAAGTGTGTTCAATACACAGCAATCTGCCTTTGGCACTTACGAGTAGACCATAATATTCCAGTTGATGGACATTCTCTTCGAGCAGTGATTCGCATTCGCTATGAGTTCCCTTGGCCAAACCCACATCCAAGTCAGAGAGAGGGTCATCCCAGGCCAAAACTGCATCCACGCCAGGTCAAGACCGCATCCAGGTCAAGGGGGATCAGGGAAAACCACATTCAGGTGAGGGACGGTCACATCACATTGCAATCAGATTAACTCAGGCAAGGTCTTGCCATGCCACTACCAGATTACATCTGGTATAGCCACACCAGGATGAGGTCGCATTAAGTGAGTAAGCGTCACAGAACTCCGAGGCCTCATTCCGATCAGGGAGAGTCACAATATGCTGAATTAAAAACTGAAAGAACCATGGATGCTGTAAATCAGAAGCAAAAACGGAAGTTGCTGGAAAAGCTCAGCAGGTCTGGCAGCGTTGTGAAGAGAAATCCGAGTTAACGTTTCGGGTCTGGTGACCATTCCTCAGAAGGGAAGGGTCTGAGGAAGGGTCACCAGACCTGAAATGTTAACTCTGATTTCTCTTCACAGATGCTGCCAGACCTGCTGAGGTTTTCTAGCAAGTTCTGTTTATGTTCACAATAGGCTGAGCTTGTACCAGCTATTCCAAGAGTTTCTGCACTTAGATCAAGCTGGATCAGCCTCTGAGATGACAGCGAAAGTGTACAAGACTCACTCACATGCAGGTCATTAGAAGGACAGTGGCTGGAACTGCAGAGTAAATACCTAAAGAGTAGGTCTCCTTTGAAAGGAAACTGCATTGAGACTGTTTCTTACAAGATGATATCTGCTTCAGTTTTGCTTCTTTAATATCTTGTATTAAATTAATATTTTGTAGCCGTACAGAAAAAAGTAATCCCCCAGGCTTTCTTTCTCCATTAAAATGTCAATCTTTATTCTCCTCTTTGACTGTAGATTGTGATGCATTACATAAATATCCAACAGCAGGTTCTGATGATACTAAATACCATGTTAATCTCAAAACAGGCCATCTTCATAGTGTTCCAATTTGTTTTGCAGTTCTCTCCTCCCTTAAATATCCTCCCCAGTCATCTCCTCTGTACTGATCGTGTTTTGTTGCAGTGCAGTTGAAGATTTTGTAAACTCCTGCTGCCTCAGCCAGTGCAGGAGACACTGACCTATGTAGGATACTGTGAAGGAACCCAGCCTTGTCAGTTCAGGTGTAAATGATTCTAGGGGGCAAGAGATTTCAATTATGTGGATAACAGGAAAGAGTTAGTTGCTCCCATTCAAGAAGAAAAGAGTGGGAGGAGATATGAATGAGATATTCAAAATACTCGAAGGTTTTTTTTTAAAATGGTGAGTTATTCAGGTCTGGAGTGTACTGCCTGAGAGCCTGGTCAAGGCAGATTGAATTGTTGCTTCCAAAAGGGAATTGGATGAACCTCTGAAGTTAGAGACCGATGGTAGGTTTGTGGCGTGGTGGAGTAGTTGTTACTCTTGCAGAGAATCAGCATGGACACAATGGATCAACTGTCTTCTGACTGCATTGTAACCATTCCACAGGGAGAGGCAGGGGCCTTTTTTGGACTGCAGGAAGAGAATTTGAAAATAGAGCCATTGCTGGATTGGGAGCCACGATACATCACTGGTCAGAGGGGTGATGGATTGGGAGCCACTGTACATCACCGGACACAGGGGTGATTGGTGAATGGGATTTGACGTGAGTTTGGATATGCATGGAAGAGCTATGGAATAGCTAAAGGTTTCAAAGGATCCTGGAAGTATGGTTGTGGTCTTATGATTCGATCCACTCCTCCAATTTTCTCACATGTCAAGATGTTCAGTTCTGGGAAAGGACTCTGGAAATGAGTGATGCTAAAAGCAGCATTGTGTATATTTAACAACACAATCTGTGCCTGCCTGTTCCCAGACATCTTAAGCTTCCCAGCGCCAAGGGAGGCATATTTCGAGATGTTAAGAAGACAATGCATTTCGAAGGCTCAGAACTTATAAAAGCCTTCTGATCAGCTCAAGTGTGGCATTTGCTTTTCACACTGCATAGCAACAGAACATATCAACTACGTGAAAGTTCTGCTGGCTAAATAATTCCAAGGCCCACTCGAGAGACCTTGACAAATTCACCATCGCGCAGGAGGTCAATACAGGAATAGAAATGGGGCTTCAGCTTACTGTGATTGCCTTTGTAAAGACTGGTAACCAAGCAATCAGTGCACAATGTGAAGAATGTGCACAGAGTGGGCAGTTGTGAGCACAGGTGACATTATCATGTGGAAACTCTGGAACGTTTTTGTAGCCACAGCCTTTGCTTTTCACAATAGACTGTTTGCCATTCCCAATAAGCTGCAGCATTGGGAGAGAGCAGCAAAGAGATCAATAAGTGGACAACCGGTTGCCAAGTTTCATTCCTTGCCATTTTGCCAGTTCAGTGATATTAGGCAACTGAAAATCTCGATTTATGCTCATTGTCCCTCTGCCTGCTCAGTTGTGACCTTACTATCAGGCAAAGGCTTGTGCAAATAACCAACCATGTTAGAGGTAGTATCCTGAGTGGAGCCTTGGGTAGTAACACTTATTGCTGAGTTGATGTCATCTGCTCCAGAGAGAACTGGGCAAAGTCATGGCTTCCCTGTTTCTTGACAAAATTGACTGCAACCAAGTGATTTTGCTCCTTCCCCTCTTCAGTGTCTCACTGGAGCCCCATCTCTTGTTCCATTCATTTTCCTTTTAGCTCTACAGCAGGAGAAGCTCTTGAATTAGTCATTCCTTAGGGTTCAAATTAGCTAGATACTGACTTCATTAGCTTCCCCAAGTCAGATCATTACAGTCAGTTTTCAGCATCAGTGTTCTGCATTTAGAACACCAGATTGCGCCACTCTTTCTCCTTGATGTGTGCACCAGTGAACGTTGTCTTTCTGATCCAGCACCAGCTAAAATTAAACAGAGAACCGTGGATGCTCGCGATCTGAAACAAACAAAAACTGAAAATGCTGGAGCAATTCAGCAGGTCTGGCAGTGGAGAGCAAAACAGGGTTAACGTTTCAAGTCCAGTGACTCTTCTTCAGAACAGTTCTGCCAGACTTGAAATTCCTAATTTCTGTTTTTATTTCTTCCAGAATGAGCTGTTAACCAGCATCAGCATCAACCAATGCTACAGACGTTAGCTCAGCTAGTGGGTTGGTCCAGGCTGGGCCTGGCATGGTTTAAAGGATGTAGTCAATTAAATTTATAGGTACATGGCCAGATGTTTACCTTTTGATCTGTTCTCTTCCTTTCCCTTTGAATTTAAGATTCCATTCTGGTTTGGCCTCAAATTTCCCTCCTCCATGCAAAAGTTTCTTTCTACACTCTCCCACAAGCAACAAATTTCAGCCTCAAACCATCCTTTTCTACAGCAAGGCGCAAGCAGTGGTGCTCATGTTGTTTTGCTTGGCCTGTTCCAGCTTATTTAAAGAGAAATTGTTTGAAAAACACTGAAGTGCTGGGCTATGATTAAGGAACACAGGATGGTATTATCTGGAATATTCTGCAGCAGAGATAATAACTGAAACACAAAGTGGCGTTCTGAAAATAATCAGCCATTGTTGATGGCCAGTCAGTAGAATTCAAAATCTCAAAACAACTATGGACAGACACTGTTCTGCAGAAACTCATGTTCCGAAAAGATGAACAGAGGATACGCACTTCTCTTGTTCTCTTATCCAGTTCAAAATTGGTTCCAGTGTCAGTTTTGATGTCCAGTAACAAGGTGTTTCCCTTAACTGGTGTTTGTACACTATGTGACTACCAAGGTCCCTATCAGACTCCTGAATCCTTCTCTCAACCATAATTTTTCATGATGTAGTTACATCCAGTAATTGGTGTGTGAGATTGTGCCACATGAGGGTGATGCTGTTTCATCACATCAACATGGAGTCTTCAAACAGTGGGGAGGCTCTAGCTGATCAGGAAACTCTCTCACTTTCACACTGCCTGCCACTGGCATGGCTAAAGGATTTACAGATTGAGAATCAACCTGTCTGGTCATGACCTGGAGTACCCTCTGTGGTGATCAGGACCTCGGATGGGACTTGAAGCCAAACTTCAGACTCCGAGAAAGGGTCCTAGTACACGTGCAGTAAGATGTCCTTCCAGTTGGGGTTGTTTGCATGTTAACAGCCTGTTGTTCTTCCTGATTCATTTCATTGAAGTTAATGGGCTGGTTTTCACAAACCTGCGATCCTGAAAGCTGCCATACTGCAACTTAAAGCTGGGAGAAGCGTGTAATTGCTTTATAGTGAGAACTCTGCCCCTATCAAAGCAACCTTGGAATGCAGGTTCATACTTCCTTGAAAGCGAAGAAGGCATTTAGTACGCTTGCCTTTATCAGTCAGTGCATTGAGCATAGGAGTTAGGATGTCATTTTGCTGCTACACAGGACATTAGTTAGGCCACTTTTGAAATACTGCATTCAATGCCGGTCTCCCTGCTATAGGAAAGATGTTATTAAACTTGAAGGGGTTCAGAAAAGATTTACAAGGATATTTCCAGAGTTGGAAAGTTTGAACTGTAGAGAGACACTGAATGAGCTGTGGCTATTTTCCCTGGAGCGTCGGAAGCTGAGAGGTGATCTTAAAGAAGTTTATAACATCAGGAGGGGCATGGATAGGGTCAATAGTCAAGGTCTTTTCCCCAAGGTAGGGGAGTTCAAAACTAGAGGGCATAGGTTTAGGGTGAGTGGGAAAGATATAAAACGGACCTAAGGGGCAACTTTTTCACACAGCGGGTGGTGCATATTCGGAATGAACTGCCAGAGGAAGCGGTGGAGGCTGGTACAATTATAATATTTAAAAGGCGTCTGGATTGGGTACATGAGTAGGAATGGTTTAGAAGGATATGGGCCAAATGCTGGCAAAAGGGACCAGATTAATTGAGGATAGCTGGTCGGCATGGACGAGTTGGACCAAAGTGTCAGTTTCCGTGCTGTACATCTCTATGACTGTATCTTAGTAGGAAGTCCCACCTCCAAGTGATACTGACCCTGAGGCAGCTCTGGAGACCCAGCAGTGCCAGCCCTGAAGCAGTGGCCACAGCCGGTACTACAGGCAAACTGCCCCGTGAGGAGTACACAAGTAGGTTCAGGATCAGAAGTCTCAGCAATAGAGGCTAGTAGGCCCGGGTCGGGAAGCAGGTGGGAAGGTTATGGGGCGGGGAGCCTCCATAGAGCCAAGGGAGAGTGACAAAGGAGATCTTTCCCCAGCTCTTCCATGCCTGACATCAAGCCCACACAACTAAGTCTGGCACACAGTGTGGGTGCATCTCCTACTGAATTTTACCTACATTCGCTGTCTTCATAACCTTTGGTCTAATGACACTAAAGATTAAGTAGACATAAAGAAGAGAAGCATTCTCTGTTTTGTACTTCAGTATTAGCGAATTCTATTGGGGATTTAAAAAATGCCCTGTAGAAACAATGCCCTAATTTTCAGTTTTGTAGGAAAGATTCACCTAACTGCTCATTTTGGACCCACATAGTCTACTTACACCGCACTAATCACAGTCCCAATTAAATAATTTTGTGCCACTTTTTTCTTTTTATGAGAGACTAATCTTTTAAGAGGAAGTCTTTGATCTTCAAGGTACAAATGCATGGTGATCAATCACGCCGATCCACTCACACTGCACTGATGTTTTGCACATACACAGTGACTCAGGCTTACTGCAAGCACAGTGTGGTTTTGGCTCTGATGTTGACACAATCTTGTGGCAGTGCTCCAGAACAAATTGTTGTCAAGATTCGGCTGCAGGAATCAAGAGTTGGAAGCTGCCTTTGACATCCTGTCAGTCTCCTGGGAGCATAACATTTCTATTTGCATTTTACAGGCTACTGAAGCTGAGCTTTGAAACAGACCATCCAGCAGGACCTGCCCAACACAGATGCAGGCTAAGCTATGGCACAACTCCCCTCACAGCCTTCATATGACAGCTTGGATCTTCAGTTAAATTAGGCAGATGTCCTCTTTTCAGTAGTGCAAATTCTGGACACTGTCAGAAGAGTGTCCACTTTAGAAGCTACAATGCCTGACTGTTGATGCAAAGATCATATTTTCTCTCTGTTTTCTGAGGGTCATCATCCAGTTTGTTATGACTTGATGGTACATCTAATACACCTAACCAGCCTCCCTCTATTGAAAGTCCAAGGGAGAAAGACATCCAAGGGTCTCCAGATGTTCTGCAGTTTATTAATCTGACACTTTCATTTCTTCAGCACTGTCACCCTCTGACCCAATTCTGTCAACATATTTGTCAAATGTACACAAATGTCCACAGCATTGTACAGGTAACCGATGAACAGCACGACGAACCTTCTACAAGAGCTCATGTCTCAGACCCAAGTGAGCTCACACTTTTCTCACTGAACTTAGACAACTTACCTTGACAATAACTATCCTTCTTTCAGATGAGTTGTAAAGGATCCCGCAGCACGATTTTGAAAGACAGCAGGGAAATTTTTACTGGTGTCCAGGCAAATATTTGTTTCTGAAGCAATATCCATTGAAGCCAATTATCTCATCATTGTCACATCGCTGCTTGTGGGATCTTGCTGTTTGCAAATACTGCCACCTTTCCTCCTAAATTGGCTGTAAAGTGCTTTAAAGTATTCTGAGGTTGTGAAAGGCATCTATATAAGTGCAGGGCTTCCTTTCTCAGACTCCTGTCTCCACACTGAGTGATTGATGATTTATGATCTAATGTGGCGGCTGAACTTTATTTACTTGAGATTATGCAACTCCTGTTTTATCTCTGTTACCCATTACTGAACATGTCTGTGTTGTAAAATGTCGCTTTGATGGTTTATTTTAGAATTTTGCTTTCAGTAATGACAGGACTGAGATTATCGCGACTTAGGCACTTATTGTATTGAGTCACAAAACCTCTGTTGTGTATGGTCTGCAGGATCTTGGCAAGTGATTTTTTCTGTTATACTTTAGCTGATGACAGGTCTGCTAGATTAACTCCCACGGCTGTAATGGTGAAAATGATCCCCCAAAGTGTGTTGGCACATCTGTGATTCAGTGTGTTCTCGAAACAAAGCCCTAGACTTAGCCACTTCTATTGCCTTTTAGACATACAGAAGCAAAGAGTAATAATTCACTAGCTGATCAAGATTGTCCAATTAACAAGAAAAACAGCAAGTGCTGGAGAAACTCAGCACATCAGGCCATGTCTGTGGAGACGGATATAGGCAACTGAACTTTGCATCTTTTTCGATAAGTGCAAGTTGCGGGATTGGAAGGATTCTCACAATGAGACCCAGCGAGATTTCTCACACCTGTTGTGCACCTGGACAAGCACCGTCAGTTCAGAGCTGCCCTGCATAATTCCTGATATTCACCTTGAACGTTGGCAGACAGGGATATCAGCGCCGCACTTTGTGAGAAGGGACCTGGAGATGCTGTTGGATCGCATGGTGCAAATGGGGGACTTCCTTCTCCCCCAGGACCTGTAATGGAGGCCACAACGCCACACCATGCCTGCCTGATTTGAGGTTGCCACCTAGTTCAGTGCACTCTCAGCCATTTGGAGGAGTGCCCAGCAACTGTAGGAAGAAGATATCCTTCTCCACTTCTCCAAGGTACATGCCACCAACCTCTTTCTGATTCCTCACTCTCATTCTCACTCTCTTCCTGCTACTGCACCCGTTTCCCCCCACCAAGGCTCATCCTGTACCACTCTCAATACTGGCCACAACACCTTCCCTCACTCACTCTCGCCCAACCCAACCCTTGACACCACTAACCCAGCATGACCTCTTGTGCTGCCAACTCACTTGCTTGGGACACGTTTCCCAACTGCACCAACAGTAATGGCTGCACCATCCACTTTAACTCCCTTAATATTGACTCTCTTTCATTCCAGGACAGAAGACTCAAGGTGGATGATGGACTGCTCGACATTTGTCTCCTCATCCCATATGAGGAGAGCATCCTGACTCTGACCACCCTGAGTGGCAGACTGACCATTTCTAAGACCCTGGACTGGAATTGAAGGCTATCCTTGACTTACTGTGCCAGGAACCCCTGATCAAACTCCCTTAACTTGACTGAGGTCTACTGACAACTATGATACGTTTCCCAGCTTTGTGCCTGCGCTAAACAGCATGGCAAGACAGAAGCAATAGGAGCGTGGTATCCGTGACTGAGGGAACCAAAGGCAAGGCAGTGCAAGGCAGGGATGCTATGACTATCCAGGTAAGCTCAGAGTGAATGAGTAGTATGAGAGTGAGATGCCCAGAGATACAGCCTCATCCAGCCAATGAGCTGGGCGCATGTCTCCGAGTGCACAGTGTCCTTGCGACAGCGTTACAGTGATAGTTCTGCTGTAGCCCAAGGTGCAGCATTGAAGTGAAGAAGTGGATAAGAGATACGTCATGCAGGGTCTTAGAGACTGACACATGTCGGATGCCAACGTCCATGGACATGGAATGCATGTGACTTGTCCATGGAACATGCCCTAAGATGTTGGTGGCTAGTCTCCATCACGTAGATCTTTTGAACCAAGCAGCAAGTTAAAGTCGCCAGGTACTCGCTCTGATTTCCATGTCGAAAATTCTCATTATTGAGCTTATTAGGTGTGCGTGGTAAGGTAGGAAGCTGAATATTAATGAGATGAGTTTTTAGGTTAATATGGCCTTTAACAAGCAGGAATTTTCCCTGAATTGGTAACTCGCTGTTACCTGGAGAGAGACTGACCTCACCACTCAGAAAATGCATAAATGTTGAAGTGTGATGCATCCGGCCTTGAGATGATCCTTGCTGGACTTCTTGTCCATTCTGCCATAAATCTCACTGTAGCCGCTTGGCCCTCTGTAAGATTCCACCCAGAGTTAACTTTTTGAATCCGAGGCACATCTTCTTCAGATCAGAGTCCAATTCTAAGTCGGCACAATTGTAGTGTTCAGCAACAGATCTAGAAGTGTTCAATTAAGAGGAAAGGTTGCAAAGATGAGGCTTGTACTTAATTCCGTGAGTATCAAGGTTAAGGTGTGATCTGATTGAGGTGTTTACAATGATTAAAGGTTTCAATTAAATAGATACACAACTGGTAAAAGAATCTAGAACAAGGGGCTAAAGCCTCATATTAGAACAAAGTTATTAAGAGTTCATGAGGCAGTTCTCACAAAGGGTAATGAAAACCTGAGACTCTTTGTTTCATGAAGCTGCTGAGGCTCAGGGTCAATTGATAGTTTAAAAAGGACGATGGACTTTTATAAGGTCTGTGGAACCAGGGTGGGTAGATAAGGAACAAGATTGTTATGTACCTACTATTGGCCCTATGTTGCTCAAGATGCACTACAGCAAATCGCCAAGGCTCCTCCAACAGCCCTTCCCAAACTCATGACCCTTACCACCTAAAAGGGCGAGGGCAGCCTGCGCTTGGGAACCATCTCAGACCCTCAAAACACCACTCCACCCTGACTTTGATATAAGTGCTCTTCCATTAGAACTTTCAGCCTAATGGTGCATGTACCTTCAACATGCAGGCAGAAGCAGTCGTTCAAGAAGAAGGCTAGCCACCAGGGTTCCCTGTAAGCTACAAGAAACATCTGAATGTGCGTTGCTCACTAGCACCTCCTGAAGGGCATCTAGGGATGGGCAATAAATGCTGGTCCTGCTTGCAACACCTATATTCCAGGAATTCTGACATAGTCTCTCAAAAGGTGCAAAAAGACTCCAGGGTCAACTTTGAGGAATTCCCCAGAAATTGTTCAATGATACCTGAAGACAGATTGCAGGGTGCCAGAATAAGATGTGAGTATTACAGAAGGGACAGGTTTTTGAGTATGTTTAATGCAGATGTAGATTATTTTTAATCAGCAAGGAAGTTAAAGATTATGGAGAGATCGTTGGGACTAGTAATTAGATCAGCTATGAGCTTATTGAATGGTGAAGCAAAGTCAAGGGGCTGAGTGGCCTATTCTTGATTCTTAATTTGTATGTTTTTATGTCACAGATCCCAGTTTCCCATCCCTCTCCACCTCGAGCAGTGTCACTTCATTTATATTTCACTGGGCAGTCAATGAGAACTGATGCTTCGACTGAAGTTCAGTCCTTAGCCAGCATTCAGCCTTCACTGAATGAAAGCCTGTTGCTTTACTTTGTCTGGCCAGAGTATTTGGAGTGTCAGCGGTATAAGTGTGAACGTGATTGTTTTATTTGTTAGAGATGAATATGTGGGCTGGCTTCGGAGAATGATAACCGCCAGTCTCAAAGGTTAACTTGAGGCCCAAAGTTGGGCACTGAGCACTTTAGCTTCAACACAGTAGCAAAAGAGGAGGCAGCAAGAAAGGATGCAGGCTTAACAGCTGCAGTTCTGGGAGAACGCCCAGTTTGGGGAACAGAATTAAACAGTAATGTCACATGGAAATTCTGCGGTGATTGCTTCGTGATTCAAAAAGTGGAATTTTTTTGTAAGATGGTCTTAACTGAGTAATAACAGAAATAAGTTAAAGTAAGGGCAAAGATAATGAAGCGAAGTAAGCAAAATCAGATAAAGGAAGTCATGAATCCTGCTTATCGTGGATGACCACGTGTGAAGGAGGTGCTCCCAGGTGCAGAAACTTGAGCTCCGATGTTTTGGACAGTTCTCTTTAGAGAAAAGAAGGTGGAGAGGAGATCTGACAGAAGTTTTCAAAACCATAAAGGGGCTGGATAGAATAGATGGGGAGAAGCTTTTCCCTCTTGTAAAAGGAACCAGAATGGGCATGGATTTAAAGTGATTTCAAATGAAACAAAAGGTGAGAAAAATCTTTTTTACTCTGAGTATCTGGGCTATTGATGCATTATCTGGAAATAAAATGGAGGCAGGTTCAATTGAGGCATTCAAGAGGGCACTTGATGATTATTTGGACAGAAATAATATGCAAGGGTTTGGGACAAAGCAGAGATTGGCTGAAGGTAATAATATTTGCCTGAAGAGCTAGTGTGGACACGATGAGCCAATTGGCCTACTTTTGTGCCGTAACGTGGTAAGGGTACGGGATCCAAGAGAGAATTGTAGAGGAGAATACAGTAGTTCACAAAATACTTGGGGATATAGCTGGCACTGGCATACAGAATGGGAAGTTTATAGGTGAAGTAGGAGTAAGTGAGAAAGAAATGAATTCCAAAACAGTGTTAACGTGTGTGTATTGCAAATGCATAGACTATAGTAAATAAGGAGTTACAGACGCAGATTGCCATGTAGAAGTATGTTGCTACAACGATGAAGGCGACCAAATCAAGGGAGGTCAAGGTTGGGTGTTAAATTTTCTGTGATTCTGTAGGATCTAAATGGGACAGTACCTGTGCAACCTCTGATGTTGGAGGGCAGCCTATTCCCTTTTTATCTGGATAATAAAACAAGAGGAAGAAGATCACAGCATGTGCAGAGGCTCATATCTCATGTTGCTGAGTCTTTGATAGCACCAAAGTGCTATAATCGTCAATGGCCTATTTCAATGGGGGAACTTTTGGAGCTGCAGCTGTCAACAATTCTCCAAATCACTCAAATGATTGAGAATATATCTAACTAGAACTGAAATCTTGCTGCAATATCTGTAAACACTTTATTTCTGTACATGTTATGCTGAAAACATGAACCAATCAAAGTGGGGGTTAATTTCTATGTGGCAGGGAATGATGTACCTGGAGGAGAGACGGCTGGTTCATCGAGACTTGGCAGCAAGGAACGTCTTGGTAAAGTCACCAAATCACATTAAGATCACGGACTTCGGCTTGGCCAGGCTGCTGGATGTGGATGAGAAAGAGTACAATGCAGATGGTGGGAAGGTTGGTGTAATTGTTTGTTATTTGTCGCGGGATTAAGTAGAATTTACAGCATTGAAACAGGTCATCTGGGCCGTTGCCCCATCTCGGTATTTATTTTCCCTTCCCTCTTTATCTCGCCCTTACTTGCTTATCTAACTTAATCTTAAATGGAACTGTGCTAATCACCACCCCTACTCCTGTGGTGCTGGAACATAAGAACAAGATTGGCCATTCAGCCCCTCAAGCCCGGTGCATCATTCTAGATCGAGGCTGATCGTGTACCTCAACAATGTCCCCGGTTTTCACTAATCTCTGGGTAAAGGTTTCTCCTGAACCTCCTAATGGATTTATTACTGACTGGCTTAGGTTTATGAGCCCTGGTTTTGGACCTCCCCAATAAATTTTTTATTTCCATCTGTGCCACTGTGCTGGGCTGCTGCACGTGAATTTCAGTTCAATATCCATGAGCAATTTATTCACTTATCGATTATCTAATTACGATCTTTATCCATGCTATCTTCTGTTAATGTGCTATGTGTGTCTCATTTAAGGAGGAATCTTTAGTTGCTGGAGATAATGGCCCTCCCAAAAGCCATGTATTCAGCATAAATATATAGGAGCTTGACAGTGCTTGGTCAGCTTTTATCTCAAATTGGGCAAACTTTACTTCAGTTTCAAAGATCACCTTCAGTGAAATTATAACAAACAATGGTACCTTTTGTGTTGCCTTTGTTGCTGACTGAGGCTCTTATTAAAGTGAAGGGCTATTTAAATTCTCACGTGCCTCCTCAGTTATTTATCTCAAAGGTACCCCCATTGTGAGGGAGGCACTAATGTCATTCTTAACCTATAATTTTTTTTACTGCGCTGTAGGAGGGAAGCTTCCTCTGCTGACTGAGCAGACTATCCTCTGTTCCCCATTTTACAGTAAAAATTTTCAAAACAACAGTTTTGCACTTTTATGAGAAATAACCGTCGAAGTAAATCACCGCATGCAAGAATTTACCAAATTTTTGCTCCTCCCCAGCCTACGTTGTTTCTGATTCTAGCCCGTTTCACACCTTCAATTCCCTTCTATCATTGACATTCAGATACCTCTAAGCAACTCTGCCTGTTTACCCGTCTCTCTTCATTTAAGATGCTGCATGAAACTGAGTTCCTCTATCAAGCATTTTGGTCACCTTTCCTTCTATCTCTTTCTATGGCACCACAACAGACATTTGAAGCCAAATGCTTTGGGACTCTTTGACACGTTAAGGGCACAATGTAAATGGTATTTTTTCCCCTCTGTGACCCATCATTCCTCAAGTTGCAAAACACATACCTTTTCTCAAAAGCAGCTTCAGGCTGAATAGGATGCACTAGGATCATTCATTCCCTTGCTTTTCTCTTCTTACCTGCTTCGTCAGTTCCTCTGGACAAGGGGACAAATCATCTCCCTTTTGTGTTCTTCCAAAAAGCAAGTCACTAGTAGCCCCATTCGTGGATTTATAATATCATGGGTTTCTCTTCATATCTTGTGTGTTTGATTTTCCAAAGTTATCCCTTTACTTGCCTCCTTTTTGGCACTGACCATTGAAAGTTGGTTGTGGTGGAATCCACATCAGCTGGTACCATGCAGATCTCAGTGTGGAATTATTAATGTGGGTTAGACACCACACCACTGCTGTGAACCGTGACTGCATGTGTACCATTCCTGTGTCTGAGTTACATTTCCCACTTCAGACAAGGGACTGGATTTTACCTGCCTGTACCCCTGCTTGATGATCTGGACAGTGCTTTCATTGAGTCAGATTCTCTGGCCTGTTGTCACAGTTGTGGGATTTGGCTTTGTGCAGATGGGTTAGTGTGCTTTCTATATTGCAACAGTAGCTATTCTTAAGAGTACCTCAATGGTTGTTATATGCTTTGAAACATCCTGTGTATTAATACATGCAATTTTAAGTACATGAGAAATCATATTACAAAGAAATAACTTCCAACATAATCTCCACCACCTTGGAGCTAACCGGGGCTCAGCAGACGGAGTCTATGTGTCTCTGGTATCCAACAACGCTATGGGCAATGAGTGTTCTGGACTTTCATTTTAATTGGCCACTTTGATTAATGCAATTCATCACAGAATGGTGCGTTCCATCAGAAACATTCCAAACAGGCAGTTTTTAAAATTTACTTTTGTCAATGACCATTTTACACCATGAAGAGACATCATTTACCAATTCCCTTTTCTCCACCCTACTTGTTACATCATCAATAATCTGTAATAAGTTTGTTAAACACAACCTCCTTTTGTAAAAGCATAAAAGCATGTTAACACTGTCTTGCCATATATGATTTTGCCGATGCAGTTTTAAGATTGCTTAATGTTGCTGAGAAAAGATGTTGTGTTGAAGCTTTCCATCTTGCACCTATCAGGCCAATTCACAAGAATACCAAAGTATGGGGAAAATAACATTACGCTGCATGAGAAGAGAGTACTGATTGGTTAGCGAGCCGACTCTTTGGGAGTGGCATTGCTGTAGCGAATGATGAGTGACAGTTAACTGCCAAGATCTGTTTAAATTATAATTAGGAAGCTTGCCTCTGATTGACCAAGGGATTTCCCTGATAAATGAACTAGTGAATGGCTGTCACCTATTATGTATTGTCCTAAAGAGTGCAAGATGAAAGCTTTGACAAAATGCGTTTTTTTTAATCAATTCTTAGGTCTGTACTACAAGATGGTTACTTGCTTAATAATTGAATTCACCATTTTCTTAGCAGCTGATAACAGGCTAACTGCCCCTATTCCCCGTTTTCTCTCTCCCTCCTTTCTTGTATAGTGGACTTAAATTTGCTCACTTCCAATCTGTTGGGGATTTCCTGTGGTGTAATCATAGTGTCCCTACCTTTTGGGCTAAAGGTTGCCTTCCATCTGCCTGGGAAGTGTGCTGTAACATGTCTAAACAGGTTTTTAAAAATATTTTTTCCAATCCCTCTGGGACCATTTTAGGGAACATAGGGAATCTATATAATCTATACAACATACAGAATCTTGCAAAATCAGAACCAATGTATCCATATCTCTGTAGATGCCTTTTCTTTCGAGCCCTTTGGAATTTGTTAGCGTCAACTCCCTTAAGCATCTTTAATATGTTGCCTCTGTTGATCTTGTTTCTTATTGATGTCTTGGGTACTTTCTTTTCCAAGAAGAGAACTTGTGTCTTTTGCTATGACGAGAGACATAAAATATTTGTTCATTGTCTCTGTTATTTCCTCATTCCTTACGATGATTTGTTCTTTTAAAGGCAGAGACAGAAGAACGTTTACTTTAGCTACTCCTTTTCTAAACACTTGTGAAAACTCCTACAATTTAACCATTATATGTATTCCTGCATAGTTCACCTTCATTCTACTTTTTCAGCTTTTATGAAATTTTTGGTAACTCTTTGCTGGTTTCTAAAAGCACCCCTAATCCTTAGGTTTTATTGCTGTACTTCATGATATGTTAAGCTACTTCTTTTCATCGAATACTATCCTTATTTCTCAAGTAAGCCACAGATGAATCTTACTTGCTGATCTTTGTTTTTTGATGGGATATATTGTTATTGAAGATTTTGGATTATTTCTTTAACTGTTTCCCACTACTTATTTACTGCCATATTTTTTGGTCTATCTACTCAGTCAACATTAGCCACCTTTTCCTTCATACCTATGTAATTCATTCCATTTAAGTATATGATTCTTGCTTGAAACTTGAGTATTTTGCTGTCAAAGCTAACATGGAATTCAATTGTATTAGAACATAGAACATTACAGCACAGTACAGGCCCTTCGGCCCTCGATGTTGCGCCGACCTGTGAAACCAATCTGAAGCCCATCTAACCTACACTATTCCATTATCATCCATATGTTTATCCAATGACCATTTAAATGCCCTTAAAGTTGGCGAGTCTACAACTGCTGCTGGCAGGGCATTCCACACCCTTACTACTCTGAGTAAAGAACCTACCTCTGACATCTGTCCTATATCTATCACCCCTCAATTTAAAGCTACGTCCCCTCATGCTAGCTGTCACCATCCGAGGAAAAAGGCTCTCACTGTCCACCCTATCTAATCCTGATTATCTTGTATGTCTCTATTAAGTCACCTCCTAACCTTCTTCTCTCTAACGAAAAACAGTCTCAAGTCCCTCAGCCTTTCCTCATAAGACCTTCCCTCCATACCAGGCAACATCCTGATAAATCTCCTCTGCACCCTTTCCAATGCTTCCACATCCTTCCTATAATGCGGTGACCAGAACTGTACGCAATACTCCAAGTGCAGCCGCACCAGAGTTTTGTACAGCTGCAACATGACCTCACGGATCTGAAACTCAATCCCTCTGCCAATAAAACCTAACACACCGTACGCCTTCTTAACAACCCTATCAACCTGAGTGGCAACTTTCAGGGATCTATGCACATGGACACCGAGATCTCTCTGCTTGTCCACACTACCAAGAATCTTAACATTAGCCCAGTACTCTGTATTCCTGTTACTCCTTCCAAAGTGAATCACCTCACACTTTTCTGCATTAAACTCCATTTGCCACCTCTCAGCCCAGCTCTGCAGCTTATCTATGTCCCTTTGTACCCTGCAACATCCTTCGGCAGTATCCACAACTCCACCGACTTTAGTGTCATCCGCAAATTTACTAACCCATCCTTCTACGCCCTCATCCAGGTCATTTTTATAAATGACAAACAGCAGTTGCATCACTTCTTCACAGAGGATCTTTTATTCTGCCATTACTAATTAAACCTGCTTCATATCACACTCCCAGGTCAAAATGAATTTTATCCCTAGTGGGTTCTACAATGTATTGTTCCAGGAAACTGTCATCAAAGAATTCTGCAATCTCATCTTCCAGACTACCTTTGCCAATATGATTTATCCCAACTGCACAAAGATTAAAGTCCTCTGTAATTATTACATGGACTATGTTGCAAAATCCAGTAATTTCTGTCCCTGATTATTCTTGATCTCCACCCATACTAATGCTACCTGCTAGTCTTCTGAGCCAGATTCCTTTCTGAGCACTGTCCTTAAGTGGCCCTTTACTTTCTGGCCTGTATTCCATTCTGCCTGCCTTTTGGAAATGTGTAATCTGGAATATTTATTTTCCGACCTTGGTTATTTTATGAGCCTGGGTGCTGTAATGCAATTAGATCTGAACCATTTATCTTAATTTCGAACACTAATTTACTTATTACCACTTCCTTTTTTTTGCTGTTACTCATTTGACTCTAACCTCTCAACATTCTTAGCAGATTATCATTCCTAGTTTTATTTACGTCCTTGCTCCCTGCGGTCTCATTCCAAATGCATCTCTAGTCATGAGGGAATGTCTTTAATCCCAACTCTGAGCAGGCATTGCAACTTACAGAAATCCCAGCAATCACTGCAGAGAACAGTATCTATCTCTTTAACTATGCTGCTCTCTCACACTACCACATTCCATTCAGTCCCTTCACTTGGATGGCATCTTGCTCCATGATGCTATGGTCAGTCTGCCTATCCACCATGTAGTCCCTGTTCGCATCGTCATTGGTGGCAAGTACCTCCAACAGTTAGACAAAGTCACTCGACGAGGTTCTCCATTGCAATGCCCTGGATACCCCGTACCTGCCTGACTCACAGTAATACCCTCCTGTCTTTGACCATTGACAAAATCTAAAGTGCTACTTAACCCAAAGGGTGTGGCTGCCTCCTGGAACAGTGTCCAGGTAACTCTTGCCCTTCCCTGATTCCCCGTAATGTCTACATTATTGTTGTAGACTCTGTTGTTCAGTTCTGAGCCAAAGCCTCTTGAGGTGGAAACACTCATATGTTCATGATCACAGCGCTTTCCACAGACTCTGAAATATTGCAATTGCAGCACACCACCTTCACCCACTATGTCTGTCTAATCATATCTATTTATTTAATTAGTTGACCTGTTGCTAATTGAAGAAAATTAGTAGTTTGCCTGTGGGTATCTCTGGATAACCATCAGAAAAAAATCTGCATTTATGTATTACTTTTGATGGCCTTAAGATGTCCTGACGTACTTTACAGCCAATGAGGAGATTTTATTGTAACATGGTCACTTTTATAATGCAGCCAATTTGCTCACAACAAGCTCCCACAAAAGGCAATGTCAGCAGACATCCCTGCAATTTATACCTTCTCACTCATCCAATATTGTCCAATATGTTTGCCACTAACCTCAAGTGGCAAATTGGGAATGCAGCACAAGTTAATTACATGCCTTATGAGCAAATTTCAAAAGGGTGTGATAGGTAGTCATTGACCATCTGGTATTAATACTCATTTACACAGCATCTATGTATGAGCTTTAAATTTACTGTGCTTGTTGGTGAAGAGCAGAGTGAAAGTGTTTTTAGTCTGCTCTATTTCCTTTGTTATTGAAGCAATAGTTGTTTGTTAATATGAAACACCGATATGAAGTACGCAAATGATGTTAGTGGATATAAGGAAGTACCAGAGGTCCCAGAACTGAGCCCTGTGGAAAACCACTCGTCACAACCCCCCATTCTGAAAAGCGTCCTTCCACCCCAACCCTCTGCCTTCTATGACTAAGCCAGTTCTGTGTCCATCTTGCCTGCTCACCCCGATACCATGTGACTTCAGCTCAATTCCCCATTGACAGCCCTCCCGCTTGGAGTATTGGGTTTGTCAGGCTGGACTGTTTGCTCTCCTTGGTGAACCAGCAGCTTTTGTGTATGTCTAACTGCAGCAAGCAGTTTGTGGAGCTCCCAGAAACAGCAATGAAATAAAGGCCAGATCATCAATTCATAATTTGAGATATATGAGTTAAGAGATAAATGGGGTTCAGGGTGAACTCCCAACTCAAACTCACACAGCAGCAAGCTGCCCACAGAAGTTCAGAAGCCAACCTATGGAAAATTCCTACGTGAGAAAACAGGTAGAGGCTTGAAATCAGGGAGATGTTCCTCCAAGTAGCCCATGAAATTTTAAACAGAAGATTTCCAGGTACTTACTAAACCTGGGGAGAATGGAATGTATCTATCAGAGTTAACTTGCGAAACAAACCATCAAAATAAGAAGTTGTCCCTTTCTTGCATTGGGTTCCCTGTTATAGTGAACAACCAAGAAAATATTCACAGAGAATGTTAGAAAAGCCCTTTTCCTACCCTTTTGTCTCCCCAAACAGCCTCAGTGTGTTTATCCAACAGTTCACAAAATGGGAATTCCTGTAGTGGATTAACTGCTTTGGTCCTGCTGGATGAAGGCAGAGATAATCAGTCAGGGCTCCTGCTCACAATGATCCTCACCACTGCTACAGTCATTGGAACAAAGAAACAGTAGACGATTAAGCCCCTCGAGCCTGTTCCACTATTCAGTGAGATCACGGCTCATCTTTGGCTTACCTCCATATACTTACCTTTAGACCCTATCTCTTAATACTTCAGCTTAACAAAAAAAAATGTCTCAGACTTAAAATTAACAACTGATCCAGCATCCACTGACATTTGTGGAAGAGAGTTCCAAACATCCACCACCCTTTGTGTGTAGACGTGCTTCCCAATATCTCTCCTAAATGGCCTAGCCCTAAGTGCCGCTCTGTAGCTTGACGAGCAGCAAGGACGGGATTGGAAGTCAATGACTCATTAACAAACCACCACTCACGATCTCAGTTTGGCCTTGAAAAATGGCCATTTCACTGAATACAGCAAAAGACATGCTTCGGGTCATTAAATGGATGCACCTCAGAAAATGGCTGTTCAGCCCATTGTGCCTGTTCCAGTTCTCTGCAAAAGCAGTTCATATAGTCCAAGTTCCTTACCTTTTCCTGAAGTATGTTGACTTCGGATAACAACAAATCCAATATCACTTCTAATGACTAGATTCTGTCACTCACTCAGATGCTACTTTTGCCAATCCCTTACATCATAGAATCCCTACAGTATGGGAGCAGGCCATTCCGACCCTCCCTCCACCCCCTAACCTAACCCTGTAACCCTGCATTTCCCATGGCTAATCCACCCAGACTGCTCATCCCTGGACACTATGGGCAATTTAGCACAGCCAAACCACCTAACCTGCACATCTTTGGACTGTGGGAAGAAACCAGAGTGCCCGGAGGAAACCTGCATAGACACAGGGAGAATGTGCCACACAGACAGTTGCCTGAAGCTGGAATCGAGCCCAGGTCCATGGCACTGTGAGGCAGCAGTGCTAGCCACTGAGCACCGTATTCTTTGGTTCTCCAGCCTCCTGCCAATGAGAACAATTTCTCCCTATCTACTCTGCCCAACCCCACATGATTTTTCAGCATCATGATCAAATTTGCCCTTCAACCTTCTCCAGTCCAAGTATACTATTCTCAATAAAAACTGAAAGAATTGCGGATGCTGTAAATCACGAACCAAAATGAAGTTGCTGGAGAAGCTCAGCAGGTCTGGCAGCATCTGTGAAGGAGAAAACAGAGTTAACGTTTCGGGTCCGGTGACCCTTCCTCAATTCTGTGGAAGGGCCACCTGACCCGAAACCTTAACTCTGATTT
>JAHRHZ010000145.1:1848722-1864604 GCA_024137785.1 Ginglymostoma cirratum | reverse complement strand
ACAGATGCTGCCAGACCTGCTGAGCTTCTCCAGCAACTTTGTTTTTGTATACTATTCTCAACTTTTCCAGTCTACCCTTGTGACTGAAGGTCCATATATCTGGAACCATTCACATGAATCTTCTCTGTCTCCTCTCTAATACCTTCACTTCCATCCATCGTGTTGCCCAAAATTGGACACACGACTCAAGTTGAGGCTGAAGCACTGTTTTATGAACGTTCATCGTAACTTTTTTACTGTGTTCCCCTTTATAAAGCCCAGGATCCCACACGCTTTATTAACCATGTCTTTCAACCGGCTTTCTCATGTCACAGTGAATGAGCCAACACGGAATTGAAATGGAGAAAGTTAGCAGGAAAAGACATAGATTTAATCAATGCAGAATAAATGAAATAAATCATCCAATACTTTTTTCTGTGTTAGTTACATAGGAGCATTTATGAGGATTCCACTAATATCTTTCACCGTATCCTTGCAGATGCCAATTAAGTGGATGGCTTTGGAATGTATTCACTATCGGAAGTTCACCCATCAAAGTGACGTGTGGAGCTATGGTAGGTTCTCGACTGTGAACAGTGCATGTGTGCAGCAAAGATTTGTGGAGTATTGGCTGGAGGACAGCTGTCTTTTCCAGTTCTCGGATTTCTCTTGCTCTTTCTGAATCCAGCTCTTGGGCTCAGACATACAGTGAGTAACAAATGGATTTTGTTTTGGTCCGTTTCCTGCAGGAGTCACGATTTGGGAGTTGATGACTTTTGGCGGGAAGCCGTACGATGGGATTCCAGCCCGTGAAATACCAGACATCTTGGAAAAAGGAGAGCGCCTTCCACAACCACCAATCTGTACCATTGATGTCTACATGGTGATGGTGAAATGTAAGGGAACCTCATAACTCCATCATTGTTGAAGAGTGGCTCTTTAAACTTAGGTGCTTTTGTGCCTGTCTGGCTGGAGCTGAATAGTGTTGTATGTTGCATGTGTAAACAGACCACAGGCTCATCTGCACACTGATGTGATTGAGCTGACCTCATTTACATGTCCCAGACAGAGACAGCAGCATTGATGACAGTCAAACAAAGTGCCCAGATCTTGCAACAACTCCCTAAGGATGACAAAGACTTAAATCGAAGTCTCCCAAAGAGTAAAGGGTGCATTTTGTTCAAGGATTGAAAGCAGGTGATGGTCACAGGGGAACTAATCCTCAACACCTCCAATTTTGAAGCTAAGATGTAGTTTAAAATCTGGCTCATACCCCAAGGTTTTTCTTTCTCATTCCACAACCTCATAAAATAAACCTCACCTCCATACACTCTCTCTCTCCAAATGTGTACATATGTCTTAAATGCATCTTTCCGAATGATCTCTTTGCTGCTGCTTCCGATTGAAAAAGGCATTGCTCGCTGGTCAAACCCCTCACTTACAAAATTCTTTTACAAAGCTACTCTCTATCTCCTTCAAAAAAAAGTCACATTAAATCTCCATCCTGGTCCCTTTCCAAACACCCCTTCACCCACTGCTTAGTATCGTAGTGTTTCCCAATCACACGCTTGTAGAAGTATCTGAAATATTCAGTGGCATGAAGGCTCAGTGGGTGCATCACTTTTCCCAGGTCTATTAACAGAATTGTGTTCATGTTGATGTCGCTGTTCGTGTCTCCTTTAGATGCAGAATGATCAAGAAGGAAAACGTAGTGTTAGTTCCAACTGCAGCATGATCCCAAGCATTTCCTAGAAAGCCGAACAAAGGGGCTGTTTCCACGCTGTATGACTATGAGTCTGACATCCACTTCCCAGCATTGCACATTGCTTACCCAGCGGCAGTGGGAATCTTAGAATGAAACAGTTCAAAAGGAGGTCATTGGGCCATCTTGTCTGCGCCAGCTGTTTGGAAGAGCTATCTGATCACTCCCACTCACCTGCTCTGACCCTGCAATTTTGTTTTTCCATTGCAAGTATTTATCCAATGCCCTTTAAAAGTTACAACTCAACCTCCTTCCACCAACTGTTCAGAAAGTGCATTCCAGACCAAAAACCCTCATTTCACTACAAGATGTCCTGCTAATTATCTTGAATTATTATCCTGTGGCTATTGATCCTGTTGCCAGTGGAAACAGAATCCTGACACGTATTCCCTAGTTCTTAAAATCGGTTTGAAGCCAAACGCGACACCAGAACTGACATTGTGGTTGAGTATTGGTGGGATGGCGCACACCAGGAGTGCTCTGGCCAGCTTGCACTTAATACCACACACGGTGTGAAGCATATAAGCAGTCAGTAATTCACTCAACATTGGTTTTGTGAAAGCTGTTAACTGATGCTGCTAGCGTTCAGCAAATAAATCCTTTGCTGTACATAACAATCTCAGCAATAGAGCTTCAATGAACCACTTTATTCTCAGAAGCCACTGCCCTTTATTCTGCTGATTTCCAATTTTATTGAAGTTCATCATAGTCTTTGCCATTTCCTTTTAATATTCAGTCTTTACTTTCTTTGAAATGAAGAATCCATTTTAATACATTTTTGCATCAGTATGGCATAGTTCGACACTCCATATGCATGTCAGTGTTCAGGCAAAATATTATAATTTAAATTATATCTTTTATAATTGAAAGCTTCATTGTGCCCTGCAGTCTTTGCAAAATTATTTATTTTCACCATCTAGTCAGAGAGCTGCCTGCTTGACTAATGTTCTGTTTTTACCGTGCTAATTCAAGGAAATGCTGTGTCTTTGCAACAAATGATGAGAAAAGGTTAGTAGAATCTGGAACTGGGGTTCTTGGCCATAGCTTTTACTCAATTGCAAACTGACCAGAGCTTGCTGACATACAGGCTTCCTATAATATGGGTCACGAAGCCACGTGTCATGTTTTCAACTGTACCTGACTGTTGTAGAAGTGGTACAATTTCAGTATTTAATGTTATTCAGATTTTGTTGTGAGCCAGAAGGAATCAATGTCAAGTGTTACCATGATGAAACTGTGGGTCTGAGCTCCTCAATCTTATTACCCCGTCCTATGAGTTTTCTGACCCTCCCCTGAGCTTCCCCCCAGTTTTCGGAACATAAGAAATGGGAGCTGGTTGTTCAGCTCTTTCAGAGTACTCCACAAAAATCATGGTTAACCTTCGACATAAGTCCCACCTACCTTATATTCATTTGATTCCCTTATAGTTTTGGATGCTATCCGACTATCTGTTGAATATACTCAATGCATGAGCAGCCACCACTCTGCATTATAGGGAACTGTAAAGATTAGAGTTTCTCCTTCTTTTAGTCGTAAATGGCCCGCCTCTCGTTCTGAAACTATGACCCTGTGTTTTAGATTCCCCAGTCAGCGGAAACATTTTCTCAGCACCAACCCTGTCAAACCCTCGACAATTTTATATGTTTCAATTATATCACCTCTCAGTCTTTTAGCCCTCAGGAAATATAGGCCTAGCCTACACAGTCTGTCCTCACAGGGCAATCTGCTCATCCTGGGAATCAGTCTAGTAAGCCTTCAATGTGTTCCCTCGAGGGCACATATGACCTTCCCTATGTAAGGAGACCAGAACTGCACACAGTATTCCAGGTTTTGTCTTATCATGGCCCAGCATAACTATACACTCCCATCCCTTTGCAATAAAGGCTGACATCCCATTTACTTTCCTTGCTGTACTTTCATGTTGCATTACTACATAGGTACACCCATGTGGTTCTGAATATCAACATTTCACAGTCTGTCACATTTTAAAACATATTCTGCTTTTCTGTTCTTTTCTGCCAAAGTAGATAATTTCACGCATCTCCATCTATTCAATCTTCCATGCTTTTAGCCAACCAGTTAACCTGTCCATATCGTTTTGTATCTTTCTTGCAACCTGGACACAGCACCTAATTGAAGTCATTCATATCGATTGAAAATAGATCAGGTCCAAGCACTGTTCCTTGCTGAGCCCAATCAGTTGGAGCTTGTAACCTTGTCAGCTCTGGAGGAGTGCACCAGGGTGTTACAGGGGGAATGGCCCCTGCAGGATGCTGATGGTAAAGGAGAGGGTTATATGTTTTCAAGGTTGCTGGATGTGGCGGAAATGGCAGAGGATGAACCTTTGAATGTGGAGACTGATGGGGTGGAAAGTGAAGATAGAAGGAACCGTATAATTGTTCTGGGAAAGAAAGGGAAGGGTGAGGACAGACATGGCTGAGAGTCCTGGAGTGGAGGTAATCCTCATTGAGGGAAAAGGAGGGCATGTTGAAGGAACCTCTGTGAAAGCTGGCATCATCAGAACAAAGATGATGCAGACGGAGAAGTTGGAATCATGGAATGGAGTCTTTATGAAGGAATGTAGTCAGAGTAACTGTGGGAGTCAGTAGGTTTGTAATGAGTATTGGTGGACAGCCTATCCCAAGAATGGAAACAGTGAAGTCAAGGAAGGGAAGGGTCAGCGATTGACCAGGTAAAGATGAGAGAAAGATGGAAATTGGAAACAAAACTAGTGAATTTTCCAATTTTATACAAGAGCAAGAAGCAGCACCGATGTGCCAGGAAAGGAGTTGGGGCTAGGAGCCCGAGTAGGACTGGAACAAGGCATGATCCACTGACCTGACAAAGGGACAGCTATAACAGGGACCCATGTGAATACCCATGGCCACACCTTTGACCTTGTAAAATTGAGAGAGTTGGAGGAAAAGTTGTTCAAAGTGGGAACAAGTTCAGACAGGTGAAGGAGGAGAGTGGATGGTGGGCTCTCTTTTCAAACATCCTTCAGAACATCCTAACGGGGGATGGACGTGTAGAGGGATTACACAACCATGGTGAGCAGGAGGGTGGCTAGTGCCAGAAAACTGGAAATTGAAGAACTTTATGTTCTATTGACATAAAGCGTCAATAGAATCAGTAGTCGGAAGAGACTGAACAACGAGGAAGAAATGGAGTCAAGATGGGAAGAAATAAGATAATTGGTTGTAGAAGCAGCTGGAACAATGAATTTGCCAAGGCAGCCCTGTTTGTTGATTTTGGGAAGGAGCTAGAAGCAGGCTGTGTGTGGTTGGGGTCTTTGAGGTAGAAAACTGTGAAGGGAAGACCTCCTGAGAAGATGAACTCAGTGACAGTCCTGGAAGCTACAGCATCTGTAAATTTGTGTTGATTCTGTCGAACTATGTTATGATTTTCTAAGTCATTCCGACATTTTCCCTCCTGTGGATGCCCGATGGACTGCCCTAAAAGCTCCCCCTGTTCTTACACCCTCCTCTCCTGAATAGCAGGGTTTTGTTTACTACTTTCCAATCCATGTAGAATGTTCCAGAATCTAAGGAATTCCAGAACACCGATTTCTAATGCATCCACTATCTTTCGAGCCTATATTAGGATATAGGCCTGAGGCCTAGGTGGTTTGATGGTTTTGAGTGCCACTAATTTCTCCAGGACTACTTATTCAGTAAAATTGTTTTCTTTTGGTTCCTCGTTCTCCGTAGACCCTTAGTTCGCTATTTGTTTCAGTTTTTTTTGTCTTTCACTGTGAAGACAAGTTAAAAGTACTTGATTAATATCAATCATTTCCTTAATCCCTATTAAGATTTTTCCTATTTCTGCCCCCCAGACACCCACACTAACTTTTTTACATACCTACAGAAGCTTTTAGAACATGGAAGCTTTTGCAATCTGTTTTTATGGCCCTCATTGGTATACATTGGTGTTTTTTTCTTTTACTTCATTGATTTGTCCGTTATCCCCTGATGAATACTATAAAACTCTCAGGCTTTAGTATAAGGCTCTCCCTCTAATCTAACATGATATTTAACTTCTCTTGTTAGCCACAGTTTGACTACTTTTCTTGTGCAATTTTTACTCCTCAAGGAATGTATAGTAGTTGTGAATTATGAATTAATACCTTGCATGTTTTGCCTATGCTTACCCACAACCATAGCACTTAATATAGTTTCCTGGTTTATCTTGGCCAAGTAACTACTCACACCTGGGTAGATGTCTTTGTTTAGATCTAAGATCCTAGTGTCTGCCCAAATTAAATCAACCTCAAATGTAACTTAACATTTTACTATGTTATGATCACCCTTATCCAGAGGGTCCTTTACTAAAAGGTTATTAATTAATTCTTTATTGTTGTTCTTTCCTAAATCTATAATATCCTGATCCCAAGTTTGCTCCTTGGCATATTGAACTACAAAACTATCTTAATACAGTCAATGAACTCATTTTCTACTCTATTACTGCAAATGTGAACTTCATAGTCTGTACAGCAACAAATGTCTCTCAAGTTTATTAGTATATGCATTTCTTATTTACTGATTTATACTCTCTCTAAAACTACATCTGCAGATAGGGGTTTATCAATTACATTAATCGTTTCTGCCCTTCCTGTTCCACAGCTTCATCTAAATTGATTCTACAGATAAATTTTCTAGGCTAAGGTCCCTCCTCTCTGTTATCTTTATCCCATAATTTACTGTCAGGGCTACCCCTCCACCTTTTCCAATTTAACTAAGTCTTCTACAAATCAAGTATCTCATAATATTTTGTTCTTAGAAAGCCATTAATATCCACTTGGGCTATTAATTTGTTTATTGAAACCTTCATGCTTTCAAATACAATGCTCATAGCTTTGACCACTCTTGTTTTCCCCACAACACTCTCATCACGAATGCCCTGTTAACTTCCGGAAGCTTTCTGTTCCTTGCTCATCCATTCTGCTTGTTCTTATGCAAACTGCTGCTCACGCTACATCCTTGACAGCTCGTGACAGCCTGTTCGCCAGTGTGGTGGTGAGACGTGGCTATAATGGTTACCCCGAGCCTCATGCTGAGGGCATCACAGATTCTTCTTGCCATTCCCTGGCATGCCCTCTCCCTCAGCCCGCACTCCGACAACCCCACCCATCCCTTCACGCCGTTGTAAAATTGAGGCTCTTTTACAAAGTTAAAAATCTCAAGGGGTCAAGTCAACCCCACAGCGGTACAGACGATGTAACAGTTTTAAAGCTGACTTCACATGAAATATATGTTTCATTTTTGAAGGACAAGGAGAACAACAATTTGCATTTGCATAGTACGTTCAACATAGTCAAGAACTCAGGGTTAGAGTGCAAAGAGGGTAAGGGAGGGAATTCCAGAAATCGGGACCAAGGAAGCTGAAGGCACAATGGAGCAAGGAACTGAAGACTTAAAGGTGATATCAAACTGCAAAGAAAATATCACTCAGCATGGCTGAACATTTGCTGTAGGAATTGTGAAATTTTATTTTTACATCTTGTTTTGGTCCTAATCTGTTTGTGTGTGCGTGTGTGTGTTTTTAAACTGGTCAAGGATGACCATGTGAGGTCAGGTTCTTACTGTCCTGTAAGTTGCTGTTCTCCTTTCTCCCAGGCTGGATGATTGATGCCGACAGCAGACCCAAGTTCAAAGAATTGGCAGCAGAATTCTCTCGAATGGCTCGAGATCCACAGAGGTACTTGGTAATTCAGGTCAGTTTAATTTGATTTCAGCTTCGCTGTTGGAATTATTGTATGATTAAAAACTGAAAAAAAAGGTTCCTCCAGCTTATTCCTGTTAAACATCAGTCTGGTGATCGGCACTGGAACGTGCTCTTTTCCTCTGCTCTATTTATAGAGCTGGCACTGTCAGATTGGAATCATCAAGTAGTTCACCAGGACCCAGAGTGACGCTGGACCACTTCTAGCCCAGCTGCCTCCCCTTCCCTCACAAATGGCTCACAGCAATTGATGAAGACCATTCAGTCCCTCAAACCTGTTTGCCCCATTCATAACTGATCTATATCCAAACAGCAATTACACTTAACAAATGTACTGCATTAAAATCTGTCCCTAATACCCTTACTGCATTAACATCTATCCCTAATAACCTTACTGCATTAAAACATGTGCCTTATAACCTTAGGATATTGATATCTTGTCCCTCATACCCCAACTGTGTTAAAATGTGTCCCTGATTCCCTTACTGTGTTAAAATCTGTCCCTGATACCCTTAATGCATTAAAATCTGTCCCTAATGCATTTACTACATCTTTTCCTATTAATCTTACCACATTAAAATCTTTTGTAATACCCTTACCACATTAAATTCTGCTTGTAATACCCTCACTGCTGTATCATCTGTCCCTAATACACTCACGTCATTAAAGTCTATGCCTAATAACCTTACTGTTTTATCATCTGCCCCTAATATCCTAAATGCATTAAAATCAATCCTAAAAACTCTTACTGCATTAAAATATGACCCTAACACCATTAAAATTGGTCGCCAATGCGTCATTGAATTAGAATCTGTTCCCAGTATCCTTACTGTATTAACTCCTTTCCCTAATACTCTTACTGCATTAGAATCTGGCCCTAATAACCTGACTACATTAAAATATGTCCCTAATAGCCTTAACACGTTAATACCTTGTCCCTCATACCCATACTGCATTAAAATCTGTCCCAATAGTCTTACTGCATTAAAATATGCCCCTAATACCCTTATCACATTACCATCTGTCTTTAATACCCTGACTGCATTAAAATATGGCACTAATACCTTAACTGCATTAAAATTTGTTCCCAATCCTCTTTGTACATTAAAACTGCCCCTTATACCCTTGCTGGAATAAAATCTGTCCTGAATACCCTTACCACATCAAAATATGTCCCTAATACCCTTACTGCATTGAAATCAGTTCTAGTACCATTAGCATTAACGATTGTCTCTAATAACCTTATTGCATTAAAATCTGTCTCTAATATCATTACTGCATTAAGATTTGCTCCTAACTCCCAAATAGAGCATGGACGACAGTACTTTGCAGGTTTGTTACATCTTTAGCAGCTCAGTCAAACAAGGAGACACCACTGTTTGAATCATATGCTGTGCCATGTGGAATAAGAATGTACATTTATAAAGTGCCTTCGCTATTGTAAATTGTTGCATGTTGTCTTTGCGGAATGGGATTTCAGACCCCTTCCTTCGATGTCACCGACAATGACTCAAGAGCACCCCCAAGTGACAGAATAAGTAATTGCAGGCACTGGGCTGCATGGTGCAGTTCAAGCAGGTCTCCAGGACAATCCTGACTCAGTGCCAGTCCAAGCTGTAGTTAGAACTCAGTTAGAGACTAGGTGGAAGAAAGTTGACCTCAGGTGTTGAATGGATGTTTTACAAGGACAGGACTGGGCTTATCTCAAGGGGTGTGGGCCTTGTTCGAAACCCATTGCCATCTCTGACACATGAAGTATCCAGAACAGGATTCCTGGCCAACATGATTGCAATAATTGACCTTGCTCTGATTGCAATGCGTTTGCAGTAGTGGAAATAGCAAAAGGATCGATTAGAAGATTACTCATACCAGCCGGTGAAAAACGAAGTTGCAGTGTTTCTGTTTTGTGGGTCACCCTCACTTATGCTTCGTTCATTACGGGGTTAAGTCTGACTGTGCGACCTAGTATCCATCATTACAAGTGATGCAGTGTCACCTGTTTTTAGTTTCTGCAGCCTCATGGTAAGATGAAGCCAGGGTAAGGCAGTTCTTCAGTGAAGAATTCTGAGTTCAGCAGACTCTTGTTAATGCTCTGTAGCAGCACAACGGCGCTGAGAATATTATTTGCTTGTCTCAAGAAAGATTCTTTTTCTCTGAAGTTTTCACTCAAAGTCACTTAGCAGTTTGTCGACTGCAAACTCTGTAATTCTTGCTTTTAAAAAAAAATCCTTGATGCATTAGTAGCTAGGAGCAGTTTTATCCAGACAGCTGTGCATTTACCAAAGGAATAAGCATTTTTAATCACCCTGTCAATCTGCCACCTGTGAGTAACCTGATTTTTAAATTACTAAAAATGACATGTGAAAAGCAAACAGAACCATTTGATATTGGAGTGCAGTAGACTATTTCTTAGTAAATTGAGAAAAATGATCTTGAAAAACTTCTAATACCTGCCTATTAGTGTTTTTGCGTCCAAAAGATCCTGTTTAATTTTCGGGAAGACCTGTAACCAAGTGCAGATTAACTGCTGTGGTTGCTTCTGTAGTCTTCCTGTACACAAGTAGCTACTGCATTTGGTAATATAACAATACCAACTGCATCTCAAAATGATGCATTTTATGTCAAGTGACGTGAGAAATGTTCCGATGCTGTAAATTCACATTCTTTCAGCCCACAAAATGACCTTTAGTAATCACATCCTCTGAACTCTAACCTCAAAACGCCAGCGCATCCAAAACCAGTGTGAATCCAACATGAGAGAATCTGAAGTCTGTTGAATCTGACTGACTGCACGCATATATCTGTTTTATTTGGAGAAGGTTCACAAACAATTAATGATATTCAGGAAGGCAATCACTACTGCTCGGGTTAAGTGGATTATTTGGTGAACTGTGTGTTTAATAGGAGTTTATAGCTGGTAATCCGTGAGTTCTTGATGTAGATCTGATACAGACTAGGTGCCTTGCATTATTTGAACTTTCACTTTTCATATTTATCATTCAGAATGTACAGTATCTTCCATGTGGGTCCCTTAACTCTACCCCAATACCCTTGAGTCAGTACCAGTGCAGCAGTCTGATCTTGATTTCAGCTTTATGACTGTGACACTTTATTGAGTTGGGCAGCCAACCAACTGATCCGGTCTGTCATGTGTTTCTCACCTGGCCATAGACTGAAGCCCTGGTCTCATGAGGGGCCTACCCAGGACATATTCAGGTTGATATTTTAAAGCAGGGAGCTCAAATGTGTCCATACTGCCGGGGCCAAGACAGGTACAACTTTGCGCAGCTTTTTAAAACAAAAAAAAACTACCATTGTTACAGGGAGATGACCATATGAAGCTGCCGAGTCCAAATGATAGCAAGTTCTTCCAGAGCCTGCTGGATGAAGAGGAGCTGGAAGACATAATGGATGCGGAGGAGTACCTGGTCCCACAGGCCTTCAACATCCCACCACCAATCTATAGCTCAAGACCAAGGATTGATTCCAACAGGGTGAGTAGAATGAACCATAGATCAAGTTTGCAAAGATCAAGGAAAACATCAAGTAGAAACAAGGTCGACTGGTATTAATACTGGGCTTGTAGTTAGCATTATGTTGAACACGGTAATAGTTTAACAAGTAAACAGTGAAACAATACGACACTGCCAGATCAATGGAGTCTGAGCCACATACTCTCTTCTTTCGCTATATTCTATGCCCCTGGTTCCTGTTTGCGGGTCAGCAGTTGGGCCTGTTTGTTTTCCACACCTCTGGGGGTGTGAAGGTGGTAGGTTCAGAAAGGCTATGTGTCTCTTTACCAATGGGAGGTGCCATGCTCCTGTTACTTATAACATATTGTGCCACTGTGGAAATGCCTGAAGACTTTCCTGAACTTAGAAGAGTTTCTGTACTCCAAAAGAGCTTTCTGCATGAGTAAAGAAAATATTCAAAGAGCAGCGGTATTTAATTTTGGTTGTTTTTAATTTTCAGTATGGCCTACTCAGCTTCTTCAAAACTTTATTGCCTGATTTAAGCTAGCTATATTAATGTTTAATAATCTAGATTTTATTCCAAATTTGTTCATCGGCCCCTGTAAAAAAGCGCAATATTCAATTTGTCAAGCTGCACTTCTTTTTAATGCCATGCACTGAAGGGGGTCTAATAGCCAGGTACCAATCAGTGATACTTTTGAACATGATGGTTGAAAAGGGGCACAGTTCAGCTCCATTTGAAGAATGGTTATTGGCGCTGCCATCCTCAAGTGATTTTCAGATGCTGCCATGTTTACTATGACTGTTGGACCATAGCCAAGGGAATCTGCTTTAGTTTTTAGCACCGAGTACTGTGGAAAGAAATAACAGCACAGAATTGATTGTCTCTGTAGGTTTTCCCCAGCAGCTGAGAGTAAAACATCCCAAACTTTATTTGGCAAAGCGATGTTGCCTGTGTTTTCTGCCTGTGCCCTCCCACCCATCCATCCCCTTTCTAAGAAACACCGGATGGGACATTCAATTCGGATGGCACTAAAAAAGCATTGGAAGACCATCTGCCTGTTTTAGATCCCACTTGATCTTCCAGTGGAAGGTTGGGAAGAGTGTATAATAGGTCCATTTCACAAACCCCGCTAAACTTTCAAGTTTTTCCCATTCCATTTGCGCCGAACCAGAGGGTTTTATTTAAGTGGCCAAAACACATGTTTAATCACGGTTCTGGTGTCAAATTTTAGTACTGTATACCCATAGGACCAGTCAGACCTCTGTAATAAAATAATACGACCAGTATAAGGCGACGATGATGAGTAAAATTAGCCCTTTCCTGAAACAGAAATCATTAATCTTGGTGTAGATTTCAGCTCCAGGTTTCTCTATACTTGTGAAATTTACAACTGTCACTTATCACAGTGCTCTATATACGTTAAAAGCAGAAGAAAGACTTACATTTATATAGTGCCTTTCACCATCTCAAGACAACAAAGTTGGTCACAATCAAAGCACTTCATGCTAGCAGGATGTCGCAGGTGGTGGCCCACAGGGGTTGGTGCTGGGGCTACAACTCTTCACAATTTTTGTATAAATGACTTGAATTAAGTGATTCGAGGTAAGGTAGCTAAATTTGTTGATATCAGAAAGATAGGTGGGAAAATGAGTTGTGAAGAGGGCATAAGGAGCCTACAGAGAGGTACAGATGGTTAAGTGAGAGGGAAAAGATCTAGCAAATGGAGTACAATGTGGGAAAGTAGGAAATTATCCATTTTGGCGGAAAGTAGGAAATTATCCATTTTGGCAGAAAGTATGAATGGGGCGTGTTATCTAAATGCTGACAGGTTGCAGAGCTCTGAGATGCAGAGAGATCTGGGTGTCCTAATGCCTGAGTAACAGAAGGTTTGTCTTCAGGTACAGCAGGTAATCAAGAAAGCTAATAAAATATGATGGTTTATTGCGAGGCGAATTGAATGCAAGAGTAGGGAGGTTATTCGTCAGTTAGACAGGGCAATAGTGAGACCACAGCTGGAATACTGGGTACAGGACTGGTCTCTATACTTATGGAAGGACGTTAATGCCTTGGAAGCAGTTCAGAGAAGATCCACAAGATTAATATGCAAAAATGAGCAGATTGCCTTGTGAGGAAAGGCTAGACAGGCTGGATCTGTACCCTGTGAAGTTTAGAAGAGTCAAAAGTGACTTAATTGAAACATGTAAAATTCTGAGGGGACTTGACCAGATGGGTGTTGAAAGGATGTTTTGACTTGTGGGAGAATCTAGCCCTTGAGGTCAAAGTTTAAAAATAAGAGGCTAGCCATTTAAGTCAGAGATGCAGAAACACTTTTTCTGCCAGAGGCTGATGAGCCTTTTGAAATTCCCTTCTTCAAAAGGCAGTGGAGGGAGAATGTTCAAATATTTTTAAGGCAGAGGTAGATAGAGTCTTGATTACTAAGGAGATGAAAAACCATTGGCAGGTATGCAGAAATGTACAGTTGAGATCAGATCATCCATGATTTTATTGAATGGCAGAGCAAACTCAAAAGGCTGAGTGTCCAGCTGTTAACCCTTGTATATCCCTTGTTCCAACAATTGTTTAAGTACTTTTCAAGTATACTAACTTTAGTGATATAGTAAACACAATAGCGAATTTGCAAGAAAATTCCCACAAGCAATCCAAGAATTAGAACATCTATTTTATGATGATGATTGAAGGGCAGATGTTGGCCAGGTGTGAGGGGGACTTCCCTGTTCTTCTTCAAACTCGTGACATGTGACCTCTTGAGTCTTCCTAAGGCAGTTTGAATTTTGTTTTGGATGCTAGCACTTCCAGCTGCGCAGCATTCTGTCAGGACTGTGCTGCAGCATCAGCCTGAATTTTATGTTCCCTGCTCCGGAATGCATTACTTACCTGCAACCTTCTAACCCAGAGGTGAAGGCACTGCCAACTCAACCACAGCCAATCAACCAAGATACGGCAATAAAGAGGCAGAACACTGAAGGAGTTAACACTCGTTCCAGAGGTTCTGTAAGCAAACCGCGGTTGAATAAAGAGAACTAGAGATACAAAAGAACTCGAAATTGCTATCAGAATGTTTGAGGCAAGAGCTGTGGGAGGGCTCCATTATCATTAGCTGTCTATTCAGATAGTGCCGATTCAAGGTGCTGGGACTTTGTGTCTTTCAGCTTTAGAAGAAAGCATCATTACAGTGGGCAATCCAGTACATGCTACTTCTTTTAATGATGCAGATGAGGAACCAGAGGTTCTAATTCTGTTGAATCCAGGAGACAGACCTGCATGAATAGGCTTGATTGCACTGTCAGTACAAAAAAAGGGAACGATTTGAGAAGAAATGCCAATTAACCCCTTCAGTGATAGACTGCAGACAATTGATTTCAAACGAAACTGTGGTCACATTTTCCAGTTTTATGTAAAGTTCTCCCTCCACGGCAAAATGTAAATCACAATATTGACGAGGCATGGTTTTCTGACCATTGGTTCTGAATGTTGCTGGTAACCGAGGCTTGAGTTTTAGCAGTGTTGGTCTTTACATGACTCGTAAACCACAAATTCTCAAACGGTACCATAGCAAACTAATCAGTTTCCAGACTCGGTAGCGTTTTCCTTTGTTCATAGTAAACCTCCCTGAAATGACAGTCCTACTCTCCAGTGTTCAGCTGAAAAGTCAACCTGTTCGTATCATGGGATGAAATTTCCACAAGAATCCTCACTGTTGTTCTTTCATGAAACATTGGAGAAAGGACAGGCGCCATAGGAAAGCATTTAAAGGTGGGGGAGCCAGGGCAGGAACAGAGAGACTTGGTAGGTTCTTGTATCTTTGGAGGTGGCAGAACAGGTTAACAAAGGCAGGTAAAAGCAAGTGGAGAGGTGGTTAGCTCAGTTAGACAAAGCGTATGGTTCAGAATAACGTCAGGAACACGAGGTTTGATCTCTGTCCGTCCGAAATAGACATGGCCCGTGCCCAGTTCGTGAAATAATGCCGTAAGCTATGATTTGACAGCCCTCAAATAATAGAAGCTGTTAGTCGGAGAAAAGGAATAAAGCCCTTTGGATTCTGAGTTTTATAAAACAGGTGTAAAGCATAAGATCCAGGGAGTTGTGTCAAACCCATATAAGATGCAACTTCAAATTCATCCAGAAAGGAGTATCCGGTAAACAAAAAATACCAAAGAACTGCAGGTGCTGGAGATCAGAAATAGCTGGGAAAACTCAGCAGATCCGGCAACATCAGCGGAGAGAAAGCAGAGTTCAAGTTTTGTGTCAAGTGACCCTTCTTCAGAATGTTCCACTTGTTGGTAACATCTGTTTCCTGTGCCTGCCAGTTTCTTGATATCTACGCCACCGAGCCATTTCATAATTTTAAAGATCACCTTCAACCTTCACTTTTCTGTAGAAGGATAAACATAGAAGATAGGAGCAGGAATAGGCCATTTGGCCCTTCAAGCCTGCCCCGCCATTCAATCTGATCATGGCTGATCATTCGGCTCAGGGCACTGTTTCCGATTTCCTGCTCCTCCCATATCCTTTGATTCCTTTAGCCCTAAGACTATATCTAACTGAAGAATTTAAGGCCGTTCAGCTGCCAGCAATGCCCCTCTATTTGGTTCATCAAGGGCAGAACACCAAAGATGGTGGTGTGCGCATCTAAATGTGATTGTGCTCAGACATTGAGGATTTTCCTAGGTGATGATCCAAGACTCACCGGGTTGTGGGGGCTGGGGAGGGGGGATTCCGATGCACAAATCATTAACATAACAAGAAAGACCGATTGAATACTGGCCTTTGTATCTGGAAGACCAGAATACTTCCAGATCACCTAAACCTTTTGCCTTTTACTGAAGATTTACAAGGGGCCAGAAGTCAGACTTCATCTTTGTGAACAAAAACAAAGTTGCTGGAAAAGCTCAGCAGGTCTGGCAGCATCTGTGAAGGAGAAG
>JAHRHZ010000145.1:1793246-1848322 GCA_024137785.1 Ginglymostoma cirratum | reverse complement strand
GGAAGGGTCACCGGACCCGAAACGTTAACTCTGTCTTCTCCTTCACAGATGCTGCCAGACCTGCTGAGCTTTTCCAGCAACTTTGTTTTTGTTCCTGATTTACAGCATTTGCAGTTCCTTTTGTTTTTATTCATCTTATGAACTATTGGTTAGACCACATCTGGGTGACTGTAAACAGTTTTGAGCCCCAGGTCTTGGGCTGGATTTAATGTTCTTCTGTCATCAGACTTGAACTCGAGTATCACATTAAATCCAATGGCCAGGCAACTTGCCTGCCAACTACCCACCTAACACTGACCCCACCACAATGATACCAGAAGCCAGACAGAGGAGGTAGGGAGTAGGAGGCAGCCCACCGCCTGGTGGGCATTTGAGGCCCCTGAGTAGGTAACTAATTTCTTCCTAATGGGCTCAGCTACCTTGGCCCTACTCTCTTGAATGATATCTTGAAAATCCTCTGCTCTCGTCATCAAAATCCTCTGCTGTCTTCATCTAAATCCTTCCACAAAATCAGTCGATTTTTCAGCCACTAATCCTCGTCTCTCTGGCCATGGCTCATTATATGTTTCCTTTTTTGTATTTATATTCATCTTCCTCTCTCCCCCACTCTCTCTTTAGAAATGAAAGTATATATAACAATATAAAACTACAGCATAGATAGAATGTACAACAGCGAAACAGGCCATTCCGCCCAACTGGCCTGCACTGCTCTTTGTAATCCACTTCAGCCTCCACCCAGATTCTGCATTCCACTGGTCTCTTGAGAAGAGAAATTTCTTCTGAATTTCCTGCTAAATATAGAAGGTAGGCTGTCAGCACCACAATAAACTGGTTTACTTAATGCAAAAGTGTCACTTTAATTTTCGCTTGGTGGTGTGCACTGACTGATGGTGTGGAAATTTGGGTTGTCTAATGGGGTGTTTCTTTGTTAACTGACTGACAGATTTTGTTATAGGCTTTCCAGAAGCAATGTCTAAAGCCTATGAGCAGTTATCTCAACTTCCAAAACATGCGTCAGTGAAACTATTGATCAGCATGTTTCCAGTCAGTTAGGAACACTGAAAAGGTCAATCTCTGAAACAAAGGAGTATATTTTTGGCAAATGAAACCCATTAACTGGAATTCACTGCATGTAACAGGTTCTGTAAGATTCCTGCAAATAGTTCACAGGTTCTACAGTCCTGGGCACTTACACAATGGGCCCAATGTTTCTTGGATTGACGAGTTAAACTACATTGATCAATATGTAGTTATGTAAAAGTTTCAACCTGGACTAGGGTATGTAGCACTGGGGTATGTTGTTTGTACATCTCCAGTTTTCTAATAAGCAGATAAATCAACACTTGAATGATGACAAAAGGTTTAGTTAGAAAAAACGCAAAATAGTCTTTGGTGTTGTAGCATTTGAGTATTGTTGAAAAGAGACACATTTTGTCAAAGCTTTGTGTCTTGATCTCATCAGGACAATTCACAAGAATATTAATAAATGTACTGTATGAAAAGAGAGTGTTGATTGGTTGAGGTGTTGCCATGGAGAATACACCAGTTAGATGATGACTCACAGTTAAATGCCAGGCTTTTTTGAAATTTTAAAACAGTGGCGAGCTCTGATTTATCGAGGCTTTGTCCTGAGGAATAAACTGGAGTATGGCTGTCAGCTATCTTGTTGTGTTGAAACAATATCAAATAATGTATTAAGCAAATCTTGGCAGTTAACTGGCAGTATATTCTATGTAATTCTGCTATGCTGAAGGTGCATTATAAACGCCGGTTGCTGCAGTGCCCATTCTAAACTGTGCTTTTTTTTTCTCCCATGCAAATATAGAGTGTGATTGTCAGTACCAAAACTTTAGCTGACTTCCACACACAAACTCTTCAGCGATGCTAATGAACAGGAATAGAGCCTGGATTACTTTACCGTACCATGTTCAAAGGCACCTAAATCCACTGCTGACACTTGTGCCACCAACAGGAGCACCCCTGAGATAACTGGGTCAACAGAGGCCAGGCTCTGGAACACACATGCCTCTCTGGTGCACCTCTCCAGCAAGTGGCACTTTACTACCAGATTTCATTCACAGGTTGTGGGCATTCTGGCATTTATTTCAGGAAAGTTAGTAAATTTCCTTGGGGAAGGGAACCTAGCTGCCAGTATTATCCAGCTCGCTTTCAACATGACTCCATTCTCATACTATGTGGTTGATATTTTGTGTTCTCAGTGGAACTAGGCATGAGCACTCAATTTGGCTTTGCCCGCATTGCCGTTGTCCCTAGTGCAAATATTATTTTGAAAAAACACAAGCAGGCATCCAGAAAGTCAAAGGTGGGATATGAAAGACAGAAAAGTTTGCCGGGTTGTCACACCACATGAGGTCCCCACTTTTTCAGTGTGACATTTGTGATGAGAAGTAAGTATTGGTGGGGGGCATTTGATGGGAGCATTTCCTTATGATAATTGTTCGAAAGAGTTTTGCACTGTACTGAGGATGATGAATGATCTAATCTAACAGCAAACTGATCCATCCTGCAAGCTCCTGAATGAGGGGTAGATGCCCAGTCACCCAGACTAGTGTCTTGCGAATTTTTACCGTTCTCTATTGTCTTGTCTCATAGTTCAAGGCTGTTTCCACTGAGCGCTCAGTTTCCCGTGAAATGGTAAGAAATAGTCATTTTCGGAGTTTCCAGCTCAGACTCCTGTCCGTGAGGCTGGATGACTTCAAGCCATTCCCAGTCAGTTTTTAAAGCCGTTGTGTGAAGCTGGACAACGTTCCACACGGGCACAAGCAGGCAGTGTCAAAACAATCCTTACTGTAACCAGCTGATGATTGCAATCCACCGGGGAAAGTGGAAATGGTAGAAACTAAAACAGAAGAGACTGTTTACTTGTCAATTCTAATCTTCCCCTCATCTGAAAATGGTGTGGAGCGGAAGTCAAACCAGAAACTTTCACTGGCATGTTGAGCACTGACCCTGACAAAATACATATCCATAATACATCGTCCCCACAGACCTTATCAAGAAACTGTGAAAAGGCTGAACAAAAAAAAACCTCAAGTGAACGTGAAGAAGCAGGTTCAACATTCGCCTGACTGACCCTCCCGGTGGCTCAATCCGTGCAGCAGAGGGGTGGTTCAGTTTGTGCTAAGTTAGCAGATTTCAGCCAGGGCTAGCATAGTTTTGGTGGCGATTGTTATCCGTATGGAATGCTGCACGGCCAGTAAAACTCGCTGTAGAGTTTGGAAGGTAGGATTTTAGCTGAAATATTGCTGTTTCATTGCAGTATCGTGTGCTGTTAGAAAAGGACAATGTCTTGGTATAGGTACTCATGTTGTTACTCAGTAGTGCAACAGGAAAGCGTAACAAATAGAAACACGTGGAGACCACATACAGAATCTTGGGCTCTTGAAGCCTGCTCCGTCATTTAAAACGATTGTGGATGACCATCCACATTAAATCTCTCTTCTTACCATATGCCCACATCTTTTGGTTCTCTTTGAAAAATCTCAGTTTTGAATCTGTTCGGTGACCTGAGTATCTCGAGCCTTCTAAGGTAGAGAATTCCAATGATTCATAATCCTGTGAAGAAATTTCTGTTTGCCTCAGCCCTAAATAGCTGAATCCTTTGTTCTGAGGCTTTAACACTTGGTCCTGGGTTGCCACAAACTGGAAGACCCATCCTCCCAGGTCTATGCTTTTAAGAATTTTGTACATTTCAGTGCAATCACCTCCAATTTCCAAACTGTGAGGAATGGACTTCGAGATAACTCTCTCAGTCTAGCATTTTTCATTCAGAGCCTCTAAGGTAAGCTTATCTTTTCTTGGATAAGGAGATCGTAACAGAGCACAGCATTCCAGAAGTGTTATTGGCACTGCCTTATATAATTGCAGCAAATTGTCTTTACTCATTTATACCCCAATCCCTAATAAAGTGGTAAATACTAATGTATTGCATGCCTGCTGTATTGCTTCTTGACTCTTCATGTTAACGTTATTATTTTTGTGCAAAAACAAACACATTCCTCTGAATGCTTATTAATTTCCCATTCTTTAGAAAATATTCTGGTCTTGTATTCTCCCCAAGTGGATAATTGCACATTTCTTCACATTATAATCTATCTCCCGTTCTCTTGCTGAATCATTTAACTAGTCCGTATCTCTTTGTAACCTCTTCACAGCTTGCATTTCTGCCTAGATTTGTATTGTCAGCAAACCTGCATACGTTGCACTCGGTTCTTGTGTTGAGTTCATGCTCACTGTGTTGCTGTATGATTTCGTGATTGGGTCCAGGAGATGGCAAGCCTAGAGACTGGAAGGGCAATTAATTGGCTGGGGTGGCGGTGTATGCATGGCCTGCCACGTGCTCACCTCTGCTTGAATTATACTCCATCTGAAGAGACCCTGAGTCGATCCTTCTCCCCACCTCCAATTGTGGCCCTGAAGTGGCCAGTGATTGGCCACGTAAGGGCCTTGGCATGCCATGATTGGGATTAACTGAGTCTATGTACAGCATCCCTGTGGGCAGCTTCTCACCTCGGCTAACTCAGTGTCTGATTGGGGGATCTGGGCAGTGGAGTGGAGGGAGCGCAGTTTGAAGGAAGTTGCGGGTGCTGTTAGGGAAGGATCATTGCCCACTGGGAGCCAGAAGCCTTGCCTTGGCTTCCAAGTCTCCCAACCTGAGAAACCACTATCTTCCCTCATGCTCCTAACCGCACCGCCCCACCCCCAAAAGGGGTGGCCAGCCATGCTCACGGGGCAGGAATTATGCAGGATGCTGACTCCGGGGAATGGCCTGCTGTTGTCCTTCCACTCCATGATCAGTGTGTGGGTCAGCAGTGACTTTTGGGGGTGGCGGGGCGCGAGAAGGTTGTGGGTGGGGAGGGTGAGGAGGGGAGGTTGTGGGAAGAGCGTTTGGCATTCCCATGAAAGAGGCAGCACATATCTCTCACTGACTGATGAGACCCTAACACCTCATCAAGCTCTGTATTACTGTCAAATCTGAGCCAAATGTTGAATTAATCCGTCTTGCATTGTCTTAAATATAGAAACCTGAAGTGATCTGATGGAGGATTTTTGAAATGTAAGGATGGCATGCTTGCGTGGATAGTGAAAAATGATCTCCTCTGTTGAGAGATTCTAGAGCAAGGGTGCATAATATTAATATAAATTAGACCCAACTCATTAATAAAGTAAACCAAGTTTATCACCCAAAGTAACATAAATCTGGAACACTGTTTCCCAAAAGGCTTTGAATGTCAATTCAAGCTTTTAAGAGGATGGGAGGGATTTATTTTCAATGATCATAGCAGGGATTGTGAAGCTAAAACCAGGGAATAGTTTCTTAATCAGTCACGGTCTCATAAAATTCTGGCACAGATTCAAAGGGCTGAATGGCCTCCATATTATCATAACATTGTACTGCTGGCATCGGTTTCAAACTAAATTTTAAAATTGTATTTGACAAACCGTGTGGAAATTTTTGAGGAAACAACAAACACAAAGGGTGGAAATTAATGACTACAGCAGTACCTCCACCCTCTGCCCAGAGAGCTGGTGGGCGTACCCATTGTAACTATATCTGGGATCCCTGCTGGGATAAGGCTGCAATGAGGCTGTTGGCTACCTAATGCTATTCATCCCAAGGCCTTCAGAGACTTGTGTCGAAGTCCCAGTGGCACCACCATGAGCAGTGGAGGACTGGAGAAGTCCTGAGTCAGGGGGCACCCTTTAAGGCCTCACCACCCAGTTCAGTTGCCCAGCCAGTCATGCTGGTCTTGAGAAGGGCAGGGTGAATTTTCCTGAACTAGAGAACCCCTGGTCTCCACCACAACACCCCACCCCAAACTCCCAGCCTAAGGCTGGCTATCAGAGCTTGCAAATCATGAGTACCCCATGGGTCACTTAAAACTCTCAACTGCCTCTGGGCAGGAAGGCTAACCTGAATCCTCCCCATCCTTGGCTTACTCAGGAACAGAGAGGAAAGCGACAGACTTGCCACCCATCACTTTCCTTCCAGGTTATACACCAACTCACCATCCCTCACCCTCCACAGCCTCTCCTGAGGTGGGAGAAGGGCATCCATTCCACCTGGGAGGTGGAAAAAATAGCCTGAATGTAAATGGTGTGAAAGGAGTAGAATAGAAACTGGATTAATATTGATTGACATGGAGCAGATGGCGTAAGAGTTAGAGGTGGTTTACATGTGGTTGGTAACAGTTAACAGTGTCCTCCAGAGTTCAGTTTGCAAGCTACTTTCGCAGGAGCAATGAGGGTGCTGTGCTGTAAGGGTTAAAGGGTCATCGGAGGTGCGTGCGGACTACAGCTTGCGTTGTTTCGATTAAGGATTCGGACTTAATTAGTGAGAGGGTGATGTCATCGTTTGCTGGCAGTGTCACAAGGCTAGTTAATTCTTGAGAAGACCAAAGGAATCTGCAGGAAGGTATTGATGAGAAGTGGCAGAAGAGTGGTGGATAGGATTCTGTGTCATTAAGTGAAAGGCAATGCTTTGTGGCAGTAACTGGGCTCTCGATGGATGTGGGCTCTGTACTGCAGGAGAGCGGAAGGATTTCAGGATTGGGTTTAGGACATTATGCAGCAGTTTGATTTAATTGTTAGCGAAGCTAATGGGGTTTGGGATTGAGTCACAAGGAATGTTGCATATAAAAGTCAAAATGAACAAGCTCATTTAAAGTATATGTGCTGTTTTGGACTCCACAGAAACCTCCCTGGGGAGAATAACTGCAGAAGGTATATTGAAATGTTAGAATCATAGAATCCCTACAGTGCAGAAACAGGCCATTTGGCCAATTAAGCCCGACTCTCCAAAGAGCATTCCACCCAGACCCACCCCCCCTACCCTATCCCTGTAATCCTGTTCCCTGTTCCATGTTCCATGTTCCATGGCTAACCTACACATTCCCAGACACTACAGGGCAACTTAGCATGACCAATCCACCTAACCTTGAACATCTTTGGACTGTGGGATGAAACCGGAGCACCAAGAGGAAAGCCACATAGGCCCAGGGAGAACATGCAATCTCCACACAGACAGTTACCTGAGGCTGGAATCGAACCTGGTCCCTGTTGTTGTTAGGCAGTAGTGCTAACCGCTCAGCTACTGTACGGCCCCGACCCAGTTGCTGAGGTCAAGATTAGGTCAATCTGCTCAAGCTCTCCAGGGTAAATGTCCTGCTATTGCACTGCCTAAAGTCCAGAATTCAGATTGTCAAGTTTGAGGTGCCAGAGGATTTCCTGAGCCTAAGAACAATAGCCTTACTCCAGCACCCTATAATCAGCACTGATAGCGCAGCACGAAAGAGCCATACCAAGAACTCAGCATGAGTCAGAAGGGGAAGGGAGGTATTGCAGAACATTTGTTCCGAAAGAACTCCGGGAAAGAATCGTATGTAGGATCAGGAAGAAGCCATTCAACTCTTCGTAGCTTTTCCACCACTCAGTTTGCTCATTGCTGATCTGTGTCTTCTCTTCATTTTCTTTCTATGGTTCCATCCCTCGTAATTACGTGGTCTAGACAAAGTCTCATCAAACTTGGTTTTGATATTTTTAATTAACACCCAGCTTCAGTGGCTTGTTGGTGGAGAGTTCCGAAGTTCAAGTGCTTCCTGAACAGCCTAGCTTTAAATTTGAGTTCCTTTGATTTGGACCCTCACACAGAAGAAGATGGTCTTTTCTATGCATCAAACTAAATCCTTTGATCACTTTAGGATTTAATTGTGACTATTGTGTCTGTGAAGTTCATATTTTATACTTCAGAGTGTGACATTTTTCATAAAAATCAGAACTGGAGTTCAGGGCAGGTTTTGGCAGAATGAAGTGTGTTGGCTTTAATTGTGGTACAGAACAGCTACAGAGATGGAACACCGGTGGGAGCAAAATGTTGATGCTCCAAGCAGGAGCTGGGACACTGCAGGATTTCCCCTGGGGAAGATTCCAATCTGACTGTTAATTTCTCACTGATCAGCTGAAGATTGCACAGTGTTTTCTTAAATGTGACCAACGTTTGCACAAGCTTGAGAGAATAGTTCCACTGTTTGTTCTGTCTCCTGCTGAGGGGGTCCTTGGCTGCTTCTTATTCATAGAATATTTCAGGGGTCACAGCTGGCATCGAGCCTTTGGAATGTGAGTCAGCAAGATTTTTTGGCTAGTGGACCACAACATCCATCCTCTGAGGCTAAAACAGTCACATCGAGAAATCTGACAGCAAGCTGCAAATGTAGTCTAATGTAGTCTAAATCAGCTTGTTTGGCTGTAAAACATTCTAAAAGTGTGCTGTGGCGCTGAGCGACTTTTCCAGCACAGAGAATAAAAAGAAACAATTTGCGTTCCTGTAGCATCTTACTTGACGTCGAGATGTCTCAAAATGCTTTGCAAACAACAAATTAGATGTCTTTGAGATGTAATTGCTGTTGTAATGTAGGTAATTCAGCAGCCAGTTTGCACACAGCAAGTTCTCACAGAGCCATTGTGATATGAATAGATCATTTTCTTAAGTGATGGTGTTGAGGGATAAATATTGCCAGCAAAACTGTGAATAATTCTTTCAATCTTCAGAGTTATCTTACTGATGCACTGGTAGTCACCCATTTACCAAATCAAGACGCAAAATTCTTCCAAAACTGTTTACTGACATGTCATAGTTCAACACAAACTCCAGTCTTCTCTCTCCCCTTTCTGACCAGCTGTCTTTACTGGGACAAACCAGCCCTCCTTCTTACATAGGCTCACCACCAAGTCATTCATTAAACTAATTAGACAAATAAATTACAAACGCTGTCAATCAGGGGTCAAGCAATGGTAACAGAAGTGAAAGAGGGTTAGGAAAAGAGGAAGGGGCCAAATCAAAATGGAATTGTAGGGGGAAATAATATACTCCAACCCCCATGTTGCCCACATCTCTCTCAATACATTGCACATGCTTCGATTATCTGGAAGCATGGGTGATTTACTGGTGGTGGACGTTAGATGAAAAGTGCCACGGATGATTTGCTGGTAGGAGATAAGTCTGTGATAACACTTGCAGATATAAAAAGAAAGGGGCTAGTTTTCCCTTGAGAGAGAGGTGGTTTGATAGATTATAAATTTTACTTTTGCTTACTGAACATAATTCGCATAAGGCTGCCAATGTTCATTTAACTAAGCTTCTTGCACAAAACAAATTTAAGCAAAACAAAGCTATAAATATATATAAGACAACTTGAAAAGAACTGAACATAAACAACAAAACAGATTCAACCCTTTTTTCCCAGCACTATGCTTTGCAGTCACTCAATTCCAGTGAAGTATCTTAACTTTAAGATTTCCTTCTCAGTAGAGTGTTCCTAGTTTTCGTGGACTAAAGGTTTTACTGGTCCTAAGGATCTAGATTTCTGTTTCAGTTCTGATAGCCAGGAGACTTCTACAAACTTTCTCAGACTGGAGATTCTAACATACTGGCCTTTTGCTGGGATGAACCTGTCTTTCTAAACTGATACCTGATTCTTCTTGACCACTGGCAATTTGTTTTTCTGTAGGTCATAAAGCTTAGCATTATAAGCACTGTATCAATTAACTCAATAGGTTATCTTGCTGGGCACTTAAATTACATGCTTTCTTGGAAATTGTGCATTTGCTTCACTGTTCCAAATAACTTTCCGATTTTTATTTAGAAAAATTACCTTCACAGAACTGAAACCACAAATGTTTTAAACCTCTACTTGAAAATCCAAATTTTCATGTGATAATATATTACAAGCCTTTCTCACAATGTTCAGCAACTACATCCTGAGTAAAGGAACAATTCCTTTTACTCCTTAACAATTCCACCTCTACAAAATTGAGTAAGAGAAGTCAAACTGGCAGCTCCAAATCAAGCTTGAGAGGCTTCATTCAGCATGAAGGCCCTGGAGGACCAGGACAGTGTTCCAGACGTTGCATAGAAAAGCCTTCTCCTGTATGTTGAATCCTGTCATTTTATTGAAGATGGCCTGTAGTCAGTAGAGACTGTCTAAGCTTGTTCTGAATGCCGTGTCTTTTTTCTTGGTATCATCCACGTACATTGGTATGCGAATCAACTCCGCTGTTTTCGATGAAGGGTGCTTGTGATCTCTTTCTTCACATTAACTTGATTCATCTTAAGAGTTTTGTTCCTAACAAGCCTTCAGAGTTTGACAAAGAGCTGCTGGTGTTGAGTTTCTGATGACTCCTCCTTCTTACGTTGAAAGAGAGTTATGAGTTATGTGGCTGACTGTTGTCACCTTCCCTAGTGACTGACGAGGCAACAATTCGCTGCTCTCAACCTCAGGGTATTCCAATGTTTAATTGAGAGCAACATTAATAAATGGGGATTTTTTTTGAGGACAGCACCAGGGACCTGGGTTCGATTCCAGCCTCGGGCAACTGTCTGTGTGGAGTTTTCACATTCTTTCCGTGTCTACGTGGGTTTCCTGCGGGTGCTCCAGTTTCTTGCCACGGTCCAAAGACATGCAGGTTAGGTGGATTGGCTGTGCTAAATTGCACATAGTGTCTAGTGTGGGAAATGCAGGGGTAGGGAAGGGAGTTGGTTCTGGGTGAGATGCTCTTTGGAGGGTTGTTCTGGACCTAATGGGCCGAATGGCCTGCTTCCACACTGTAGGGGTTCTATGATAAGTATCCATGGCCAGATGGTCTGATCAGTGGCAAATAGAATTCAATCTGGATAAATGTGAGTGATGCACTTGGACAGGATAAACAAGGCAAGGGAATGCATGATGAAAGATGGGACCCTGAGAAGCACTGAGGATCAAAGGGACCTCGGTATGTACGTTCACCAATCCCTTAAGGTATTTGAATGGATGGATAAACTGGTTAAGAAAGCATATCATATTTGCCTTTATTAGCCAAGGCACTGAACTTAAGTGCAGGTTGTTTATGCTGGAACTGTGCAAAATATTGGTTAAGCCACAGCTAGAGTATTGCGTGCATTCTGGAATCAACATTTATAGGAGGGATGTGATAGCGCTGGAGCGGGTGCAGAGGAGATTTACCAGGGATGTTGCCTGGACTGGAAAGTTTCAGTTGTGAAGAGAGATTGGAGAGACTGTTGTTGTTTTCCTTGGAGCAGAGGAGATCAAGAGGGACATGATGGAGATGTATCAAATTATGACAGACACAAATAGGGTAGATAGGAAGAAACTTTTCTCCTTGATGAAGGGATCAGTGATCAGGGAATATAGACTGAAGGTAAGGGACAGTAAGTTTCAAAGGGAGGTGAGGAAAATTGTTTTCACCCAGAGGGTGGTGGGAATCTGGAACTCACTGCTTGTAATGGTGGTAGAAGCAGAAACCCTCATAACGTGTAATATTTATTTAGATGTGCGCTTGCAATGTCAAGCCTTACGAGGCTGCAGCCAAGTGTTGGAAAATGGGAGTAGAATTTTTAGTAATTGTTTTTGACCAGCGTGGCTGCGATTGGCTGAAGGGCCTTTTTCTGTGCAGCGGAACTCTATGACTCTGACACTGAGCCACAGAAAGAGGTAGCAAGACAAATGACCAAAACTTTTATCAAAAAGCGAGGTTTTCAGGAGAAGTGAGTAGAGAAATGGGATGATTCAGAGAGAGTTTCAGAGCTTAGGGCTAAGGTGATTGAGGTCACAACCACCAAGGTGGAGCAGTTAAGATCAGGAGTGGGCAAGGCGACAGAATTGGAGCAGTGCAGAGATCTCATGGTTATGAGGTGGGGGGAGATGACAAAGATACGGACAGGCAAGGCCACGGAAGGGTTTGAAAGTAAGGCTAAGACTTTTAAAATTTAAGTACGGTTGTTGCACCAGTAGATATTCTAGGTCAGTGAGCAGAGGGATGTTAGGTAAGCAGGGCGAGATGTGATTTAAGAAATGGGAAGTAGAATTTTGGCTGTGTTTAAGCTCAGCTTGCAAGGTGGCAGCCTTGCATTGGTGGAGTATTGGAATTGTCAAGGTTCAAGGTACCAAACACGTGGATGAGGATTTCAGCAACACATGGGCTAAGGCAGAGTTGGGTGAAGTTGCAGCGGTAGAAGTAAGCCACCTTGGTGATAGTGGATATGTGTTTAAAGCTCCTTTCAGGGAAGCATAACCTGAAGGTTACAAGCTATTTACCTTGGGTGCAGACTGCTGCTAGGGAGAGAGAGACGACACTGACGGCTAGAGAATGGAATTTGAAATGGGAATCAATGATGATGTTTTTAGCTTGTTCAATCAGAGGTCAAATTTCTTTTTTGGATTTTTCTTGAGATTTCTATTTGATTTTCGGGGCGACTTTTTCATTTCTCTCTAACTCCTTTGTTAGGTGAGATACAGTCATGTATTACCATTACGTCCTGTAGTTTTATGGATGCTTGGGGTACTGGAACTCTCAGAAGCAGAATTAGAAGAATTCACTAATATCCTCAATAATTATCAACTGTCCATTAGACATAAGGTCACAACACACAAATAAAAGCTTAAACTTCCTCAACACTACAGTATTTAAGCTGGCACAACAGTCATAAGTTAGCAACAAAAGATGTTTCTCATTAATTGACCCATTGCACAGTATTTTTAGGAATTTGCAAGGAATTCATTATCTGCTATTTCAAGATTCCCTGGTTCCCAGTTAGCTGGGTTCCCTGATTGATAGGCTGCCCTTCGCAACCACTTGCCACTCAGCCCTCCCCTTGATAGCCACCCGGTTCTCATCTCGCATGGCAAACAGCGTGCTCCCTCTGTGGCCTCGCCTGTTTGAACCGGGCTCTTAAGTATGTTCAAGGCTGAGATAATCAGATTTATAATCAATAAGGGAATTAAGGTTTATGGGGAAAAGGCAGCAAACTAGAGTTGAAGATGATCTGATCAGCCACAATCACATTGGATGGCAACGCAGACTTGATAGGCTCAATGGCTTACATCTGCTCTGAAGCTTTATGGTTTAAAGCCAAACGTAAACTGGAGGAACAACACCTGATATTTTGCCTTGGGAGCTTACGGCCCAATGGTCTTAACATTGACTCCACCAGCTTCAAAATCCCTCTACCCTCAGCCTTATCCCATAACCAGCCCTCTCTTTCCTCCTCACCCCCCTGACCTGACCCTACCTATCCATCTTCCTACTCACCTATCCACTCCACCCTTCCCACTAACCAATCGCAATAACCCCTATCTGCATCCACCTATCACCATCTCTCCTACCCGTCCCTCAGCCTCCATCCCCCTCCCTCTATTTATTTCTGGGCTCCCCTTGCCCTACCCCAGTCTTGACGAAGGTTTTTGACCCAAAACGTTGACTTTCCTGCTCCTCTGATGCTATCTGACCTGCTGTGCTTTTCCAGCCTTACACCTACAGACTCTGGCTTCCAGCATCTGGAGTCCTTATTGTCTGCAATGGAAGGGAGCTGGCTGAATGTCTGCTTGCCGTACCTTATCGAATCAGGTCTTTCGTTTCCTGGGTTATCCTTTGTCCCGTTCTTACATAACGGTGTCACATTTGTAATCCTACAGTCTCCCAGGACTACTGCTCTGTTCAGAGAAGCCCGGAAAATTTTATCAATAGCTCTGCAATTTGCTCCCTTAACTCCCTCGGCAGCCTGGGATGCATCCCGTTTGAGCTGGTGACTTCTCTACTTAGATTAAGAAAAGAAGTCTGGCAGCAGTCTATCACTATACTGTTCAGTTGGTCAACATCCATGTTTTGAACTCGGCCGTTGTCACCATCTTCTGATTTAGTAAAAACAGAAGCAAAATATTTAATTAGCACCTCTGCCATTACTGTTGCTTCAGTGAGCAATCTTCCCTGCTTGTTCCTTTGGGCCCCACTCCATCCTTCACTAATCTTTCACTATCAATATGTTTGAAGGACACTTTGCTATTTGTTTTAGTGCAGCCCACCATCCTTTCCTCATGCTTCCTCTCAGCCTTCCTTATTTCAGCTTTAGCCCCTGTCCTGCATTTGAGGTACTCTTTCTGCTTTCTATTGCTGTTATTATTCCGGTATGCATCATATGCCTCTTTTCTCTTCCATTTTTTTTATCAGTATCCTTAGTCATCCAGGATACTCCAGCTTTGGATACCCCGTATTTATTTCTCACGGATACGTACCTAGTTTGCATCCTATTCATCTCCCTTTTGAAATTCTCCCATTTTTTCAGCCACTGTTTTATCTGCTGAAGTGCATTTCCAATCAATGTGCTGCAGTTCAACTTCTAGACTCCTAACATCTGCCCTTTTCCAGTCTTGGATTTTAATCATTGACTGATTTTTATCCTTTTCAAACTTAATATTGAACCTTATTATGCTGTGATCGCCATTTCCTAAATGCCCCCCTACTGTAGCGTTAGAATTTGCTGTCATATGCAGTCAAATGAGTGCATTGAAAAGTTTGTAATGTCGCCACTTACGGCACCATCTTAGATACAAGATACCTAGGTACAGGTACTTAAGTATTTGGTATAATGAATTAAAGTCGAAGAATAAGAAGGGGGAAAAAAAAGTACTCGAATGACAGCCCTTTGCACCCAAGTCAATGCCAATACCTAGCCTCCAGACCACATCAGGCCAAGAATCCAGGCCAGCCAAGGCTTCAAAACTCGAGATTTGACACCGGCCTGGTCCGGAACTCACCTGCGACAGCCTCTGGCCTGTGAATTGTCTCCTCCACTCCCCTCTGAGTAAGTTTTTAAAGTTAGAAGTTTGGAAAGAAGAAAGGAAAAGAACGGGTGGAGCAGAGGAGCTCTGGCTGGAGAGTTCTATTCTGCTGCCATCTTGAAGCTTACTCTGACATTCTGCACTTGGTCTGCCTCATTTCCTGGGACCAGATCCAGCACAACCCTCTTCCCTAATAGGACTGAAGTTCTCCTGCACACATTGCAGGAATTTTTCCCCTTCTATGCCCCATAATCTACCTTTATCTACCTTTTAGGTAATTGAAATCACCAACTATCACAACCATACTTTGTCCTGCACATTTCAATAATCTGCCCAAAAATGCTTTCTTCTACTTCCTCCCCACTATTTGGTGATCTGTAAAGAATACCCAACAAGGTCATTGTTCCCTTCTTGTTTCTCATGCCAACCATATAGATTCTAATTCAGAAACTGTATTTCAGAAAAGGGCAATGATACTGTCTTTGACAAAGACTGTTTTGATGAATACTGCTGCACCTCCTCCCCATTTACCAATGCTGTTTCTCCTAAAAGCCTTATAACCCAGGATGTTAAATATCCAGTCCACTTCTGGCTGAAGCCACATTTCTGTCAATGCTACGATGTCATATTCTCCGAGAAGAATTTCTGTTTCTACTTCCCCACTTTTGTTTACTTTACTCCATGCATTTAGGTACATACAACTTAATCCTGCCCTTATCTCTTTTTTGCCCACTGGAAGGCAATTATTTCTTTGTTCAATGTCAATACTCAAGCCTTCTGTCACTTCCTTTTCCCCATTCACCATCTTCTCTCTTTTGCCCTCTCTGATACTTCTAAAACTAAGCCCATTTGTCAACTCAACCCCTGCCCTACAGGTTTAAAATTACATCCCTGTACTCGCATTTCCTTGCTGCAGTATGCCTGAGTGTTTTGGTGCAGTATATAGTTTGAAGATAATACTTCTTTGTAAACTTCTCATTACAACATGCTGGAAGTTGAATTGTCTGCAGGCGTTAGATGTGCAGGTTAGATGGATTGATCATGCTAAATTGCCCATAGCGTCTAGAGATGTGCAGGCTAGATTGATTAGCCAGGGCACATGCAGGGTTACACAGGTAGGGTAGAGGCCTGGAGACAACAAGGACTGCAGAAGCTGGAAGCTAGAGTCTGTAGGTGTGAGGCTGGAAAAGCACACCAGGTCGGACAGCATCAGAGGATTAAGAAAGTCAACATTTCGGGCCAAAATCTTTCATTGGGAGGGGGTAGGGGAACCCGAAAATGATTAGAGGGAGAGGTGTGGAGGCTGGGGAAGGGTAGGAGAGATGGTGATAGGTGGAAGCAGGTAAGGGGCTATTGTGATTGGTCTGTGGGAAGGGTGGAACAGATAGGTGAGTAGGAAGATGGGCGGGTTAGGTCAGGTCAGGAGTGGGACAGTTGGACATAGGATAAGGCTGGGGGTGGAGGAATTTTGAAGCTGGTGGAGTCAATGTTAAGGTCATTGAGCTGTAAGCTTCCAAGGCGAAATGTCAGGTGTTCCTCAAATTTACATTTGGCCTCGCTCTAACAGTGGAGGAGGCAAAGGATGGACATGTCGTCAGGGGAGTGGGAGGGGGAATTAAAATGGATGGCAACCGGAAGTCATGTTGGTTGTTGCGTGCAGAGCGTAGATGCTCAGCGAACCATTCCCCAAGTCTGCATTTGGTCTCCCTAACATAGAGGAGGCCACATCGGGAGTAACAGATGCAATAGATGAGGTTGGATGAAGTGCAAGTGAATCTCTGCTAGATCTGGAAGAGTTGTTTTGAGCCTTGGACGGAGGTGAGAGGAGAGGGGTAAGGGTAGGTGTTGCACCCCGTGCGGTTGCAGGGAAAGGTACCAGGTGAACTGGTGGAGAGTATGGAGCTGATGAGGGAGTCGTGGAATGAACAGTCCCTGTGGAAAGGGGTGGGGAGGGAAATATCTCTTTGGTGGTGGTGTCTGATTGTAGGTAGCGGAAATGTCGGAGGCCTGATTGGGTGGGATGCTCTTTGGAAAGTCAGTACCAACTCAATGGGCCAAACAGCCTCTGTCCATACTGTAGCATTTCTATGATTCTGTGGTTAGCTTTGTTACTTACGCAGGGACTATTTTTCTCAATGAATGCTCTTTGATCCTGAACCTTGAGCAACACACACCTTTTTGCTATTAATTGAATGCTTCTCTATCTCTGGTCAGTAGCTTGGGAATTTACTGAAGAAATTGATATTATTTCTGTTACATGTTTGAACTGGCTATGTTCTGAATGTATATACTTGTATATGTATAAAGCCATATTCCTACAAAATGACAGACTGTTAATTTTGCAAACTAATGATGAGAAAAACTGCATCATTGTTAGTTAAAGGACTGAAGCCTTAACAAAATGGCCCCCTATCAGGAACACCAGTTTACTTGCCCACATAAATTTGCAGTAATGAGATTTTGCTTTATAATTTATATCTTTTGTATCAAACCCACTTTCCATTAAAATGCAGGGATGAAGTTCAGTCTTTTGAATGAACCTGAAATCCTTTTGCAGTCTATTTATTCAATATGCCACGATCTAATGTGTTGAAACACGGTTACTGATATACAGAATCCTTCATGACCGTCTGCGGTTTTCAACCCAACTGGGTAAAGTGAAACGACTGAGGTCAGTTAATGAGGTGTATTATCAGGCTAATGACACCTCCAATCACGTTTCCAGCCCTCCTCCAGTTCTAAAATGGCTCTTACCAAAGTCACAAATTGCAGGCTTTATGACTGTGACTGCGACAAATTATCTCTCCACATCTTTCTTGACATGCCTGCAGCTCTTGACACAGTTCACTACTCCATCCATGTCCGGAGTCTCCTGCATTGTCCGAATAAGTGGAACTGCCCCTGTCTGTTTCCACTTTGATCAGAGTGTACTTGGAAAAGGAGACAATAAGGACTCTGGATACTGGAAGCCAGAGTCTACAGGTGTGAGGCTGGAAAAGTGACACCTCTGGCCTCTGGTAGTCAGAAAAGGTTTGCTTTTTTATTCTCATTCCAACAGCTCTAGAGTCCTCCAAGTTACATCTTGACCCCTTTCCATTTCACATCTACATCCTGCCTCTTGACAATAGTTTCAAAAAACAAAAGATTGCATTCCACGTTTTTATTTATGCGTTCATTTACGCGTCTTGGCGCTGTTCTTCTCTAAGTGGTTTCTCTGATAGGAGGTTTCAGTGTGGTCTCTTCTACAGATGGCCCTCCAATTGCTGCTGTGATAATTAATTCTTAAATAGCAGAACACAAAATGGAAACAGATCATTTGTTGAATAGATAGAATGAAAAAGAGGTCAGTGTGGAGAGACAGAGTGAGTGAGAGAGAGAGAGGGCTGAAGTGTTGTTAAATCCAGAAAGCTGCAGCATAATTTATCACCACAGGCATCCGACATAATCTAAACCCAAGAAGAGAGATTCGTTGGAGATGTGCAAGATGTAATGGGCTTAGGGATGATCTTGTGGTGCAGAGATACTGTTGCTAACTTTTGAGTCAGGTAGCCCAGGTTGAAGTCTCACCTGTTCCAGAGGTATGTCATTCCATCTCTGAGCAGGTTGATTTAAAATAGAGGGCATGTTTAGATGAGGTAAACAATGAAAAGCTGACGATACTAGGACTAGAGGACATAAATTTAAGGTTCTCGGCAAGAGATGCAGGGGATGATGTGAGTAAGAACAGCAAATGATAATAACCTGGAAATCGCTGCCTGCAAGGGTGGCATGAGCAGAGCTGGTCAATGAATTGCAAAGGAACCCTTGAGGGAAGCAGGTGAGTGGAAGTCGCGTGCTCAGTGGACCAACTGATTGCTTTCCGTGCCACAGCGGCTGAGATTGTGTGTAAAATATCAGTCTTTACTGGGGGACCTCCACAGTGGAGAATGTGCCGATTCAAAACTTCTAAATTATCAGTGGAGTCAGGAAGACATCTGCATGGCCAACCATACCATCTCACCCAAGTGGTATATACACCCCAACTGCCAGCATGTGTAATATCCCTAACAGTGCGATGGCTCTAGGTTCTAAGGGAGGCAGTCCTTTGGTCGGTTTTAGAATATCAGTGATAATCATTGAATGGGCAGGTTTCTTCCACAATATTGCATCGTCTAGGACCAGCTACTGTGCACCCTTTTGTAGCAAACCTTCACCTTTAAGATGGAGGTTTGTATTTGTGATTTAGGGATTCAGTGCAATAGAGGATAAACAGTCGTGAGGTAATAGCATCTTTGAGTGGACTATAGTGTAATGAATGGCTGGTTTGTGATGCAGAGTGATGCCAGTAGTGTGGGTTCAATTCCCAAATCCGACTGAAGGTACCATGAAGATCCCACCTTCTCGATCTCTCCGCTTGCCTGAGCCATGGTGACCCTCGGGTAAAACCAGCAGACATGTCTGTCTCATTAGAGAGCAACCCTATGGTCCTCTGGGACTATGGCAGGACTTTACCTCTACTTAATTATACAGAACTGTCTCAAGAATTGGAGATACTCTTTGTGACACTTGAATCAAGGAGATGATCAGTGAGCCTAGCAGCCTGTTTAACCTGGCCGTGAGATGGAATTGTGAAAATACTGGGACAAAATCCAGGCATCAAGATTTCAAAAAACTTGAGCCATGATATTAGACACTGACGATGTGACTTTGGGATAGGAACATTCAATAAGAGTACAGAACGCTTGGACAACCCTCTGTTAAATACCAGTGATGTGACTTGGTATAATTTAATGGTTTCTGAATTCAAGTTTGACCAATCATCTCTTGCATTTCTTGCATCTTTATGAAAATTCACCAATCACGCTGACAGAGTTGGTAAACAATAAGTAGGTTTGATTTATTTGAAGACCGCAATTAATATATTAAACAAAAGATAGTCTGTTTGCACCCAAAGCAAATAGGACCTGCACCCAGATCTTCTGGCCCACAGATAGGGACACTGCCGCTATGCCACAAGATCAAAACTTAACATTTCATGAGCTTGCTTGTCATTGATGTTCAGGGACTATGCTGATCTTCCCTTTGTCATAGTTTCAGTTCATGTATTAAAAGAAACTGCCTACATTTGTATAGCAACACACCTGACCTCAGGGCATCCCATTCACATTTTATGGCCAATGAACTATTTCTTGAAGTGCAGCCACTGTTGTAATCTAAGAATCGCAGCAGTCAGTTTGCACATGCGAATGTCTCACAGACAGCAGTGTGATCATCACCTGTTTTTAGCATTGTTGTGTGAAGGACAAATATTGGCCAAAGGAGAATTTAACTGCCTTTTTTCAAATAAAGCCTAAGGATCTTAAACATTCACATGAGGTAGGCCCTTACCTTAAACATTCTCACACAAAAGGCTGCCTCTCTCAGTGCAGCACTCCTTCCACGCAATTCAGCCTGGACATTTTAGTCTGGATCACAGGTTCAGGCCTCTAGAGTGAAGCCTCAGCTTTCCGGCCCAGAGGGACTGGTATTTCCTATTGAAGACCAGTGAGATGCAGAAGGTGACTTGAGGTATGGTGCGGTAGAATAGTGGGTGCCCAGGAAGGTGTGTGCCACCAACTTTGAGTCTCTGCCATCTGAAAGGAAAAAATTGCAGCAGAGGAAATAACAAAAATTAGAAAAACAACTTATCTTGGATAATAATGCAGAGCTGTTGCTAAAACGCAGCAGGCAGTAATCACTGGGTGTAATCAGCCTCACAGTGTTACCTTCACAATCTCAGTGAAAAGCGCTGGAAAGTGACTATAGTTGACATTTTATGATTGAGTTTTTTTTAGGAGTGTAAATGTCTCCAAAGCGTCAAAGTGATTTGTTTCACTGCAGTGGCTCCTATTCTGATTGCTGTATCATTACTCCTTTTATTTCCTCCTTTAATACAAATAATTGGAGTGCTAATAATGTTGCTTCTGTCGTCAAGGAGAAGTATTTGTTAAAATCAAGTACAGTCTCTTTTGCTCGAACAGAAGTGAAATACAGCATTTATTGGGCGCAGGCACCCTATTTTCTTTTTGTTATTATTTAGTTCTCAAATTGTTTCCCTTTTCCAAATTGTCTTTAAATCCCCTGCTGTGGTCATCAAAACATAAAATAGCTCAAACAATAATGTTTTCACCTGTAGAACAGCATATGAAGAATGATATGTCAATTTTGCCCATCTCCTTGATTTGATCATCACATTTAAATTAAATGGTTAGACAATATCATGGCAGTTATGGAAAGCAAAAGCTTCAAATAACACTAGCCAAAATACTTCCTTGTAGGAATTTCAGGGTAGGCTGTGTTAAGGTGAAATGCCTCCTCTTAAACGAGCCGCAAGTCCAACTGGGCCAGATGTAAAATGAACCCTGGCTGTTGTCAAGTACTTAGAGTCACTGGGGATTGCCCAAGAAAATTTCCATGCGTGGACATGTACTGAACGTCCATTATAAAGTGGTTGGGGATTTGTAAAGGTGAGACCAGGTTATAGTTGGACCATGTTAATAAGAAAATGACTATTTTCTGCTATTTTTAAATAGAAAACTGAAATAAAGTTTAACCTTTTCTGTGAGCATGAAACTCCCGTGCTATAAATGAATTTGCAGTTAAATGTGTGCTATATCCACACTATCGTTAATATATGTTAGTCAATGTTCGTACATCGTGCAGTGGATTGGGACAAGGATGGTCATCAATGAGTCAGAAACAGCCTCAAAATGATTTTAAATAATAAAACATAAGGGAAACAAAAGCATGCTATAAAGAAGTACATTAAGTGGGCCTTGCAGCTCTGATTTGTCTTTTATGATCTCTGGACAGCCTGAAGCATATTACAACCTACTAAATACTTCTTTGAAGAGTAAATTCACTGTTGCTTTATGCACAACAAGATCCAAAGTCTGCAATATGATAATGATCGGGCAGTCTGTTTTCTGCTGAGGGGTAGATATTGCTCATGATAAGAAGCTGTACTCATCGATCAGTTTCAGAGTTGTGCCATTTGAGCTTTTGCATGCACCTAAGACAGAAACTGGGGCTTTGGTTTGACATCGCACTTAAACGGTTGAAGCTCCAATAGTGCAGCACTATCTCAGCATGCAGGAGTAGCAGCCTGGATGTTTTGGAATAAATCTCTTGGGTTGTGATTTGATATGGAAAAGAAAATGCAATCCACTGAGACACAAACAGCATTGTGTCTAGTGTTATGGACCAGACTAGACCCCCTCAAAATATTTTAAGGAGGTAGCCGAGACCATAACTTTTTCTTATTATAAAGGCGAACGTAAAGTGCTGTGTTTCAGATACAGTGCTACTGATCAAATTACTCAACATTAAGCAAAGCACAGTTTATTAAAATACTATTTAAAATACAACCAAAGAAAGAGGAATTTTGAATCATTTAACTGTACTGGAAAACTTAACAGAATAATAGATACCGTAATTAATTAATTGCTCCAATGTAGTAACATCACATAACCACACTCTTTGGCAAAAATGCATATTCAAAAAAATAGATTCTGTCTCTCATGCAATCTAGCAGCTTAATAAGGAACTGCCCAGCTTTTGGCTGTAATCAAGATATGGAAAAACAGCTTCCACTTCTTCAAGCCCACAACAGCAACTGCTTAAAGCCAAATCTAAAAAGTAGAAATCCTGGTCTGTAAGAGCTGGCCACACCTATCCAGGCTGCTTCCATTGTTCCAAATTTTATAAGAAACCTTACAAGAGTCTAAATAAAAACCAAAAGAACTGCGGATGCTGTAAATCAGGAACAAAAACAAAGTTGCTGGAAAAGCTCAGCAGGTCTGGCAGCATCTGTGGAGGAGAAAACAGAGTTAACGTTTCAGGTCCGGTGACCCGTCCTCAGAACTGGTGGTTTTGGTAGACTGCTCAGAGCCTCTGCCTTACACCCTCTCTTCCAAAAAAACAAGGACAAAATAATCCCCTAAAGCCACAGCATCGTCACACCTCTCCCTTTAAAAGAATGAACCATCAATGTACAAAGGTGGCTTCATTTTTAGAAACCCATAAACTTACTCTATCGAAACACTACGTTACATGTGCATTACATTGACTCTAAGCATGCAAACATTGACTACAACAGTCCGTTTATTTCCACCATCGAACTTTCTTTACTAAAGCCACGACAACATGTTGGTTATTGTGTTCTCTCGTCCTGCCACATGTGTAATTATCAAATTGAAAGGCTGAAATAATAAGCTCTAACTAAGCAGACTGGAATTTTTGTCCTTAAGTTTCTTCAAAAGCTTTAAGGGATAATGATCAGTATGTATAATTGTCTCAGACACAATACTGGCAATATAAATGTTGAAATGTTGTAACACCAACACCAAGCTCAAGGTTTCGTTCTCCAATATTTCCGTTTAATTTTCTGGAAAAATACCAAATAGGCCTTTCTGTCTTCTCGTAAGAGTACAGCACTTACACCCACATCACTTGCAACCTTTTGTTTTTATAGAATCCCCATAGCATGGGAACAGACCATCCAGCCCAACAAGTCCACACCAACCCTCTGAAGAGCATCCCACCCGGACCCATCCCCACACCCTATCCCTGTAACCCTTCATGTCCCGCGGCTAATGCACCCAACCTACAAATCCCTGAACACTATGGATAATTTAGCATGGCCAATCCACCAAACTTGCACATCTTTGAACTGTGGGAGGAAACCAGAGCACCAAGAGGAAACCCACACAGATGCAGGGAGAATGTGCAAACTCCACACAGTTAGTTGCCTGACACTAGAATCGAAAAGGGTACCTGGCACTGTGAGGCAGCAGCGCTAACCACTGAGCCACTGTGCTGCCCCTTGAATGGCTTTGCATAATTAGGTGTGGCTAACACTGGGGCAGTGGTTAACACAGTTTTCAGACTGTTAAATGCCTTCTGACAGTCCATTATCCACTGAAATTTTCTGCACTTCTTCAATAAGTCAGTCAGTGGAGCAACCACGCTGCTAGAATTCGGTACAAACTTCTGATAAAGACCACTCAATCCCAGGAATCGTAGTAGCGCCCTCTTCATCGATAGTATGAGAAATTCACCAATAGTCTTCGTTTTCACATCCCATAGGGCCATCTGTCCATGTCTAATAACATGGCCATGACTTGGTCTTTTGTTAAATCACCGTTAGCCGGGTTTATCACCAAGCCTGCCTCCCGAAGTCAATTGAATAATTCTGATAAATGCTGGAAATGTCCCTCCCATGTGTGACTAAAAATCACCAGGTTATCTATGTACACCACACAATTAGGTAATCCAGAGATGAATTTATTGATTAGTCTTTGAAATATGGCTGGCACATTTTTCATACAAAATGGCATGACTTTAAACTGGTACCATCCATTCAGTGCCACGAAAGCTGAAATTGTCTTTTCTTGTTTGGATATCCTCTGAGTAAGTCGAATTTAGAAATATAAATTGCTTGTCTCACCTTCTCAATATAGTCTTCCAAACATGGAACAGGATATGAATCAGACTTTGTAACTGCAGTAACTTTGCAATAGTCTACACATAATCATTGGGTACCACCTGGTTTTGACACAATTACTATGGGTGAACTCCAGTCTCTGCAACTCACTTCGATTATGTTGTCTTTGAGCATGCGTTGTGTCTTTTTGAACCTATGCCAATTTTAGAGGGCCAAGTCTGTAAGGATGTTGCTTAATTCGAATAGCATTTCCTGTATCTCTATCATGCATAATTAGATTAGTAATTCCCAGCTTATTCCCATTTATCTCCCCATGTGATTGTAATAACTCTTTTAGATCATTTTGATTTTCCTCTGTGAGGTAACGCAATAATTTTGAGAACATCCTCATTGTCCAATTTAATTTGAAGAATGTCCAATTCAGAATTCTCTGAACTTGGTTCTTCACTCTGTTGTAACCAGTCACACATTCTCCTTTTGCTTTCTTTCCCTATCAAAATATGTTTTAAGCATATTCACATGACATACTCTGTGAGATTTCTTTCTATCTGGCATTCTTATCAAATAATTCCCCTCAATTTCCTTTGGATTTGATATGGTCCGCAAGCAGAATTGTGAATATTTGATTTCTTGTCTGCTTCCTGTTTCATCACATGGTGTGCTACTTTTAAGTGCTGTCTTGCCAAATCACTCGCTGTATTTAATCTTCCCTTAAAATTTGACACATAGTCCAAATATGTGGCTTCTGAACTCTGACTTACTAATTCTCCTTAATTAATTTCAGTGGCCCTCTTACCTCATGACCAAAAACTAATTCAAGTGGACTGACTTTGATAGATTCATTTGGTGCATCTCTAATTACAAAAAGTACAAAAGGAATTCCTTTATCCCAGTCCTCTGAAAATCTTGACTAAAAGCCCTCAACGTGATCTTTAGAGTTTGATGCCTCCGATCTAATAATCCCTGTGATCCTGGATGGTACACAATGGATTTGAATTGTTCTATTCCTGAGCTATCCATAACTTCCTTTGATAATTTTGAAGTAAAATTCGACCCTTGATCTGATTGTATCTCTGTAGGTAATCTGTATCTAGTAAAAAGAAATGAGCAACTCTTCTACAATCCTTTTAGCTATGATACTGCATAATACAATGGCCTCTGGAAATCTAGTGGACACATCCGTTATGGTCAACAAATATTGATTCCCATTTTTTGTTTTAGGGAGGTGTCCTATACAATCAATTAAAAGCCTTGTCGAAGGTTCCTCAAATTTGGGAATCGGTATTGAGGATGCTGGTTTTATCACTGCCTGAGGTTTTCCAATACCTGATACATATGACATGTCCGGCAAAATTCAACTATGTCCTTATGCAGTCCAGGCCAATAAAAATGTTTTTGTATTTTGGCTTGAGTTTTCCTCACTCCCAAATGACCACCTACTGGTCAATACAGCTTGATGATTTTCTGCCCATTTCTCATCTGCCTGAACATGTGATGGTCTCCATTTCCTTGTGAAAATATCATTTTTGAAATAGTAATATTTTGGGTTACACCAAGATTCTTCTTCTGCATATGCTTTTTGATATAATTGCTTTAGTTTTTCATCTTTCTGTTGTAAGTCAGTTAATTTCTCTGAGCTAAAAATAACCACTTTGTCCTCCACATATTCTTACATTTTTTTTCCAACCAGTTGATCAATCGTGGTCTCTGATAATTGTATTTCAACTTCCTTATCTTTATTCTTTGATTTCTCCTTCTGCTTCAACTGTGGCTTTGTGACCTAATTATTATATATTCAGGAACAATCCTCAGTTATACTTCTTGTAGTACCTCAGTTTCCTGATTTTTCATTGACTTTTCAACCACAGTAGGCATCGCTCCCACCTGTGATCCAGTTATGTCATTACCAAGGACAAATTGTATTCCTGGAGCCGAGAGTTTCTCCAGTACTCCGACCACCACTTCTCCACTTTTCGCTGGACTCTTCAACCCTACTTTATAAATCACTTTATAAGGGTGGCATGGTGGCTCAGTGGTTAGGACTGCTGCCTCACAATGCTAGGTCTTACAAGGCCAGGAACCCGGGTTTGATTCCACCCTCGAGAGACTGTCTGTGTGGAGTTTGCACGTCCTCCCCGTGTCTGCGTGGGTTTCTGCTTGGTGCTGTGGTTTTGTCCCACAGTCCAAAAATGTACAGGTTAGATGGACTAGTCATGGGAAATGCAGGGTTACCAGGATAGGGTAAGGGGATGGGTCTGGGTGGGATATTTTTCAGAGGGTCGGTGTGGAATCATTGGGCCGAATGGTCTGTTTCCACACTGTCGAGATTCTGTGGAACTATGGAGCGCTTCTTGCATCACAATGAATTCCACATACTACCACTTTTTCTGGCAATATTTACATATCTCCTCAACTCTCACCATCAAAGATTGACATATTCATGTATCCCTTAAAATTTTAATTTGCTTACCTGCTCCTCCTGACATAACTCAGTAAACCTTACCCTCGCAAGTGAATATTTTAAGGAGATCTGGCACTTCTTTCTCAACCAACCCCTGATGAGGTTGTGCATTCTGGTGCAGCCCTTTAGCTTCTACATTCCTTTCTGTACCACTTCAACAAAATTCACTGGCTTTTCCTGTTTTCCCACATCCATCTTCCCAGTGCCTCTTCTAAACCATGAACACTGCAACTTCTTGTGACCCACTTTATTGCAGTGAAAACACCTCAACTTTTTTACTTCTCTTTCCCCCTCATGGATTTGTTTTTACCAAATGATGAGCTATCTTTACGATTTTCAATGAGATCTCCATTTCCCTTACTACCCGAGGATTTCTCTTGCCCCAACTTCTATCCTTCAGACCGAAATTGATGTCAGAAGCCAAACGTTGGTGTGTGAATCAACTCATAATCATAATCACCCCACCAGGATGGTCTCAGGGCTCTCCGTTCCTTCCTGGAGCAAAGGCCTGAACCGTCCCCACCCAGCACCACTGGGGTGGCCACGGGCACACACAGGGGCTGCAGTTATGTCTGTCACTTCGTGGGGTACGTGGAATATTCCTTGTTCCAGTCCTATATTGGCCCCCACCCACAACTCTTTCTCTGATACATTGATGATCTCGCCAGTGCTGCTTCCCTCTCTCGTCCAGAATTGGAGAAGTTCATCGACCTCACTTCAAATTTCTGCCCGGCTCTCACTTTTTGACCTGGTCTATTTCTGATTCCTCCCCTCCCATCCTCAACATCTCTCTTTCCATTTCTGGGCATAAACTGGCCACTAATATTCACTGTAGACCCGCTGACACCCAGAGCTACCTGACTATACATCCTTGCACCCTACTTCCTGTGAAGACTCCATTCCATTCTCTCAATTCTTCCGCCTCCGTCACATTCGTTCTAATGAGACCAACTTCGATAAGGGAGCCTCCGAAATGTCCACCTTCTTCCTCAGCTGAGGATTCCCCAGCAGTGTTGTCGCCGGGCCCTCAACCGGGTCTGACCCATCTCTCTCACTTCCATCCTCACCTCTTCTCTTCCCTCCCGCAACGGCAGTAGGGTTCCTGTTGTCTTTACCTACCACCCCACCAGCATCCACATCCAGAAGATCTAACAGCACTATTTGAAAAAGAAGCAGGGTGTTAAGCCACATAACTTGTTCATTGTCACAGCTCTGCTCGTGGGAGGTTGGTGAGAGCAAATTGGTGCTGTGTTTGCTGCACTGCAACTGTGACTGCAGTTCAGAAGGTATATCATACATTGGAAATCTATGAACGGTTTTGGATCCATTATCTAAAGAAAGAAACACTGAAGGCAGTCCAAAAGGTTCGGACTATTACCAGGTATGGAGGAGCAGTCTTGAGAAAAGGTTGAGTAGCTTGCTTCTGGACTCATTGGAATTTAGAAGAATGAGAGGTGACATTATTGAGACATACAAAATTCATGAAAGACTTGACAGGAGAGATGCAGAAAGGTTATTTCCCTTTGTGAGAGAGTCTAGGACAAGAGGACATAATCCTCGGATAAAAGACCAAAACGAGGAGGAATTTCTTCTCTCAGAGGGTGATGAATCTGTGGAATTCTTTACCACAGCGGGCTGTTGAGGCTGGATTATTAAGTATATTGAAGGCTGAGACAGTCATGTTTTTAACCAGTAGGGGAACCAAGGGTTATGAGGAAAAGACAGAAAGCGGAATGGAGGATTATCAGATCAGCGTGATCTCATTGAACAGCTTGAATAGACTTGATGGTTTGAATGGCTTACTCCTATTCGAGCATCTTAGTGTCTTTGATGGCTGTAAAGTCCTTAGTCCTGATACTGCGAAATACAAAACGTTTCTTTATTTCTTTAAGTATCTACACACTGCGGACATAACAAACGCCTGAGTGTTGGTTTGAGATTTGGAATTACTCAACACCTCAGCTAGACACCAGAGAACTTTTAATCCTCTACTATGCCTTATATCTTTCTCTTCAATAGTTGAGCGGCATTTCAAATTCTGCACATTCTCGGGAAGAATGGTTACCTTTAGGTTCTTGCATGAGGAAGTTCCAGGCAGGGTGAGGTAAACCCATTTACCTGTGATTGTACCACTTGGCATAGCCAGAGTACCAGTCTGAGGAGCCAGAGGAATGCCAGCTAGCAACATGATGAAGCTACACAGACCAGACAAGTGCTTTTATGGGGTTGCAGTAAATCTCTGGCTGGCGAGCTCAAAGTTACCTCGACAATTCCGGCAGCAGTGTGGTTGAAGTCTGGAAAAACCACTGCTTCATTAACACTCCAGTTCCTCATTGCTCCACGCTCAGAAAGCATTTACTTTCAATTTTGTGCTAATGATTGCAGGAAAAACATATCACAGTTCAGAAGTGCAAGTTCACAAATGTTTGCACTTCCAGACTTAATAAGTACTTCAGAGCAATCAGGAGCTAGTTTGTTCGCCTACTAAATACGATAGCAATTTTCAACAGGGATTGATGGTGTATAAAGACCTGGCACACTGGAGTTGATCAGTTGAGATATAGTCAGTAATACTGAGAACTGAGGGAGGGGCTGCTGAGTGACAGAGATGGAGTAATTAGTTAAGGAACAGTCAGTAATTTAGATTCCTGGGTGGAGAGATTACAGATGGCAGACTCTTCCAGGGTTCTGAGTGAAGTAGGCTGTGGCAGGGTATCTGGTAGAATTGGATGGAATATTCAGTGAAGCCTAACTCAACATTGGGAGCATCTTGCTACATAGAATCATACAATACAGAAGAGTCCCTTCAGTCCATCAAGTCTGTGCCACCAAAGCTACATAAAATCTACACGAGTCCCACTTTCCAGCACTAGGCCCGTAGCTTTAAATGTTACGACACTTCAAGTGCTCATCCAAGTACTTCTCAAAGGTTGTCAAGGTTTTCCGCCTCAACTACTTTCTCTGTCCATGCATTCCAAACACCACCACCCTCTGGGTGAAAAAAAATGTTTCCTCAAATCACCTCTAAATCACCTCTTGCACCTTGGAAAAAAGAATACCAGCATGGACTATTTTCTGAACGGTGAGAAAATTCATAAAGCCGAAGTACAAAGTGATCTGGGAGTGCTAGTACAGGATTCTCTAAAGGTTAACTTGCAGGTTGAGTCTGTGATTAAGAAAGTGAATGGAATGTTGTCATTTATCTCAAGAGGGTTGGAATATAAAAGCAGCGATGTGCTTCTGAGACTTTATAAAGCTCTAGTTAGGCCCCATTTAGAATACTGTGTCCAATTTTGGGCCCCACACCTCAGGAAGAACATACTGGCACTGGAGCGTGTCCAGCGGAGATTCACACGGATGATCCCTGGAATGGTAGGTCTAACATACGATGAACGGCTGAGGATCCTGGGATTGTATTCATTAGAGTTTAGAAGATTGAGGGGAGATCTAATAGAAACTTACAAGATAATGCATGGCTTAGAAAGGGTGGACGCTGGGAAGTTGTTTCCGTTAGGTGGGGATACTAGGACCCATGGGCACAGCCTTAGAATTAGAGGGGGTCAATTTAGAACGGAAATGAGAGACATTTCTTCAGCCAGAGAGTGGTGGGCCTGTGGAATTCACTGCCACGGAGCGCAGTGGAGGCCGGGACGTTGAATGTCTTCATGGCAGAGATTGATAAATTCTTGATCTCGCAAGGAATCAAGGGCTACGGGTAGAGTGCGGGTAAGTGGAATTGAAATGCCCATCAGCCATGATTAAATGGCGGAGTGGACTCGATGGGCCGAATGGCCTTACTTCCATTCCTATGTCTTATGGTCTTAAACCTCCTGCCTTTCACTTTAAAACTATGCCCCCTTGTATTGACCCTTCAACTAAGGAGAACAGCTATTTTCTAACAACCCTGTCCGTGCCCCTCATAATGTTGTACACCCTGCTCCAAAAAAACACAACCTGAGCTCATCCAGCCTCTCTCCATTGCTGAACTTCTCTGTTTCAAGCAATATCTTGGTGAATCTCCTCTACACCCTCTCCACTGCAATCACATCCTTCCTACAGTATGGTGACCAGAACTGCACACAGTACTCCAAATTTCCACAGTACTCTAACAAATTGCTGTTCGGCTCCGACATAACCTCCCTGCTGTTGTAATCTATGCATCTCTTATGCTTTGCTGAGCAGTGAGGTGAGTTTCTTGCAAGGCAGCAATGTGTTGCTGTTTGAGGAAGATTGTTTTCTGTTCAATGCATTATTAATGCCTCAATCGGCCACGTTAGTAAGCAGCTTCCTACCTTACCAAACGTGCAGAGCAAACTTGGTGTCAAGAATTCTTGACGTAAAAGTGCTGCTGTCAGACGAGAGGTAATGGTGTCGAAAGGGGACCATTGTATGATCATAGTTGGAATGGTCATCTCAGATAACTGGTGCTGGGGAGGCAAGTTAGGCTGGTGCAGGTGTGTTTGGTAGGGACCTGGTGAGGTACAAAACCTATGGGGCTTACTGGAAGAGATACCAGGAAGGGAATGTAGATGAGCAGGCTGGAAGTCGCTGACTAAAGAGCGCTCACTGTTGCTTCCATTGTGGTGGTGATCATAAATGCACAGTGGTGAAGAAAATGACTGCAACCTGCTCAGAGTGGGCAGCATAAATGTCTTGGCCTCTGAGGGAGGAAGCTGCAAGATCCACCGATGTGAGGACCTTTAAAGGGAAACAATATTACATGCACACCCAGCCTTTACACAGACCCACAGAGTCCCAAAACCCTGGTGATCTCAATCCAGTAGCCCCTGTTTCCTGTGAACCTCCTTGCTCCAGACATCACTAACCATCTTATTCACAGCTAAACATTTGGACACATAGGGCAGGGAGGGAATAGTGCTGCTGTCGGACGAAGGGTAATGATGCCAGTAGGACCCATTCCCCTCTGTAAGCCTTGTTTCTCTAGCTTCCAGATGCTGCGGCAGGCTCGCAACACAGACATTGATCCCTGCTGCATCCTGTATGGGCATGAAGCCATGCATTAGGTTGGCATAATTACATCTGGGCCTGCAGGGAGGTTCAAATGTACACATGAAAAGGTGGAAGAATGACGTTTATACACATATGATCCTTAAGATACGGTGGCACTGTCACCTGTAGCTTCAAAGTGCCCTCAGTACATTTTCTCCTTCCTCCCCTTTCCACTAAGTCTTAGTGTTGCTCCTGGTTCTGCAGCTGGGGTGAAAGGAGCCTGGTCCGCTGTGGAGACCTTAGGAGATTTGTTCAGGCGACCCCAGAGGTGCTTAGGTCTGGAAGTCCCAGACATGCTGAAAGTCGTCTTGTTAGAAGCAGCTGAACCCTCCTCAGTATGAGTCAGAGAGGGCAGGCAGGGTGGAGGTGGAGGCCCTGACCACCTCTGGAGTATCTTGAGAGGAAAATTCTGAGTGGCCCTGTGTGTGATTCTTCCACCATCTGGTACCTCCTGGTATTGCCCTGTCTCCTCATGAGGAGGGGCTACCTTGCAATGTGCGCCAGGTTCCCTGCGCACCCCCCCCAACTTTGATCCTGAGCACCAGTGGCTGGGACGCTGGAGTGCACGTCGGACACCTCTGCAGCAGACCCTGGGGATGCTGGGTCTGGCTCTCTGCAGCAACCAGCAACACATCCATAGAGGCAGGCAGACAGACAAAGGATATACTACACTGCTGCGGCTCCTGAGCAATGAGGACCGTTGTGTCTCACATCCCTTTCTGCGGCTCCTGCTCCTCCCTACGTATGTGAGTGAATCCCAAAGGGTCCTCTCCTGCCTGGGGCAGAGCAAGCACCTCACAGTGACAGTGACCTGAGGCATTTCTTCCTTAGCCAGCTGCAGAATGGTTGCTGTGATATTTTCAAAGATTGGGTTCTGTGCATTCAAAGCATAATGTTCCCATCGAAGTGTCATTATCCAGACTTGGGTGGGGGGAGGGAGGGGCGGGGGGGTCGCTGCAGGAGGCAGCCTTGCCAATGCCTCCCTCTGAGGCAACAGTATACTCATCTTTAGAGGTTGAGGAGGTCGTGTCTGGAGATTTAGGGTGTTTCACTGTGGTGGAGGGAGAAGTACTGGCTGTACCTGCAAGACAAAAAAGAGTTTGCAATGAACGAACCTGTTGGCGGGGCTGATGAAAAGTTATGGAATGAAGAGTGGTACTTGGTTGATGAGACATAGATGTCCCAGCATCACCATTGGAGCAGTCCCACCCTTCCCCAGCCCGGGCCAGGATTCTTACCTTACTTCGAGTGAGGAGCTCAATGTCAAGTAGTCGTCCATCCATACAGAGTTGTACAGCACGGAAACAGATCCTTCAGCCCAACTCGCTCTACTCTGTGATAGTAGGAACTGCAAGATGCTGGAGAATCTGAGATCACAAGGTGTAGAGGTTCAGAAAGAAGGGTCTAGGGCCGAAACATCGGCCTTCCTGCTCCTCTGATGCTGCTTGGCCTGCTGTATTCAACCAGCTCTACACCTTGTTATCTCTCGCTCTACTCTGTTATGGGCTATCGTCTCCTATAACGAGAAAAAGGGAGAGATTGTATGAGAGGAAAGTGCGTGGCATAGTTTTTGCTGCTGGTGCAGGTGGGCAGAAGGTGGTGAGACGTTCCAAGACAGTGAGAAGGAAATGCAGACTCCGTGCAGTGGTAGTGGTGTCCGAGGCTCTTGGGAAGGATTGCGAGAGCGGATGGGGAAGATATTGCAGGCAACGGTTGAGAGTGGCAGAGCATGTGTCTTTGGGGGAGGTGGGTGCCGTAGCAGGGACAGAATGAGTGTGAAGTGGCCGAGAGAAGAGTGTAGCACTTAGCTGGGCACAGTGGAGAAGATCATTCACCTTCTTACTGCATTGCTGACCTGTTCCTCTCCACCCTGGATACAGCGTGGATCTGAGTGCAAGTTTGGACCAGGCTGGCATGTGGCACAGCCTGGCACAGTCTCCTGTGCCACTCCTCTTTCCTTTTTTACCCCCTCCTTTCCACCAACTCCTCAGCTAGGACCTCCAGGTCCCCATTGGAGAATTATGGTGCCATCTTCCCTTTCTCCGACATGTTCAGATTCCGTCCTGGACCATGCAAGGCAGTTTCGCAATGCCAGTGCATGACCAGCAGCCGGGGGTATCGTCTTTCGACAGACATCCAGTGAGTGGCGAGTCGTTCTGGGGATGACCCTTGGTAACATGGTTATGGAATCAGGCGTGAGTGGTGCCAGTGGAGTAAGTAGTTACTGAGGAAGGTTTGGTGAGATTGAGCTGGACCTCTCGACAATAATCCCCCTGATGATCTCAATGAAACGCACACTCGGCTAAAGTAAGTAAGATTCAGCCCTGACTGTGAGAGAGCGCTCAATAGACATTGGCGGAGACACAGTCATAGTGGCACCGGGAAAGAGTTACTGATTGCGTTGACAGTTTAAAAAAAGGTGAAGTCAGCATAATCCCAGAGGATCAGGGGGCTGCTCGGTGAATTTAGTCTGAGGGTCACCACACCTCGTGCAAGGGGCAAGGCTGAGAAGGTGGGACCTTCATGGTGACCTCAGCTGGTATGGGAATTGAACCCATACTGTCAGCAGCACAAAGCAGCCTTCCAGACAAACCAGCATATTGACAGTACGAGGGAACTGCTTTGACACTCGTAACGATACAGTTATAACATGGAGTGGTTCAATCCTCAAGTCTTCAAAGCTACGTGTATGAATAGAGTTCCTTCGCATTATATACCTCATTAAATCCCCACAACCGTCCAACCGCAGCACTTATCTACATCTTTAAGCCAGTAAAATTTCCTAAGGGACTTCATAGGAGAATTATCAAAGAAAATTCGATACCAAGCTATGTAAGGAGATATTCAAGCTGATGATAAAAAAAAGCTTGATCAAAGCAGTATGTTCAACGGGAGTTTTAAAGGAATAAAGAGAAGAAAGCCGCTAAGATTCGGCGAGGGATTTTCACTGCTGAAGCAGCTGAAGATATGGTCCCCAAAGGTGGAGTGAATGAGCTGGAGGCCAGACTTAGAGGAACGCGGAGGTCATGGAGAGTTGTGGAACATTTCAGGGCGAGGGTGAGGCAAAACCCATGGAAGGATTAGAAAAATAGGTTGAGACTTTTAAAACAGAGACAAGTGTTTGACCAGAGTTTCTGTAGGGCATGGAGAGCAGAGGTTTGGAAAGTCTCACGTTTATGGACGATCAAGGCAGGCTGGCCAGGAGTGGGTTTCTGGAGTCATGGGTAGAGGTAACAAAAGATGCAGATGAAGGTTTCAGTTAACAGATGAGCTGCATGGATAAGGACCTGGTTGGCAGACAGCAAGCAGAGAGTTGGAATAAATGGGTCCTTTCAGAATGGCAGGCAGTGACGACAGGGGTGCTACAGGGTTCAGTGCTGGAACCCCAGCTGCTCACGATATACATTAATGATTTGGACGAAGGAATTGAATGCCATTTCTCCAAATCTGTAAATGACACCAAGCTGGGTGGCAGTATGTGCTGTGAGGAGGATGCTAAGAAGCTGCACGGTGACTTGGACAGACTGGCTGAGTGGGTAAATACTTGGCAAATGCAATATAATGTGGATAAATGAGAGTTATCCACTTTGGTCACACAAACAGGAAGGTTGAGGAAAAGGTGAGTTGAAAGAGACCTGGATGTCATGGTGGAACAGTTGCTGAAGGTTGGCACGCAGGTGCAGCAGGCAGTGAAGAAAGCTAATGGCATACTGACCTTCATAGTGAGAGGATTTGAGTACTAGAGTAAGGATGTCATGCTGCAGTTATACAGGGCCTAGGTGAGGCCACAGCTTGAGTATTGTGTGCAGTTTTGGTCTCCTAGTCTGAGGAAAGACATTCTTGCTATTGAGGGAGCCCAGTGAAGGTTCACCAGACTGATTCCCAGGATGGCAGGACTGACATATGAAGAAAGACCGGATTGGCTGGGCTTGTATTTGCTGGAATTTAGAAGAATGAGGGGGGATAGATAGAAACGTATAAAACCCTGATAGGACTGGACAGGGTAGATGTGGTAAGAATGTTCCCAATGTTGGGGAAGTCCAGAACAAGGGGTACAGTCCAAGAATAAGGGATGAGCCATTCAGGACTGAGATGAGGAAGACTTTCTTCACTCAAATTCTCTCCCACAGGAAGCTATTGGGGCCAGTTCATTAGATATATTTAAGAGGGATGTGGCCCTTGCAGCTAAAAGAGTCAAGGGATGTAGGGAGAGTGCAGGAATGGGATACTGAGATTGCGCGATTAGCCATGATTGCTTTGAATGGTGGTGCAGGCTTGAAGGGCCAAATGGCCTACTCCAGCACCAATTTTCTATGTTTCTATTGTTACCAGGAGATGCTTATAATAGCATGATCAGGAAGTCACCTCAAGGGTAAGTGCCACACCAAGGGGGTGAAAACGCTGTGCACTCTCAGACAATTGCCAGAAAGAGGAAAAGGAGTCGATGTGGAGGGCAACAAAGGAATGGACTTTCCAATATTTCAAATTGTCCAAAGAAAGTTCTGCGTGCCCAATGTCACAACAGCAATGTGATCATTTAAAAACCATCAGGGTGAGGTGCAAATGGATGTTGCATTCTGTTTGAGAAAACACACTACTCATTTTTGAAGGATGTCACAAAGGGGGATAATGTAGCTGAGAAATAGGAGAGAGGGTGCAGGGTGGGTCATAAAGTAAACTCTCCCTGCCCTCAACCAAGCTAACAGCGTCGAAGTAGGAAAGGAAGCTGTTGCATGTGGCTCTCTGACTACAACGGGATTGTGGCTTCACTGAGAGCCATTTTGACAATGACGGAGCAGAAACCCAATTAGAAAGGTTCACAGTGAGCCCCAATGAGATGGTCACATGTTCTGGAGATGACAAAATGTTCAAAGACTTAGGGGCGGACTTATTTGATGCCCCTCCATTCTGCACCCTCCATTCTATTTCTCATCTGCATTTTGTCCCTCTGTGACATGCTTCAAAAAAATGTGTATTTTGTGCACAGAATGCAACACCTATTTGTGTCTCGCTGTTTTTAAGGGATCAGTTTGCTGTTGTGACACTGGCTACGCAGAACTTTCCTTGGTAAATTGGAAATACTGAAAAGTCCATTGCCTTTGTTGTGCAACATAAAATCCGATTGCTAAGAAGAGAGGTTGGGGATGGAGCAGTAGTTTGCAAAAGTGAAGGCATTGAGGATTAGTGTTTTTGAGGAGGAATGTGATGAGAACAGATGTGTAGGTGAGAAGGACATTAACTCAGGAGACAGTGAACTGTTAACAGGATCGGTCAGCAGCAGAATGAGGTATTGGGAGCAGGAAGTGGGTCTTAAGGAGCCTCGAGAGCTCCTCACATTTAGAGTTGACGGGTGTGGAGGAAATCATAAGGCACTAGATAAATTAAAATTAGTTCTTCTAGATCTGTCTGTTTTATCTTGACTATTGTTCAGGGGAATGATGGCCAAGGGAATATGGTACCCGGGAATGAGTGCATTAAATAGTCCTGCACAATAGCTAACTCCCACACTAAGTGCAGACCTGATTGGTGTTTGTGCTGAGTTCCTGGAACTGGCCTTTATACCTTTTGCATGCTTGAAGGTTGTAAAGAGAAAGCTGGGAAAAGAAAAGAGATGCTGATCTCTCTGTGACATCATTTCCTCATGGCTGCTCTTTGGCTCAGTTTAAATTGCTGTTGTGTTCAGGCCTGCTGATGGGAAATGAACAAAGTGTTCAGGAGAAGGAAGTGGCTCCAAGTGCGGCTTGCCCACACTATTGAATGGGCACAATTACAGTGTTGCTGGGCTGTCTTATTGGCAGCAGTTCCCACACAGTCTGAAATGCTCTATCGCTTCAGCGTTTCACAAATGTAATCATCGTCAAACTGAGCCTCTTATATTGAAGGGGCACGTCTTCACCACAGAGGGTACAAGCCAATTATCCCTGTGGATTGGCAGGGTGATAATTACAGTATTCCAACTACATGGCTCACACTATTCGGATGTAGCTCAATGTCTAATTTCCTACTGTATTTTAATGTGCATTTTAATCAGGTCAGGGACCGTGAGGGGTAATGTGACATTCCCATGTTTAAAACTTACTCAAGTTGTCTCTTTTAATTGTATTTTACTTTAGCTTACATTTTGTTAAAAATCTTGTGCCAGTCTCCTGTCCTCTACACTTTTCCTGCTCCTTTGACCTGTCTGTGCTGGTAGAATATTTAATGGTACCATCACCCTGTCTGAAAGAAAGAGAGTCTTGTATTTATACAGCACCTTTCATGATCTCAGGACATTCTAAGGTGCATTATAGACAATTAAGTATTGTTGTTTGTTATATATAGCAGCTAACCAGTACACAGTAACATCCTATACACAGTAATGTTATAATGACAAGCTAATCCGTTGTATGGATGTCAGTCAAGGTATAATATTAACCAAGCTGTGGGATAGCAGCTTTTCTGTCCTTTCATGTTTTTCCACAAAATCTTTTAAGTACAACTGAGAGGGCAGAGTTGAACGTTATATTGGAAAGACAATATAGCATCCCCCGATCCTATACTGAACGGTCAGCCCAGATCTTGTTCTTTAACCTCTGAAGTAGGACTTGAGCCTGCAGCTCCTGGAACCCTGTTACAGCCATTCAGTTCTGAGCAATGCTTTCCCAGCAAATCAATAACCCAGAACTTTATCCTTCCCTCAGTGTTTTGCTTCAGTTCTCTCATGGGATATGGATTTTTCTGACTGGTCCAGCATTTATTGCCCACCCTAATTGCCCTGGAGAAGGCAGTAGTGAGCTGTCGTCTTAAACCGCTGCAGTCCTTGATGTGTAAGGACACCCACAGTGCTGTTAGGGAGAGAGGGTTCCATGCTGTTGACCCAGCGACACTGAAGTAATGATGATATATTTTCCAAATCAGGGTAGATCTAGTCCTTCTAGGTAGGAGTCATGGGTTTGGAAGATGCAGTCTAAGGAGCTTTGGTGAGTTGCTGCTGTACATCTCATAGGTGGTACACACTGTGCTACTGTGCATCAGTGGTGGAGGAAGTACATAGATCCCAAAATAACAATTAGATAAATGCATGTATGATTTATTTTAGTGATGAGGTAAATATTGAGCAGATCACTTGGAAAACTTGTTTGTCCTTCTGGAAATTGTTCAGTTGGATTCTTTTCATTCACTTGGGGGAGCAGATGATATCTCAACCAAATCGCAGTTTAATATCTCAACTAAAAGACAGTACCTTCAAGGTTGCAACTCTTGTAATTTCTTTAAGCCACTAAAAGGATGGGTGCATGCTGGCATGTGTTGTCCTAATTGTTCTTTCGAAAGTGATTGTGAGCTGCCTTCTGGAACTGTTACAGTCTGTGCAGTGTAAGTGTACTTTCACTCTCAGCTTGATATAATTGAATAGCTTGCTAGGTCATTTAAGAAGGCTGTTAAGAGGCAACTATATTGCTGTGGTTGTGGAGTCACATGCAGGCAAGATTGGATAAGGATTGCAGATTTCTTTCCTAATGGACATTAGTGAAGCAGAGAGGTTGCTTGACAATCTGGCACTTACGTGGTCCCTGTTGCTAAAACTAGCTTTTTAATCCCAGTTTTATGCATTAATTCAATTTAAATTTCCCCATTTGCCATTGTGAGATTTGAATCCAAACATCAGCCTGGGCCTCTAGATTATTAGCCTAATAATATTACTACTGTGATACATTCTTCAGGATGGTGCTAACATGTCAGCCTGGATTATAGGTTTAAGAGTCTGAACTAGACTTGAATTCTTAATTTTCTGAATGAGAAGGGAAGACTGCTACCTTCAAGTGATTATTGACACCCCATTGTGAAGAAATTTAAGACTGGTGAAGATCCCAGAGATAGAATGATTGACGTTTGCTGCATTGGGCTACAAAGGTGCAGTGTAGATTAGCAAGCACAGGGTTTAAGGAGCAAGTGAGATAGGATACAGTTAGTAGTTGAACAAGTTAGAACTTAGGGTGGGTTCTGGATAGAAATCCAGCAAGGGAGGTATTGGAAAATGGAGTATCAAGTGAGGAGAACATGCATTAGTGTTCAAACATTATCAGTCCACCAGAGTCCTATAAACTACTAAGTTTTAATAATATTCCATATCCTACCTATCTGTATTATTCATTCCATGTTAGTCTCTACTTCAGTGGTGCATTGCTAGTTCATATTTTTATCTCAATCATTCCAGTCCTCACTATACTAATTAATATTATTACTCCTACCATTCAAGTATACCAGTATACAAAGAAGACAGTAAGCTGTCCTAAGCTCAACTCATTGCAGTCATGATCAACAGACAATAAAGAATCAGTATAGAATCATAGAATGGTTTACAGGACAAAAGGAAATCATTCAGCCTGTCATCTGTGTCAGCTCTATCTTGGAACTACTTTTCCTGTCCTGCTCCCTATCCGTCCCCCGCAGCCCTGCAAACTCTTTCTGTTGGGATAATTGTGCATTTCTGAAGGGAAGTGGACAATTAAACTTGCTGCATTGAATCCTCATATCACAACGTCTAGAGATTCCTATCTCTGGAATCTTGACCTGCCTTTTTCCCATGATATGTTAGTTAATGCTGGGTAGTAATATTCTCTCCTCTAACTCAAAAAGTTAAGAGTTTAAATCCCAGTGCACTCACAGGCAATGCATTCCAGATTTTAACTTCTTGTTCTGTATAAGAGTTTTTCCTAATATCATGTCAGATCTAGTTCTTTTGCCAGCTGCTTTAAATTGGTGTTCTTTGGCTCTCAACCCTTCCGTCATTGAGAACAATTTCTCCCTTCCAACCAGATTTCTCATGATGTTGAAAGCCTCGATCAAATCTCCTCTCAACCTACTCTTTCCAAAGGAGAACAGCCCCAGCTTCTCCAGTGTAGCCACGTAAGGATGAGGATTTCCCAAATCATATTATTATGCGTTACCTAGAGGATAAGATGCGTAAGCAGTTGAAGCACTTTAAGCTTATGTTCATAAAGCATATTGGGGTAATCGTTGCAAAATCATCAGAGCTGTGCTATATTTTAGAGGTGGTATTAGAACCAGGACTGCACTAGATTCGGAATCACACCAGATGCACTGTGTCTCTCCATCAATGTGCTATTTGCTGTCAGGATACCCACTCAAAAGATGGTCGAGCAGCATGCAACTCACCTTTGGCTTCTTGTGAAGCAGGTAGCACAATGATGGCTACACCACTAGTTCACTGAACTTCCTTCAGTAACTAGTGAAAGACTGAAGTTAAAGGCAAGAAGAGGTTCCGTATCTGTAATAATTTAGATCATGTGAAATTTTGAAATCATTGAAAAGATTCCTGCTGTGCACATCAACTAAATATCCCAAAGGTGGTTCTCAGCACAGCAAGTTCATCCAGTGAGCAACAGACTGTTGGATCTCATGCCTGACTTGAGTTGAGTTAACTGATCTCATTCAGAGGAACAGGAGATTATTAAATTGCTTACAACACAAAAAATTTAAACCAGCGTTCCCTGATCACTACTTAACCATCCCCACCCTAATGGAAATGTAGATCTTTAACTCAGCTATGAAAACCCAATGGTTAACAAACCCCTTGACTCACTGGAGGGGCTCACATGCCCAGCAATATTCATGGATAAAGAGGTGGAAAGTGAGACATTAGAACAAAAAGTGATCATTTATGATGACAAAACATTTGCACTAATGAGCAAAGCAATGCTTTAATGAGTGCCACAAGCCATGGGACTCTGATAGTGAATGTGGTTGGGAGCAAAATCATTTTACACTTGACCATAAACTGTAATGATTAATGCAATTGCTACATGAAAGAGGAACTGCCCCAAAATCTGAAGGTTGAAAGTAACAGATGGTGCATCGCTGACTCACACAGATTGGAAAGGTCCCAGGATCAATGCTTGAGTCTGTTTTGAATCTGCTCGTTTCACCTGAGTGTATTTGAAAGCAATACAATTGATGTATATGTATGTGCCAATTTGTATGTACATGAGCATTCATGAGGGTGTGTCGTGTTGTGTGCACATGTACGGCACATGCACACACAAGTTTTAGTGTACCCATATTAATGGCTACAATGTGCCTGGCATGTGTGAGTACATGCATGGGTTTAAATGTTTCCTTGTGTGATTGTGCATGACTGTACTGATGTCTGTGCATGTTGGAAGCCGACAGCATTTGGTTTAGGTGTAGTTGCCTTCTCACTGACTGCATTCAAACCTGAAGTTGGCCAGTGATGAAGAGAAGTGGGGTTTTGTTGTTTGTCATGGAACCATACTACAGCAGCAGAGAAGGGATGGAGAGAGAAACTTTGGAAGAAAAATTTCAATGAGAAATTGGTTCACCGTCACTTGTTAGTTGAACATGAGAACAGGTGAATCTGAGTCTGAGCACATAAAATGGGTATTGACAGCAGTCTACTGCTGAGCAATGAAGTTGCTGTAACTGAAAGATCATGTTGTTCATTTCATTAACTTAGTGCATGAAATTTCACAATCTTTGTTCCATTTTGCAGATTCATTTGCATTTTTCTTTCTTTAATGTTCATTGCATCCATTTGCCATTCATGTAGCCACTCATGTAATCATCATTCCATTCTTCCCACCAGAGCCAAACGGGACACAGCCCTCCTCCTGCCTACACACCCATGTCAGGAGTAAGTATTGAACATCCTGTACCAGATAAACTCAACTCAATAAGAGGTGTTCATCGAAACCATTCAGAATCAGTAAGAGTTGCTCTTTCTTTATTATTTGGAGGAATTAACAGATGAGTCCACTACTACATAGTGACACACCAAAGCGGAGGCAAAAACAGTTTTATAAAAAAAAAGTCATTCTTGGAAAATGAACATGCTGGTCCTACTAGACCTCCATTTTGAAATATGCAAGATGTTTCAGATCAGTATGTCTCGCCAAGAATTTTACTGGCTTTTCCTTCTGGAAGGTGGGCTGTCCCTCATGTTGAGATCGTCCTCATGCCTGAAGACCTATCATGTAAGGAGCTTAGTGGAAACGAAGCAAATTACAATGAGGCAAGAACGATCCAAGCAGTAGCTCAACCTTTGTCCTGTCACAGAGGTACAGACAGCTAGTGCAAAGGTTTGCTCAAAGAGGACCTAGCCTCTTGCTCCAACAGTGAAATGGTGTTGGGCACAGGGGCAGGGCCGAAAGAGAAGGAAGTAGATGTGGAACTGGAACTGAATCTATAAAGTTATTGAATAATGAAGAAATATCCAATTTGAGCCTCACAATTATATCAAACTGGTTGGGTTTATATCATCCATTTTCATGATAATGCATTTTCGCTTCATTTAGATCCAAAAATAAATGAATTGAAAATAACTTGGAAGCTGAAACTTTCCTTCTCAGACCATTGTTTCTTTATTTGCATGCATAATCTTTTGGTAGAATGAAATATAGACAGTATATAGATGTCAGCAGGAGTGAACAATACTATATGTGCTGGATAATATTATACAGCAGACTGCAACATGGCACAGAGTAGTGAAGCATTGTGCAATACAAGGCAATAGTGAAGTTCTATCCAACAGAGTGTTTTAGTGTTGGGCAATACAGTGCAGTGCAATATATGTAACGCACATTGTACCTGTTCTGTTGATGTTGAATGGGACACGATTTTTGGGGTTGGGGCGGCGGGATGGAATAGTAGGTGTCTTTACTGTGCACCCAACATGTGCAGCTCCTGCCACATGTTAATTATCAATCTGCAAATATGCTGCAGCACAACAGCCTCCCCATGTTGAAAGAGATCTGCCCTCCATGGCTAGAGATAATAGGTACTGCAGATGCCGGAGAATCCGAGATAACAAGGTGTGGAGCTGGATGAACACAGCAGGCCAAGCAGCATCAAGCAGCTTCCTGACTTAAAGGGATGACCAGCAGACTTTATATCACACCAGTGCTATACCTATTGAGACATGAAGTGTGTTGTTTGACATTTTCACTCTATTTCTGGAATCAACATGCCTCATTACAAAGAATACAGACTTCACAAAAACAAGAAAATTCCTGCTGTTATATTAAAGAATTATAAAAACTAAACGGCATCATAACTTACTTTTAGAGTTTTTGACCTTGTGCAATCCTTCCCCTGCTCCTCTTTGGGCCTATGAAAGGACATAATGAGCTTTGATAATATAGACAGGGTATTTAAAAGAGAAGTCTGTCGTTTTCACACAGCCACATGTTTGAAGAACAAGTTCAGAACAGTTTGAAAAGGAGCAGAAGGGATCCTTGACTTTATAAACAGAGACAAAGGGTGGGATCTTATAGGGGTATCAGCGACATAGGCTTTGGGGAGATATGTGCTAGAAATGGATAGGAAATCCAGCAAAGACAGTCTCAACATTGGGAGCAGCTTGCTCCATTGTTTATGCTTTGCATGAGCAGTATAACAAGTTACCAATTAGGAGGGACTGAGTTCACTAAAGCCTAACTGACCTACCAGGGTGACACAGTAGGTTAAGGATGTGTACTGCCCAGAGCTGCAAAGGTAGGAGCATTAGCACAGTTCCCCAATCCCATAAAAAGGTTATTGGGAATGAAAATTCATCCCTAGCTTCAGTACAGCAGCTGCATCGCTGTCAGACTAGCTACAGAAAATAATGGTAGTATGAACTGAATAATGCCACACTGTTTTCAGAAAGCTGAATGCTATTTCAACTACTGAGGCTGTACTTACAGTTCCAAACTTTAAACAAACATTTAAAGTACCCATCAATGCAAATAATATCAGGATATGGACTGCTGTCCTGATGAGTCCAGAATATAGAGCTCAATCTGGTACTTATAAAATAAAATCGAACATCAGAGGTGGTATTGCACAGTAGAGAAGGAAGCCCTTCATGTATTGCTGGCTGTCAAACATTTTGAGATTAATGTCATAAATGGGCACAGAGAGATGACAGTCTATACTGACCGCAACCCATAAAGTTTTGTGGCAAAGTTTAAGACCCAGAACGCCAGGCTGTTCTGTTGGTGCTTATTTCTTCAACCATACCTCTTAAAAATCATTCACATTGTCAGGATATGAAAAGTAATTACCTGGAACCTAAAGAGACCCAGTTAGAATTGAAAGATAATATTGACCGAGGTTAAGAGAATTTATGTGTGTGAGAGAGTGTGCTGTTGTTTTATATATTCAGCTCTTTTTCACTCACTGTAACGAAATAAGAATGGGTCTCATCTCATTCATCTGACAGAACAATGTATTACAACAACAGGTCAGAACCCAAAATATTGCGGGTATTTTTAGCCTGCAAGTCCAAAATGTATTTTTAAAAGAGGATCGCTATTGAGACAAAACAGTTGCAAGTATGAAAAGTTCTGCATAGACGGATGGGATGCAGTAGCTGCAGATAAGGAAGAAACTTCAAACAGACTGGACTGTGATTGAAAGTTAGAGGGACAACATGCTCCTGCCAAACAGCAAGCTGCCTTTTGGATTATGTCTCAAACTGCTCACAGGTTTTGTGTTTTCCCCTTTAAAGAACCACAAGGTCATGGGATTATAAAGTCAGTTTCAACTCTACTGGTGTGGAATAGTAAGACTGAATGTGTCTCAGCCTGAGTTTGAACGTTAACATGCTGTGAAAGTCATAGTTGAGCTATCTCCTAGTTACCCCTGTATTGCAAATAAAGATTTTCTCTCACTCTGGTGCTGCAAACATTTTTTTCCTCAAAAAAAAAATCAGGACCAGGGAACTTCAATCAACCTGCAAAACAAAGAATTTCAAAAATCTCAACTACCAGTGTCAATATGATTGGTAACCTTCACTGAACCTTCAACTATCCACTATTCCTGAATTCAGACTGATCATAATTTTTTTAAGACTCTAATCGTTTTAGCCTCTCTAATTTTGAGTCTGTGCTGTCCAATTAAGGATCTCATTGTATTAACGCTGGTTTCAATCGATGTTGAGGTTGATTTCTGATCAGATGGCAGGGAGGAAATCCCTCATTCAAATGTACTCATGTAGCCTTCCTAGCCCATACCTAATTAGTGCAAAGTTGGGAAGGCAGTGGTGTCCACACCCACCTGATTAAATGATCCCTTGCCTCAGGAGGGCATTGAATTCTGCCCAGTGTGACTGATAACTTGGGAACTCTTAAGTGGGTTGTGTTTGTATTATTTAGCACGTGAAATAATTAATTAATTCATGAAAGCCTGATTAAGTTGGCTCATTTTAAAACCTGAGTACATTTGGGTCTGGGAGAAGGGTATCTGCAAGGGAAGAGAACCTTTTTAAGTTTACTTTATTGAAACCAACCAAGGAGGTGGGGAATGAAGAAGAAGAGGTGGTTCGTCTCTCCTCACCCATAAGTTTGACAGTTTTGGGTATCCATCTTGAACAGTCATGAATTGGGGAACCTCGCCTGGGGTCTCATTGTAACAGAGATGCCAGTGTGTCCAAGGATTTCAAGGCAGGGAGATGGTGCCCACTATAACACCACCACCTATTGATAGGTGCATTTGGACATGGACTACTTCAGTACCTGAGGAGTCAGGAATGGTGATGAACATTGTGCAAGCATCAGGAAACATCCCCACTGCTGACTTTAGAACAGAGGGAACGTCATTGATGAAGCAGCTGAAGATGGATGGGCGTAGGTCACTAAGGAACTGCTGCAGAGATGTCCTGGAGCTGAGATGGCTGACTTTGATCAACCACAACCACCTCACTTTGTATGCAGAAAGACTCCAACCACTGGAGGCTTTCCGCCTGATTCCCATTACCTCTACTTTTGCTAGGCCTCCTCAATGCCATATTCATTCAGATATGGCCTGGATGTCAAAGGCAGTCATTCTCACTTCACCTCTGGTCCGCAGACCAGAGTGGTCAAAGTTGTGTTTTTTGAGGGCGTGTTTGATAATGGCAGGTATAAAAGGAAGAAGGACAGTGCTCAAAGAAAGATACTAGCTGACAATCTCAGCTACAGTGTGAGTCAAGGAGGGAAGTTGAATGGTCAGCATTTTGGTGGGATTAGTGTCAGGGGAGCAGGAGGTGGATCTCATAGGCAAGAGGAAAGTGGAGAGGGCATTAGGGAGGTGGGATTAAAACAGCTAAAAATAGTTAAGTTCAGATCTACACCAGAAGGTATCTTTTGAAGGACATTTGCCCTGATGAGCTGAAGAAAACAGGTGCACATAGGGTCACAATATTCGGGTCTCAATAAAGAACTCTGTCATATTGGGCTCACAGTACCCACCACTGGTAGGTCATGGCTGAAGTAGTCCATTGCCAATCCTCCTCCTTACGCTGAGTCTAAGGGAGTATCTAATTAGAAAGGACGGACCACTGTAGAGCCTTAACAAGAAGAGGGACTAATTTTACATCATAAGGTATAGTTTGTTGTTTAGTATCAGTAGGTACAATTAACATGAGTTAGGTCCATTACAACCATCAGAAGCCAGAGATGACAAATCTGACTCCTTCGGAAACTCATACAAGACTGCCTGATTTTCCAGCCAAAGGCAGTACTACACCATCAAATTCAATTGACCTACTACAATTTCAGCACGAACTCCTTCAGAAATATTGCCTTATAAAACAAAATCCGAGGGCTTGTTGTCAAAGATGAGACAAATGAAAAGGATTCAAGCATACAATTTGAAGTAAAAACAGTGATTATTTTATTATCCGTTCATTGGACGTGTGCATCTCTGGTTAGGCCTGCACTTATTGCCCATTGCTAACAGCCAACAACATTGCTGTGGGTCTGAGTCACATGTAGGCCAGACCAAGTAAGCCGAGTAGATTTACTTCCCTGCAGGACGTTCTTGAACCAGACCTTTTTTATGACAATCAGCAGTGGCTATGTGGTTGCGTTTAGACTAGCTTTTTATTAAACTCCTATTTCATTATTTGCCACGGTAAGATTTGAATCCATGTGCAGAGCATTGGCTGGGATTCAGGATTGCATTACTACTATGACACCACAACCCCATAGATACACCTGGACTCGGACTGCTTCTGAGGAGTTGCAAACGGTGCGGAACATTATGCAAGCATCAACAAACATCTCCACGTCTGGCCTTATGATGGAGGGACGGTCATTGATGAAGCAGCTGAAGACGGATGGGCCTCGGTCACTGAGGAGCTCCTGCAGAGATGTCCTGGAGCTGAGATTGTTGACCTTCATCAACCACAACCATCTTCTTTTGTATGCAGAAAGACTCCAGCCAGTGGTTTCCCTCTGATTCCCATTACCTCTACTTTTTCTAGGGCTCCTTAACACCATACTCATTCAAATGCAGTCATTGTCACCTCTGGAATTCAGCTCTTTTGTCCATATTTGAACCAAGGCTGTAATGAGGTCAGGAGCTAAGTAGCCCTGGCGGATCTCAAACTGGGCATCACTGAGCAGGTTATTGTTGAGCAGGTGCTGCTTGATAGCACCGTTGATGACACCTTCCATCACTTTACTAACGATTGAGAGTTGACTGGTAGGGTGGTAATTTGTCTGGTTGGATTTCTTCTGCTTTTTGTGTACAGGACATACTTGGGCAATTTTCTACATTGTTGAATAGATGCCAGTGTTGTAACTGTATAGGAAGACCTTTGCTAAGGGAGTGATAAGTTTTGGAGCACAAGTCTTAACTACTACTGCCAGAATACTGTCACGGCCTATAGCTTTTGCAATATCCAATGCCTCCAACTGTTTCTTGATATCACATGGAGCAGATCGAATTGGCTGAAGACTGGCACCTGTTATGTTGGAGACAGCTGAAGGAGGCCGAGATGACATGTCTGTTGAGCACTTCTGGCCGGAAATTACTATGAATGCTTCAGCCTTATCTTTTGCATTGATGTGCTAGGCTCTTCCATCATTAAGAATGGAGATATTTGTGGAGCCGCTCCTCCAGTGAGTTGTTTAATTGTCCATCACCATTTATGACTGGAAAAGCAGGATTGTAGAACTTGGATCTGATCCATTGGGTATGGAGTCACTTAGCTTTGTCTAACACATGCTGCTTAGACTGTTTGATAGCTTCGCAAGGTTGCCACCTCATTGTTAGGTATACCTGACACTACTCCTGGCATGCTGTCCTGCACACTTCATTGAACCAGTGTTGATTTTTTAGTTTGATGGCAATGGTAGCATACCATCATTTGGGAAGCCGCAAAAGGCTGGACTGGGACTGTTCTGGGTGGTTGGGGGGGTGGGGTGGGGTTGGAGGGGCTGCTCATCAAAGATGTGTTCGAGGATGTAAGGGTCTTATAAAGCTTGTCACTGTGGGACAAGGGCTACCCACTGTAGCCAAGGCTCATGACACCATTGCAGATACAGTGGTGCTGCTTATGCTTTGACCAAGGCCATAGTGGATCAAGCGATGGGGCTGAAGCAGATGCAGTTCCACTCCTTGGGCTGGTCTGTGAGGGCTTTCCAGTACTGACCAGTGTGCTTTGTCATCCTGGTGGCTATATTCAGCATAATTAGAGAAGACAGTGGGGTGGTGTGATGGATGCTGAGGAGCCAGGGGAACAGGAGCAGACTTTCAAGTATAAGGACATTGAAGTGGATGAAGCTGTCTTTCTGCATGGCAGGACTCAGTGCTACAAGCCAGACAGAACCTAATTGACAGCGGGCTCCAGATGAAGAGAGCTAAGGGCAGCAGACAGTCATGGACTGTAAAATAGCCATTGGTCATGTTGCCAGTCTTTGGTATGCACTGTGGGGGTGATCTGCAGCCTCAACTGGTTTTGCATATATTCATTTTTGCTGGCCTTAAACAAAAGATAGAGTGAACACTGAGGCTGAGAACTGGTAACTTAGAGAGAGATGTAGTTAAGGACATGTTGAACTGTGTAGCCTGGTGATTAACCAGTGATGGGTGAGAGAATCACATTGTTTGTGCAAGGGACTGTCAGCCATGCCGATGATGTAACATGAGCAACCATTCTCGTGCTGATGTCCCTTCTCCCAGTTCTCAGCTTCCTCTCCACCTGTGACCCCTACCTCCCTAAAGCCTTATGCCTTCTCCAAGCTCTGGGTACATTTGAATGAGACATTTCCTCCCTGCCATCTGATCAGAAATCAACCTCAACATGGGTTGAAACCAGTGTTGGTACAATGAGATCTTTAAGTGGACAAGGGTTTCAATGGGTGTTTTGAATGGGAAGCCATCCACAAGCCTTCCTAGCCCAGACCTAATTAGTGCAAAGTTGGGAAGGCAGTGGTGTCCACACCCACCTTGTTAAATGATCCCTTGTCTCAGGAGGGCATTGAATTCTGTCCAGTGTGACTGATAACTTGGGAACTCTTAACATTTTGAGCAGGATATTATGTACACCACCGATGTGTGGGACAATGAACCCTTGAACCCCAAGACTGGAGTGACTGCACAGTTAGATCGCAAGACAATGGGATGAATGGTGATAGGCTGGACAGTGAAGTAATTGAACTTTGAGGTGACTGGACTGAGGAGTAATAGGTAATTGCAAAATTGAATAATTAGACAATTGAATATCTGGAGAGTCTGAGCAATAGATGGACAGGACAGTGAAGTAAAGGCATTGTTATTTTAACAAAGTAATTGCAATCTAATATCCTCATTAACTGGAAAACTTAAAAATATTCTGGAACATTAATAAAATGAGCAAATTATGTGTATTCACTTTCAGTTTCATTTCTGAATACCGTGTTCGCATTCTAAGATCTTGTTACCATCTCAGTGAGTGAAAGAGACAGGGTTGCAGTAGCTTCTATCAAGTAATTATCACAATTGGGTTCAGCTCAGAGAAGGCTGGTTTACTTTGTGTTCTGAAGGTGTACTACCTAATGTTAAGATTAATGTGAATTTCTTCACTTTACCTTTGGTGATGATGTTCAAAGAACCCTCTGTTTAAATTGACAGTGTCCCCATGTTGCATTAGTCCACTGCTCCAATTCCACCTGTATCTTTCATTCCAAAGATGTGCTCACAGAATCACCAAAGGTAAAAATAAAACTTTCAATAAAGTGAAACATGTTGAAATATTTAGAGATCAGAAATATTGAGCAATTGATTGTTTCCCATGTTTAGGACCTTCAGAGGACATGAGTGATGTTCCAGTCTCTCTGTGCTTGTTTTAGTGTTGCTATGATTATTGTCGAGACTCTTGGAGGGGCGTATCAGTGACAAACCTCAAAACAGGGGGAGTAATACAGACATATGAACACAATAGGACACTTCTGTCTCGACAGTATCTTAACAAGAACTGTCCCAGTCTTCCCTTGTTCTTAGTATCAACAAACCCAAGTTCCTAACCTCAAGCTCAAGTATCTGTTGACAGTTATCAGAAGACAACAGCAATTGAAACAGCTTGAATCCCAAGGTCTCAAGCCACGTGGTTACAAAATGTGATCAAAAACTCAGCAAGACTTGAAAGAGTTTCTTAACAGGGGAGAGACCGAGAGAAGCTGAAAGGTCTGGCACTTAGAGTCAAGCTAGTTGAAGGTGAGGCTGTCAATGATTGGAGGGGAAGTGAAGCCACATGCCAAGGGGATACATGAGAGGTTAGACTTGGAAGAATATAGCGTTCTCAGCTTATGTCACTCATGTTGCAAAAGGATGATGTGACTAGTGTAGATCCTTGCAATTGAGAAGCAGCAAAAACGGGAGACGATACACTGTCTATTTGAGTCAGCTTACTGACTTTAAAAAAAAAAGTCCCTGAAAATATAGACAGCCAGTGCTTTCAGTATAAGGTCAGTTCAGAGCTTCAGAAAATGATTAGGGAAAAGATACCACAGAGAGACAGGATTCCAGTGGTATCACAGAATTCAGGATTTAAAAACATTAGTTAATTCAAAGGCAAAGTGTTCTTATGTTGATCCTAATTTGACCCAGGGAGCAGTGAATACAGAGAGTGCATTGCCAAAGGGCTCACTTCTCCACTCTGTGTTATGCCTGGCCTGAGTTGTGTCAATTTGATCATTCGTAAAGTACTTGGCATGGAGGGGAGTCATCAGTTATGCCACATGGCATTCAAAATTTGCAGATAACACTAAAACAGGTGGGAAGGTAAGTTACAATGAAGATTATCCATATTGGTCAGAGGAATAGAAAAGCAATTTATCATCTAAATGGAGAGAAACTTCAGGGTGCTTCAATGCACTGGGGTCTGTGTATCCTCCAGCTGAATTGTCGGAAACTATTATGCAGCTACAGTAGGTAATGAAGGCAAATGCAAGTCTGGCATTTATTGCTAAAAGCATAGAAGTAAAAGTGGGGAAATGTTGTTGCAACTGTACAAGGCATTGGCCAGACCACATCTGAAGTACTGTGTATAGTTTTGGTCCCATGACTGGAGGGGCGATGTAGTTGCATTGGAGGCAGTTCAGAGAAAGATCACTAGATTAAATCCAGAGATGAGTTTGTTTTATGAGGAGAGACTTTGCAGTTTAGTCCTATACTTTCTTGTGATTAGAAAAATTGGAAAAAATATAATTGAGGTATATAAGATGTTAAAGGAGATTGTCAAAGCAGACAGTAGGTGTGACCCCCCACATGAGATAATCTAGAACAAGAGATCATCGTTTTAGGATAAGGAGTGGGAGATTTTAAACAGAGATGACGAGGAAATACTTGTCATGTATCTGTGGAATTCACTACACCAGAGTGCAGCAGATGCTGGGACAGTAAATACATTTGAGGAGGAGATAGACTTTAATTAGCACTAGGTTGAGGAGTTATGGAGAGCTGGCAGGAAAGTGGAGTTGAGGCCAAGGTGAGATAAGATATGATCATATTGAATAGTGGAGCAGGCTCAAGGGGCTGAATGGCCTACTGCTGCTCTTAGTTCTTATGTCCTTCTGTTAATGGCAAACTATTGCCACCTCAGATTCTATTTTGAGGAGAGCCGAACAATGCCATTCCTTCCTGCTGCTGAATGGTTCATTCATTCTGTACCTTGAGACCAGCCAGTGTAATAATGAAGAAGGGATGTGACAATAAACGACGATATTTGGATTATACAGCAGGAGAAGTATGTTCAATTTGATAACGGCAGGTTTGTTAGCTACAGTATTTGTAGCATTTCAGTGAGAAAGCACAGAGCAGCTGTCAGGATTGTTTTAGATGGAGTTCCAAAATTAACATTTTTAGATGTGTCAATAAATGGTTCTTACACAAGCCTGAGTGAGTCACGGCTTCCCAGAGCAGGATGCGAAACAACTGTCCAAGCTGTTGGTTCAGGAAAAGAATATTTTGTTTTATTGATTCATGGGATGAGGGCATCGCTGACGAGGCAGCATTTATTGCCCATCCCTAATTGCCCAGAGGGCAGTTAGGAATCAACCACTTTGCTATGGGTCTGGAGTCACATGCAGGCCAGACCAGGTAAGGATGGCAGTTTCCTTCCCTGAAGGACATGAGTGAACCAGATGGGTTTTTCCAACAATCGACAATGGATTCACGGTCATCGTTAGATTCTTAATTCCAGATATTTATTGAATTCAAATTCCGCCATCTGCCATGGTGGGATTTGAACTCAGGTCCCCAAAACATTACACACAGAACATTTTCCCCAGAACATTATTTGGGTCTCGGGATTAACAGTCCAGTGATAATACCACTAGGCCATCACCTATCCTACAATATCACATCAGTCAAAGTCAATCTGTCCTCCCCAGCTGTGACAACAGTCCGTGTAGGACGGGACAGCAAATGGAAGTGCACCTGAAACCTCAGTGAGGCGTGACGTGGTTACTGATGTATCCTGTACAGCACTTGGTGAAATGAAACTTCCATCACCTCAAGGGGCTTTCTCTTGCAAGCTTTACTATCAAGTGCTACAAACGTTTCACAGTGGCATGAGGTGTAGAAATAGACCAAATTCCTGAAACAGTACACAATGCTGTAATACACAGTGCGGCCTCGTCGGAAAAATTTGTGCCTGATATTCAAAAGGAATTGGAAAGCATTCTGTTTCTAAAGCACAACAGTAAGTAGACTTCAAAGCACTTTATTGGCTGTAAAGAGCTTTGGACTGTCTTGAAGTCATAAAGTCATAGAATCCCCATAGTGTGGAAACAGGCCCTTCGGCCCAACCAGTCCACACTGACCCTCCGAAAAGCATCCCACCCAGACCCATCCCCCTACCCTTTCTCTGTAACCCTGCATTTCCCATGGCTAACACACCTAATCTACACACCCCTGAACACTATGGGCAATTTAGCATGGCCAGTACACCTGCACATGTTTGGACTGTGGGAGTGAACTGGAGCACCTGGCGAAACCGATGCAGACACGGGGAGAATGTGCAAACTCCATATAGACAGTTACCGGAGGGTGAAATCAAACCCAGGCCCCTGTTACTGTGAGGCAGCAGTGCTAATCACTGAGCCACCGTGCCGCTTCCCTGAAAGGTGCTCTATAATTGCAGTAGGAATTTGTTTTTCTTTAAAAACAATTCCCAGTTTATGCAAACTTCCAATCAACCGAATCCCTTCCCAATCTTTCCTCCCTTCACTGTTTTTTCTGAAGGCATTCATTCCTTCCTGGCACATGTTTTGGTGGGTACATGGCTCTGGTAGAAACGTGAGTCCTACTGATGAGTGGCATATTGCTGTATTGGGTGGGGGTGGGGGCAGATGAGAGAGAAGTGGATCAGGGTTCACGCAATGCCAAATCTTTCACACGATGAGACTGCATTGGCTGACTGACAGTTCGAAAACAAATGTGTCAAGAGGCCAGATGCATCAATACTTGCTTCTGCCACAGGAGCTCACCCACAAGCTGCTCACCACAGCCACGATTCTCATCTCTGTATCAAAATGCAAAAGACCTTCTTCACTGACCTGAGCACTGTGTACAGTCTGACAGTCCTGTGCAGGACCAAGAAGGTGCTACACTGTCAGGGGTGTGCCGCCTTTCGGATGAGTTGCTAAACCATGTTCTTACTCACCACCTTAGTTGGACTTGAAAGACCCTGGGGCATATTTGGAAGAAGGGCAGGGGCATTATCCTGGCTAATACTTATCCCTTAAACATTCTCATGAAAATACATCATCGTGTACGGGATGTTACTGAACATGAACTGTCTGCTGAGTTCCTGAATTAGACCAGTGACTACACTTTAACAAAGTACTTAATTGGCTGTAAAATGCTTTGGGTCATCCTGGGGATTTGAAATGTTCTCAATTAAATGCAACATGCTGAGAGGATGCTTCCCCTTATCAGGGAATCTAGAACTAGGGGAGATAGTAAGAACTGTCAAAACCAGAGTCAGAGATAACAGTGTGATGCTGGAGGAACACAGCAGGCCATGCAGCATCAGAGGAGCAGGAAACCTGACATTTCGGGTCAGGACCCTTCTTCAGACTTTCTGATGCTGCATGGCCTGCTGTGTTCCTCCAGCTCCAAACTGTGTTATATCTAGAACTAGGGGAAATTGTTTACAAATTAGGGATCTCTCATTTAAGGTGGTGATGTGAAGCAATCATTTGTCTAAGCAGAGATAGTAGGAACTGCAGATGCTGGAGAATCTGAGATACCAAGGTGTAGAGCT